>JBCFYV010000935.1:23422488-24022488 GCA_039000515.1 Timema cristinae
AAAACCTCCATTTTTAAAGGGCCATTTAATCAAGTAGGCCTGCCATGTTTTATGTACAACTTTGTAATACAAAATTCTTTAAGGAATTCTTTTTTCTGTATAGAAAACTCGAAAAAGTGAGAGAATTTCATAACTTAAAAAGCATATTAACCCTGCACTTTGTAATACAGTAAACACACTGTATAGTAGGCCTACTGTACTTATTGAAGTACTCATTAGCTACAACTCATCACAGTGTGGGTTTCACAAGCATAATTTAAATTATAAATAAGTACCACCTTCTTGGTAAGAAGGAATTGAAACATAAAAAATCAAAAACAATTTTAATAAACCATCTCACATATTAATGGCCATAATTTCAAATTGTTTATTCACACACTATTGGCCAAAAATGAGATATGGTCATTGATTTATCTTTTTTAAGCACTTCAATACCTATACCTATCATCATCAACTGTTTCCGCCTCTTGTTGGAGTCAGTTAATCAAAATGCATCCATCTTCCTCTTTACTTGCACCATTTTCTTTTATTCTCCTCCATTATTCTTCTCTCACTTGCACACTTGTTGTTATATGCTCCTCACATCTCTTTGTTGGTCTCCCTTGTGGTCTTTTTTCTACATATTCCTTGGGATTCTTTCCTTCTCCAGCCTCATTACATGCCCATTCCATCTCAAGTCTGCTTCCTTTCTATCTCATGTACTCCCTGTAATTACCCCCACTCTTGCTTGGTAACTTCATTCCTAATCCTGTTTCTCCTTGTGACAGCTATCATGTCTGCTGCATATGTAACTATGAGTACAACGTGTGGCCTATTCACCCAGTATACAGCACTTCCAGGACACTTATCTTTTCTCCATATAAGGTTTCTTACACACACAGAACAACATAAATATAAGCTATACATGGAAGAATATAGGCCTATGTCCTTATCATTTTTAACAATTTCATTTTACTCAATTTTTTTATTTGAGGAGGTTGTTTAGTGCAGTTCACACCTCTTCCTGACGAGTTCCAAAATAGTGAAACCTTAAGAAAAATGGTTTGGTTTCTTTTTATTTATTCCTATCCCTGTTTCCTTTACTGTCTTTCATGTGCAACTTTATGTACTTTAATAAATAAGGGGCTCTTTGTATCAAATCTAAAAGCAATACTGGTAAAGCAAGTGCCAGTATGTCCGACTAATGTTCCTGATTTTGATTAATGAAGTCAATCCTGGTCTGTCCCAGATCTAAAATGAACTATATTGAAATAATGTGTTACTTTAGGCCAGGATGGCAGCAAGGACAGCAAGTCTTCGTCATCCTCATCAGATTCTGGCGACGATGGTGATGGCAAGTCGACAATGGAGCGCAAACTCTCCAACATGAGACGCAACATCCGTGAAGTTATGAGTGAGAACCAGTTGGACGAGGAGACCCTGGCTGCGCAGCGCCAGGAGATGGAGCGTCTGCGCCGTGTACAAGAGCAGCAGCGGATCATCCGAGAGGTAGGTTGACATGTGCAACACCGTACCTTGACTTAAACTAATGACTCTGAGCACAAGAGCATTCCTGGACTGCTCAGTAGTAGAGCATGGGCACATATAGCTAAGCCACCATGTCACATTTTCTACTGCGATTATTAATTCTCACACATGTCACCTTATTATCATTTATAAATAAAGCAATGGCTAAAGCATTCGGTCAAATTCATGATTCTGTGCGGCCCACAAGCCTTTTTATGAAGCAACACACGATTTGACCAGGGTAGAAAAAAAAGAAGGGAGCTATTTGGGTTGTATTAGGTTTAATTTAATTTAATATGTATGTTAACTGATTAAACAAATCAAGTAAATATAGTAGTACAAGAATAGACCACGCGTCCAAGGAAATGGGTTTTCTCGATGTTAACAACGTGCATTGCCTATATATTTTATTCTAACATGAGGTGGCTGTATAACACATTTACACAGATACACAAATAAAGCCTAGTTAAATACTAGAACAAGAATGTCACTCTTTGGTTGCTTATGGTCATTGTAATAAAGGAAGTGATATCATCCACCAAGAAAAACTGTAAAAAGGTAAGATCTGAAATTTTATTTTACACTAAAGATGTAAGTCCCTTTAGATTCTGTTCAACACTAAAAACAAACGAGTGTCTTGAAAAATGAAAATTATTCTGTAAAACCTGGAAAATACAGGGAATTTTATAGTTACAAAATAATGACAACCTTATAAATAAATGACACAACCCACTCACACAAAATTTTTCCCATAATATATTATATCTTCAAAGAAAATGTTCAAAAATATGTTTTCAGTAAAATACCTTTAAGTAAATCATACTCTAAAAACAAACTTATCACAATAAACCTCACAATGAAAACTCTTATATGTATTATAAACTCTAAATAACATTGTTAAAATATTTTTAACAAATTTCCAAAAATAAGTTTTTTTGTAAACTACACTAACATTATTAGCATGAAAAACTATTCTCAGATATTCATTTTGAATTCAATCTTTAAGGTCAATTAAAATTATTTCATATTTTATATAATTTGACTTAAGTAAACTACCATTAAATTAATTTATTTTAGAAATATTTCAAGTTTTTGAAAAATCAATCATCAGTAAGCTACATATAAATGAGTTTTTACCCAAAAAACTAGATAGTGTTATTTGTCTTACCCACAATCCCCAGACATACATTTTAAACTAAATGTCCCACCATTAAATTAATTCTCATCCAAAAACCAATGAAACATTGCTGTTCATCATTTCAAACAACTCTTAAATACGCATTTTAAATAAAATTGCTATAGCCATTATCACAAAAATTGGAACAGAAAAAAAAAATTACTTTAATTTGAGGTCTAGGGTTAAAATTAAAAAAACAATATTGAGGTATGACCTTATAAAATCAAAATATCGAGTTGAACAAAATTCATCAAACCACTTTGGATATGTGGCCAGGCACAGACAGACAGATATGGATAAAAAAAAGTTTTGGGTTCACATAAATCTTCAATAGTTTTCATAACTCGAGATCAACTTTTTCACAATTACAACACTTTCTCTTGATATGAGAAAGCAAAAAGCCTAATAGCTAAGTTTGCATTAGAATATGTCTTAAGCTACATCATTTAAAGTTAAGATTCACAACTTTTCTGTTTATTTGTTCAGGTGCAGCGACAAATTGCACTGAATCGTCAGAACAACAAGACTCAAAATCGTGTGATCTCCATTCTTCAAGGCAACTCGTCTATTTTGAAACAAATCCCAGGCACTTCTGGCTCATCAGGCACACAGGTGAAACTACCCAACACAGTTCTAGTGAAACTGGCATCAGGCGCTTCAAACACAACCTCCAATGCTGCCAATACACAAGGAAACAAGAAGGTATGTGGTTGCATTTTAACCTTTACCATAATTTTTTTTCCATTTTTTCTTTTATCTAAAATGGGTTCTTAAATTGTATTAAATAATAATGATCAAGTCTACTTTCACTAAGAAGAAAGGCTACTGACTAGCAAATTGACCCTAGAGACGAGAAAGAAATTTGTTGAGTGTAATGTACAAAGCTTAAGACATGGATCCTGAGGAAAAAGTAGAGTAACTATTTCAAAAAATGTGGGGCTGGAGGAGAATAGCGAATACAAAGTGTACAGATCGGGTAACTAATGATGTTCCAAGAAGAGTAATTGAAAGGGAAATGAGAACTTTATTGAAGGTGATTCTATGAAGAAAGGTCAACTGGAAGGGTGACAACATGAGAATGAAATATCTTACTGAGTGATCATAGAATACAAGGTGGTAGGAGAAGATGATGACTGTAGCTGATGGATGACTTCAAACATGAAACTAAGATGAGGTTTCAGGATCTTAAAAGGAAGCTGCTGAAAGGACATGCTGGAGGGAACAAAGTAATGGACCTGTGAAAGACAGAATACCTAATAATAACATATCCAGTTCACTTGAATTGGGGTGGTTGCTCCAGTTTTGACCACTGTTATTTTATTATTATTATTATTATATATCATTATTATCATACATTATTATCATTATCATTATTATCATCATCATCATCATCAGCACCGCGTCTTACTACTCGTTCGGGTTATACACACTTAAGCTAATGTGTAAATGGTAGGGTGATTGTGAGATAACATGGAGGACCTACAGTTTAACATGGAATCCGAACCACTGGTGGAGGCCTGGCATTCCCCACATTCACAAGATGTCTTGTCAGAGGTGAAGGAAGGGTTTGATAATCGAATAAATCTGTGCCGAGACCGAGGATTGAACCCCGGACCTCCAGCACGGAAGTCCGACACCTTACCCCTAGACCACCAGGTCACCTCTGACCACTGTACACTCCTAACTAAATCATTTCAAACGTGATGCCAATTTGGTCAAAATGAATGGTACAGTATCTAACATATTATTAGTCTATGTTATGTAATCTCGTCAAAGATTGGCTCTTGAAACTCGCCCATAATCTCAGTTTTTGTGATATTTCTTACAACTTCTTTTAAGAAACAACTATTTATGTGAGGTATCACCCAGGTTAAGAAGTACATATTTCCTTATGTTTATTATAACACATTTAAGTTAAGGTAAGTCTTAGTCTGTTATGGCATGGGTCATTTTTTATTTTATTTAAACTAGCCTTCTATCTCTTAACAGGGGATAAATAACCTCATAGCCTACAGGAAAAAGTGTACATGCTTTATTTTTGGTCATCTAATGGTCACAACGGGGGGCTCTCAACACCTTAGGATATTAGAGATTCAAGGATTTGAGAAAATTTTGGATTAGAGCCGCAAATCTTAAAAAAATTGATTTTTTTTAAGTTAAATTTGTTTTAGAGATCTAATACTGCTTATTGATGGTTCAGAACCAATCTTCATCATCAATCATCAACTGTTTCTAGCCTGTGTCCGGGTCAGTTTAGTAAAATGCCTCCATCTTCCTCTGTTCTTCCACCATTTGTTCTCCTTTAATGTCTTCCATTCTTCTTCTCTCACCTGCACACTTTCTGTTATCTGCTTCTCCCATAGCCTTGGTTTTCTTGTGGTCTTATCCTACATACTTCCTCTCCATCATTCTCGTTGCATCATGATTGCTGGATAGGAAATGTTTTGATGAAAGCATCCAGCTGAAACATGCTTTTTTTATATAGATATGTCTAATCATAAATTCAAATCTTCATTTTACCCTTAAATCCTATAAAAAATTATGAATATAAGACAAAATAGTAATTTAACAGAATGATATAAAATAATTTTTTTAACAAAATGATATAAAATATTTTACAATGTTAACATTCACATTATAACATTTGTACATTCAGCTGTGTGTTAAATTAATGGTCTACGGTCTGCTTGTTAAGTTTTTACATAATTATTTTGGGGCTGAACTATCAATAATAACTTTAACCCTTTTAGTGCCACGCCTATACTAGAATTTCCACGCGAAGAGTGCCAAAGGGCTGTTAGGATTTTTATGCGAAGATGCCATGGTCATTTCCTCACTTTTGTAAAGGTTTGCAAGAAAATTCACCAAACTTTTATTTATAAAGCGATCATTTTGATTTTTCTATCATTTTAATCTGCATGTACTTTTTTAATATCTTACATTAGGTATTTATGGGCCGTTATTGCTTACCTTACAGTAAGATTTATTATATTGCATACCTCATGAATATATATTTAGACCTACACATAAAAAATGAGTTTTCAAAAAACCTTCTATAATGAATGATCTCATTTTTATTTTACATAATATATAAATTTATAACAGCCTACTACTAATGTTGCTAACATTGTCACCTTTATTTTAATTTAATTTTATTCATCACTTGATGCATCACTAAACAAATCACTAGATTCCTCACTATTATTAATGTTCAATTCACTTGTAGAGATAGATTCATTTAGATCAAACACTTTCATTGCCCCCTTTATCAACAGTATCACCGTCCACCATTGTAAATGTACTAAACGCCGAGTTCCAATAACTATTTACGGTTGATTTTTGTTGCCAAACTTATATAAAATAGGGGAATGTTCTCTTTCCAGTGATATATTACACTACTACACTTTCCATCAGGTAAAGTGAGAACTAGCGCAAATCTGGAGAGCAGGCCTAATCGGCTCTGGCACTTTTAATGGAAGTAAGCTGTGCCAATCGGATCAGATCGTGGCACTTTTAGTAATTTTGGGTGGAGCCACGAAGGGGAGAAATGGATTGGGGTTGGCAAATTTATGGCTCGCAATTTCAAGCTTCTTTAAAAATGTAATTTCTTTGTCTTGTATGGTGTGTTTGATGAATGACTGACTCATTGTTTACTCTTCTCTCTACTTGTTAAGGATGTGGATAGTGAAATAGTTCACAATTAGAGGGGAAGGGTTTGGTGGTGGGGGAGGATGGGAGCATAGTGTGACAAGAAGGGTATTATGCAGATGGCTATTGGAATGTCAAAGTTAGAAACTGAATAAGCTGATTGTTGAATGGAGGAGGGTCTGAAGAGTAGATAAATAAGATATAAGAAAGTAATTTCTTCATAGGGCTGTTGGAACACAAATAAGCTTAGTGCAAGATGGTATCAAGTACAGCTTAATACAATGTACATCTTAACTCATTACTGCTCAATCTTCTGCCATCTACACAATATTCTATTTGTTAGGGGTTTGCGAAGGCCACTTTTTAAATGCGAAGTTGAAGCAAATCTTGAAATTTGCAAAGAAAAGTCAAAGCTACCTAGGATTTTTGTTGTCACTTTTTTTACGCCACCTTTAATTTTTAATTTCATTATTTTTTTAGATCTTGTAAGTAACAAGGATCAGGAAAATTTCCTTATTTGTTACCTAAGGACTATATTTACAACTAATGCACACAGGCTTACTGAAAAC
This sequence comes from Timema cristinae, assembly GCA_039000515.1. Lineage (NCBI taxonomy): Eukaryota > Metazoa > Arthropoda > Insecta > Phasmatodea > Timematidae > Timema > Timema cristinae. The sequence continues at coordinate 23,429,389 of JBCFYV010000935.1, forward strand.
TTAGTAACTTATCAATTAACTTTTAATCTGAAAATTGAAAAATGACACCTGGACACAAGAATCAAATCCGGAACCTTTGGATCAATTTGGGTTCGATTTCCGTGTCCAGGTGTCATTTTTCAATTTTCAGAATATGATTACTAGATGTAGTACTTCTTACTAAAAAGCATAGATTTATCTATTTAGCTCTTGATTAAGTTTTAATTTTACATCGTGGAGTTTATAATACTATTTTGCAAACTTTACACATGCATCTCTTTGTATCTGTTAATAATTATAAATTAAATTCCGTTTTAGTTTCCTTTTTTCCATATCAGCCATTTTGAATAATAAATAAAATACAAAGAATCTATTAAAAACTTCTGTGTCAAAATGCACTTGTAAATTTGTCGCAGATAATTCCAAAGAGATAGAATATTAAGGACCAAACATTAGATGTAAGCTGTGATGATAGCACAACTAAAGCGCTTTCTCTGCTTCATACCAGTGACCATGGTGTTATTTATTTAAAGGTATTTTTATTTTTTACAAAATTATGTTGGCGATAGTGAATGTAAGATATAAATATTTTCTTTCCCGTTTTTGATCTATTCTTACGTTGTGTTAGTTAAATTATTAATCAATGTTAAAATTCTGTTTAGCAACAGTTTTAAAATGGTCAAATATTTAAAAGTGTAATATTTAGTAAGAAAAAATTAAATCGTTTGATAATTTATAGAAGTTTTATCCTTCCTCAAATTTTCTCAAATATTCGAAGGTTATTCTAGATGTCGAAGCAGAAGGAGATTTGACCTCTGACTTCGACTTTTTGAAGCTTTGCACACCATATTATTTGTTAAGTTTTTCTCACACTATCCTTCCACTTCCCTTCCCCTTCCCTCCCCCTCTAATTGTGCATTATTTCACAAAGTACATCTTTAACAAATAGAGATAGAGTAAACAATACGTTATTCATCAAACACACAATACAAGGTGAAGATAAGAACCTCGAAATTGCAAGCCCATAAATCCCTCAACCCCAATCCCCCAGTTTGTGTATATATTTCAGACTAGGCTGGAAAATCAGACTAACTGAACCCTAATATATATATGCATCAAATAAAATATAAGGTATTGTTAATATTTCAAATCTTACATCTTGCGTGTGTGTGATCTAATAGATTATCGGAAATAAATCTTTGTTTACTTGTTCATAGCAATTGATTGAGTTCCTGAGAGTTCAAAAGAATGTGTCAGCCGGCCGAGGCTCAGTACAACCCAGTGTGACACGCACCATCCTGGGCAATAAACCCCGTGCGGGACCGGGCCAGGTCCACATGATGACACCCTCTGTATCGATTGCACCGGTGTCATCCTCTTTCCCTGCTCGCCAGATGCAACACCAGATGGAGACTGATTCTGACTCTGATGATGACTATGAGTCGGAGACTGAGGCTGCTCGGGCCGCCATGAGGAAGGTTGCTGGCAAACCCAAGGGGAAGGGTAGGTTCATCGTTTAAATAGCTTTTCTTGCAGCTTGGATAGTCTATATACCTACTGTGAAATGATATTCCAAAATTGTGTGGCTATTTACACTAGGTACGGAGTTCATGAGATTTACATCTAGTTTTAATTTAAATTCCTTAGTTTGGCTTAACAATAAGGAGGCCCAGCGGCTAGATGATTTTATAATAATGTTATTTGCGAAAAAATAAAGAAAAAGGAAAACCAACTAATAAGTGTGGATTTAATTAAGAAATCTCACTTAGTGGAAGAGGAAATATGTGTCAAGAATCCAATGCACAAATGTGACTTCTTCCTTTATTCTGCCCTATATAATAGTAGTCAAACACACATTTCAACACATAGAGTAATATTTCATCATTGTTGCCTTTATACCCCCACACTACCCTCTGAACACCTTTTGGAACAGTTCATCATTTACCTCCTTTCAAATATTGCCGATCCGCTTTTCCCCGAAGCCACTTCTATTGAAACGAAACCTCAACATCAACAAACAAAAACCTATCAAAGCACTTAAAAACAACATTGATATCATCATCCTACCAGCTGATAAGGTCTCCACCACAATCATCTTGAATTGTATTGACTACGTCACAGAGGCACACAGTCAGCTATCAGCCCACTCACAGAAGACCCAACTGAAGATCACAATGCGTGGATTAGATGTTCCTACAACATGAAGGTCCCTGACAGAATCTCACCACGAACTCAACTTATCTTTGCTTTCCACAAAAACCTCAAACTCCCACACTGTCTCCTCCCTAAAATCTACACAGAAATTAGCCTCCACCTGACCATTTGATTGTATCTGATTGCGGCTCTCCAACTGAGAGAATTTCATCTCTGGTTGATTCACACCTACAACCATTTGTAAAACAACTTCCCTCATTCATACAGGATAAAAAACACTTCTTATACTTAAAAAAACCTTCCACCAAACTGTTTTCTGGTCACTTTTTATGATACGGCACTCTACACTAACATCCCTCATTTGCTTGTAATACCAGCAATGGAGCATTTCTTAAAGAGCAGACCTCCTGGGTCCAAACCTACTACTTATTTCCTGGTGGAGCTGGCTAGGATGAACCTTTCATTAAACAACTTTAGTTTTCTAGACAAACACTACCTACAGATAACGGGCACAGCTATGGGTACACACATGGCTCTTTCATATGCAAATATTTACATAGGACTACTAGAATAACGCTTTCTACAATCTCAAGCCATCAAACCCTATCTAGAGCTTTCCTACATTGATGGTATTTTCATGATCTGGCCTCCCTCCAAAGAATCCTTGGACATCTTTCTGGATAATCTCAACAATTTCAGCCCCTTAAACTTCACCAACACTAAATCACAGCACAGTATTAGCCTCCTTGATGTGAATCTGTTCCTTGAAAACAACCAAATTTGCACTACTGTACATATAAAACCCACCAATCACCAACAATACCTCCACTATCATGACAGCCTTCCTTCATACACAAAAAGGTCTCTACCATTCAACCTTGCCACACAAGCCAAACGAATATGTTCAGAACCTGATGATTTAACTGAATATTGTAAACAACTCTCCACAGCTTTCCAAAGCAGAGGTTAACCCAAGCCTTTAATAGAAAACCAAATCTCCAGAGCACTCTCTAGGGATGACTATGACCCTCAAAAAAAAAAAAAAATTAGGACATCCCTCTCACAACACAAAACCATCCTGGTCTAAAACATATCAACACCATCCTTAAAAGTGGTTGCAAATTCCTAACCAGTTTCATCCAGACCCAAAACCTTCTTAGTTCACCCCCAAGAGCCACTTTCAATGGCCACCCAATCTCCTTAATATTTTAGTCCGTCCAAAACTTCCTGACCCCAAGAGAATCCGAAAAGAAAAGCCTACTACCAAAGGTTCATACCCCTGCGGTAGCACCCGTTGCAGCACATGGGGAATCCGCCTACCAGCTACATCCTTTCAACAGCAAAGTTACCAAATTAGAATACAATTGCAAAAGAATTAACTTGATATATCAACTACAGTGCAAATCATGTGATGCAGAATATATAGGCCTCACTACAGGTTCTCTCAGACAGCGAATGAACAATCATCGCTTTGACACAAACCACAAAGATCCAGACAAGTCTGTACCCATTCATGGCGGTACCCACAACCAGGACTTTCAAACCTGCTAAACCATCAAAATATTAAAAGTATTTCCCAAACAGTGCAACAGTTCTCAACTTAGACAGTGGGAACTGGCCCACCAATGGATTACCAAATCACCTCACCAGAAGATAGTTTCTTTATTTCTATAAGATTAATATTTTTCAAATTATTATCATTATTATTATTATTTTAAAATATTTTTATTACTATTATCATTTTTTTGAATAGGCCTATATAAATACTAACCATAGCCAAGAAATTTATCATGACTCCTAAAAACAGTATGCACAATGTGTTTCTAACAGTTTTTCTTTAAATTCGTAGTGGAGTAATCCAGTGTTTGTGCTATCTGTACTCTTTGTGTTTGATAAAGGCAACAATGCCGAAATATTATTCTATTTGTGTTAAAATTAGAGACGTCGCCATATCTATTTTTCTTGGTTCTGATTCTTAAGTTCAACCTGGATTTTTCTATTCTCCCATAATCCTATATTCATACCTTCTTTCCATCAAATGTTGTATGGCAAAGATTAAGTCTATTGTATAACTCTGTTCCTCTCTCCACCTTCCTTTCATTTTATTTCTTATTCACTTTTCCATTTCATACTTTAATGTATTCCTACAACAAAACATTGGTTTTGAAAGACTATCTGTTAAGCAGCATTCACTTTTGACAAGCTAAGTTTTGAAAACAAGAAAAATTTTAACAAATAAATACAGAACAATTTTCAATGAAATAATATTTTTTAATGCTAAAAAAATTGTTTCAAAAATATTTTTTGTCTCCTTGCTCTTTCAGGCCCCTAGTGTTAGAATGCTTGAAGGCTCCTATTGTTAGAATACTTGTGGGCCCCTAGTATTAGAATGCTTGCAGGCTCCTATTGTTAGTGCACTTGTGGGTCCCTAGTGTTAGAATGCTTGCAGGCTCCTATTGTTAGAATACTTGTGGGCCCCTAGTGTTAGAATGCTTGCAGGCTCCTATTGTTAGAATACTTGTGGGCCCCTAGTGTTAGAATGCTTGCAGGCTCCTATTGTTAGAATACTTGTGGGCCCCTAGTGTTAGAATGCTTGCAGGCTCCTATTGTTAGAATACTTGTGGGCCCCTAGTGTTAGAATGCTTGCAGGCTCCTATTGTTAGAATACTTGTGGGCCCCTAGTGTTAGAATGCTTGCAGGCTCCTATTGTTAGAATACTTGTGGGTCCCTAGTGTTAGAATGCTTGCAGGCTCCTATTGTTAGTGCACTTGTGGGTCCCTAGTGTTAGAATGCTTGCAGGCTCCTATTGTTAGAATACTTGTGGGCCCTAGTGTTAGAATGCTTGCAGGCTCCTATTGTTAGTGCACTTGTGGGTCCCTAGTGTTAGAATGCTTGCAGGCTCCTATTGTTAGAATACTTGTGGGTCCCTAGTGTTAGAATGCTTGCAGGCCCCTATTGTTAAAATACTTGTGGGCCCCTAGTGTTTAGAATGCTTGCAGGCTCCTATTGTTAGAATACTTGTGGGCCCTAGTGTTAGAATGCTTGCAGGCTCCTATTGTTAGAATACTTGTGGGCCCTAGTATTAGAATGCTTGCAGGCTCCTATTGTTAGTGCACTTGTGGGTCCCTAGTGTTAGAATGCTTGCAGGCTCCTATTGTTAGAATACTTGTGGGCCCCTAGTGTTAGAATGCTTACAGGCTCCTATTGTTAGAATACTTGTGGGCCCCTAGTGTTAGAATGCTTGCAGGCTCCTATTGTTAGAATACTTGTGGGTCCCTAGTGTTAGAATGCTTGCAGGCTCCTATTGTTAGTGCGCTTGTGGGTCCCTAGTGTTAGAATGCTTGCAAGCCCCTAGTGTTAGAATGCTTGTGGGTCCCTAGTATTAGAATGCTTGCAGGCTCCTATTGTTAGTGCGCTTGTGGGTCCCTAGTGTTAGAATGCTTGCAGGCTCCTATTGTTAGTGCGCTTGTGGGTTCCTAGTGTTAGAATGCTTGCAGGCTCCTATTGTTAGTGCGCTTGTGGGTTCCTAGTGTTAGAATGCTTGCAGGCTCCTATTGTTAGTGCACTTGTGGGCCCCTAGTGTTAGAATGCTTGCAAGCCCCTAGTGTTAGAATGCTTGCAGGCTTCTATTGTTAGTGCACTTGTGGGCCCCTAGTGTTAGAATGCTTGCAAGCCCCTAGTGTTAGAATACTTGTGGGCCCCTAGTATTAGAATGCTTGCAGGCTCCTATTGTTAGTGCACTTGTGGGTCCCTAGTCTTAGAATGCTTGCAGGCCCCTAGTGTTAGAATGCTTGTGGGTCCCTAGTATTAGAATGCTTGCAGGCTCCTATTGTTAGTGCACTTGTGGGTCCCTAGTGTTAGAATGCTTGCAGGCTCCTATTGTTAGTGCACTTGTGGGTCCCTAGTGTTAGAATGCTTGTGGGTCCCTAGTATTAGAATGCTTGCAGGCTCCTATTGTTAGTGCACTTGTGGGTCCCTAGTGTTAGAATGCTTGCAGGCTCCTATTGTTAGTGCACTTGTGGGTCCCTAGTGTTAGAATGCTTGCAGGCTCCTATTGTTAGTGCGCTTGTGGGCCCCTAGTGTTAGAATGCTTGCAAGCCCCTAGTGTTAGAATGCTTGTGGGTCCCTAGTATTAGAATGCTTGCCGGCCCCTAGTGTTACTACAGTTGCAGACCCTGTGCATAATGTCCTGGTATATATTCCTAAACAAGATACGTGCTTTGTGTCAGATATAGTGACCACCATCAGTAGCAGCAGTGACGATGACTGTATACTTTTATCGGAGCCCTCCAGCGGAGACGAGGAGCCAGTGGATGACCCCACCAACTCTGGGATGCACACCAATGACCTGTACAATATTCCAGACGAGCAAGGCAGGGTTCTGGTTAACGTCGGGCATCCCGCCGAAGAGCCAGACATATTTGTGGCGCCGCAGATTGCTCGCATTATCAAGCCTCACCAAGTATGTCTTTATTCTAACTCCTCAATACATCAACTTTGAACCTAGTCATTTATTAAAATAAAATATGTGAATATATTGAGGGGTGTGCTAAGTACATGTTTTCATTTCAAAGCATACTTTAATCTAATATATGAAATATTGTACTATGGTTATTTATATGACTTAATGCACTAAAATCACTTCCACATTTGTTTGTATTTTTTTTTAAATATGTACAAATCTTAATTTTTTTTTTTTTTTATCAATTTACACAAAGATGTTATCATTATTAGCACCGCGTCTTACTACCTGTTCAGGTTATACGCACTTACGCTAATGTGTAATGGTAGGGTGATGGTGAGATGAAATGGAGGACCTACAGTTTAACGTGGAATCCGAACCACGGTGGAGGCCTGGCATTCCCCACATTAACAAGATGTCTTGTCACAAAGATGTTACTAGTGTTTTTATACAACAATTAACATAATACTATATATAGTGTAATGTTATTTTTGTTGGGGCTATGTATTTTAGTAAAGATGAGAAACTACACTAGAATCTTTTTAATTCGAAGTCCAAGGGATATCTAAAAAAATGGGAAATATTTAAAATTCGAATTAACCAATGGGTATCTAAACTGTTTGTACACAATAACTAAATGAACTCACCACACCAATTTTCTTATTCTTTCATTTTGCACTTTACAACTCTCCATGATGTTATTCTCTTTTTTTAAGGTAAGACAATAATGTGTTTGGCTGTATTCCATATTATTTTGTGATATCTCACTTGTTTTTCACTCCCTATTCCACTTCTCTAATCACTTCAACCTTCTTAGCTAAGGTTAAACTGTTTTAGGTTCCACCCTTAGACATCGTAAAAACACCACAATTTATGCTTGTTAGATGACAATGAACGACTGTCACTGAGAGGCAAAGGTGTCAGTTCAGTACAAGCAACATAAACCTTACCCCTTTCATGCTGGGCGTCATGTGATGGCATTGTCACACAGAAGCAAATAAAGCAGAGTCAAAACATCTCCCATTCTAGGAAAACCTTGAAGCTAGTGCAAAATTCCCCGCTTTCTCTTTTATTATTATTATTATTATTATTATTATTATTATTATTATTATTATTATTAGCACTGCGTCTTACTACCCATTCGGGTTATACGCACTTACGCTAATGTGTAATGGTAGGGTGATTGTGAGATGAAATGAAGGACCTACAGTTTAACGTGGAATCCGAACCACGGTGGCGGCCTGGCATTCCCCACATTCACAAGATGTCTTGTCAGAGGTGTAGGAAGGGTTTGGTAATCAGATAAATCTTTGCCAGGACCGAGGATTGAACCCCGGCCGCCAGCATAGAAGTCTGACACCTTACCCCTAGACCACCAGGTCACCCTTTCTCTTTTACTGTGAGTCAATAACTTTTAACTGTATTTGACATTCCTAGGATTCTTGGGATTGAAGTGAGTATAAACTTGAAAAAAATTAACAATATAGTGTATAAACTTTGAATTGTCCAAATATTTCCTTTTAAAATTTGAATTAAAAGTTTTTTCTTACCATTGATCTAAATAAGAATTTCGTGAGAATCATAGTGGGTTCGAATTATCCGATTATTAAAATTAACCAACCTTTAATTAGCCTGATCCTGCTGTATTTAATTGATAACTAGACCATACTACTAATAGTCACATCTGGGAGTCGATCACTATAAATGAAAGGAACATATTAAATCGAATAAAAACTGTCCCACTTCCGTGGCTGCGTGCTCCAAGGTGTCACTCTAACACACTACTGGACTCTCGATGACTATCAATCAGACCGGGCTACAAATCCTGGTTGCGTGTGCTGTGGTTGGTTTTACAAAATAGTTATCTTCTCCCTCTCTATGCAAATGTGGGTATATTTCCTCCAAATTCACCCTTAATCATCCTTAACCCATCAGTAGAGACTCAATATTAGTCAGACACAATATTAGTTAGTTTTATTTGCAAAACTTAACATTTAAATATAAATTGGATAGAAAATGTTTGAGTTTACTAATTTTTTTCCTTTCTAAAATTTTACAATATTACAAAGCATAAACATATGGTTCAAGCTCGTAACTGAAATAAAATAATTTTTGTCCATTTTATCAACTCATTAAAAAAAATTCTTTACGTCTACCCAAATATTTGATTAATTTGAAACTATAAAATTTGATTTTTTTTCAGATTGAATTGCTAAAAGTTTCCAAATTTATCATACAATTATTTGTTTATTTTCTTTAATGGAAATAAATGTGAAGGATTAGTTTGGACCCATTAAAAAACTTTAAAAAATATATACAAGCCTAAAATTAGAAAATTATTTTTAAAATTTTCCCATTCCTGGTAAAATTGTTATTTCCTGCTTGAAAATTTCCCAAAGTCAAAATGTCATTCTCGTATAGGCCTACTAGAGTTGGGTTGAATCCCCTAGTTGTATTTCACTTCTTAACTTTCCAATGTTGGTATGATTTATTGTTTACATTTCTAATTTAGTTTACATTCAATTATTTGGTTGGTGTAGAAAATGTAAATCATAGCTATTGTTAACATTTTATGCTAAAATGTAAATTCACATTTGGTTAATTTGTAAATAAAATAAATGGTATACAATTTTTCCCATTGTTATATTGTGTTAAACAATTAGCTATCATAATAAATAAATACAAAAAATATATATTTAATGAATTGATTTTCTAATGTCAAATTGATTTTTTTAGAGCCTTTTCATGGGTCTTCAAACACTTTAATGGTCAACGAACCCATTTCTATTTCAAATAAAATCTTTAGCTCAATATTTTTCTGGTGTGTAGGCCTTGAACTTCCATCTGTTCCTCTCAATGTTTATTACAAAATTACTAAGGTCTTTAATCCTGTTATTTTTCTTTGCAGATTGGTGGAGTTAGATTTCTGTATGACAACGTAGTTGAGTCAACAACTAGATTTAACACTTCAACAGGATTTGGTTGCATTCTAGCACATTCAATGGGACTTGGGAAGACACTGCAGGTATGATATTTTTAGCTAATGTTTTTTATTCTTAATTTAGTGTGTCACCATTTGACATGATGATAGTAAACATTTTTAGTCTCTAAATTATATGTGGTATAAAATAATTAGTAGGGATGGGACCTCGAATTCCTCAAAATCTTAAGGATATTTGAGATTCAATGATTCGAAACAATTTTGGATATTAAGTCAAAACCTTAAAAGAAAATCTTTTTCTTAAATTTTTTAGGTGAAACTGATTTTAGAGCGCAAATACTGCTTATTGGTGGTTTAGAATAACAGGATGAATTCAACAACCGGGCCACAGACAAGTAATTTAACACTTAACCAAATGTTTTAATGGTATAATGAATGGATTATAAGAAAGAATATTAACATTTAGGGCTCTGTAGGGCTCTGTAGGGCTCTGCGAGTAATCATATTTCGAACTTGAACTTGTCGAAAGTTTTTTAGCCTCATAATTTTCAAGCTTCTACTTGATGTATTTAATAATCAATTTTTAAAACGCAATAGTAAGCATAGTCTGTTTAATTAAATCAATATCAGCATTTTTACTTATAAATCATTTGGTTACTTAACAAATGGTTAAAAATTAATTTCAATGTTCATATTAATAACGTAATAGAGCTTTAAAACCACTTTTGACCAGTAAAGTTATTAATTATTGTCATCCATTTTGAATTATACTTGATTGAAGTTGTTTACTTGATGTTCATGACAATGTAATGAAAATAAAAATAGCTAAGAAGATTACTAAATAATTGAATTATTCTTTTTACTATTTTGACCTTGTCCCTTTCTAAAATAATAATTCATGTTAAATTAAAAATGTAATATCAAAAATATCTTGTATTAAATGTTATCATACTTCAGATATTTAAAACTTGTATTAATTAATACATTTAGCTACAAAACTAGCTCTAGTTTAGCTACTATTTAGCTATATAATTATGTTGGTTAACCTGTTTAAAATTAATGTTGATCTTGTTTATTGCAATACATATTTTACCAAACCTACCACATTTATCTTATAAAAAGCACTTACTATTTCATATTGTTTGCTAGAAATATTATTTTTGATTTTAAAGAATGAGCATCAACTTTTATAGACATTAAGAATTAAATTGAAGTCAATTTCTCAATAACAAGAGCCCTTACAGTACGCATGTGCAACTGCACATAAAGGAATGGAAATGGAACAAAAGTTGTGATAATACACGATCACACTAAGGAATAATAAACAAAATACGAAACACTTCAAATTTTTAATTGTTAATGATTCTTACTCTTCATTATACAGTAAATTAAGTTACCGAAGTATATTTTGGGGAAATATTTGCTTATTAAAACGTTAAATATATCTACAATAATGTAAAGTGATAGTTGTTAGAAAATAACTAATAGTAAAATGAATTATTCCCTAGTGGTGGAACACATTAATTTAAAGTAAATGATAGTGAAGGAAGCCAACCAACCTGAAGGGATAATTAGGTTAGGCCTAGATTAGGATAAACACACTTCTACCCTTCATTCCTTCTTACACTTTCACATTCACATGTGGTTTTGATTTTTCATGAATTATTCCTTTTTCATATACAGACACACATACTTAAATTACACAAAGATATATGGGAGTACATGCTTCGAGAATTAAAATAAATAACTGAAAACTTACAGTCGTTCACTCCCCCCCCCCCCCCCCCCTCCGACCACACCCCATTTGAAAATTGATGTGAAAGTTTCCATTGCCTGGGCCGAGAGTTGTTGCAAGTGGCTGTAGGGAATGCCCAGAGCACTTTGGTGGCGTAGCAGGAGTCAAAGTCCTTATTGTGGGTGTAGGCATGGGAAGGAACTGATTTATCTAGATTTTTGTGGTTGTTATTGAAACTGTGATTGTTCATGTGTATTTTCACACAAGTTTTTGTTCTTTAAAATGGAGTTCTTTTGGAAACAGTATGCAAAACACATGTCCTTGTTACGTGTACTTTGCTGGTGACTGACCAAGGACACCCATCCCGAGTGAGCCACCGAACACAGATTCCAAGACTCGGTGCTAGATAATGTTACCATGAGTTTGGACGAAATTGATTAAAATATTTGTGTTTATTTTAAGGGTGTATGGAGGAAGACCCTCACATAGTTTTCATTATGTATTGTTTCCTCTGTCTCAACGGGTAATTTAAGATATAATCAATATATGTATTTACTGTTTATTTTATGTAATTTGTTTACCTCGCTAGGATCTTGTAGAGTTGCCTTCATAAAATTGAAAAATGAACAAATTGTTAAAAAGAGGAGGAGGATTGATAGGAGACCATGGTGGCTACAGACAGGGAAAACAGGGGAAAGGTCAGGGAATTTTTGGATGACAGTTAAATATCAGGGAATTTAACTAAAAATAAGGAAAAGTTAGGGAATTAAAAAAATGTCTAAAATATCCCATTAATTTCACAAACACTAAAACAAAAGTTAATAATATCTAAATAAAATAACATTTTAATTTTTAAAATAACTGCTAAAACTGTTTATGTTTAATAGATACAAACTTTTTTTAATAATTAAAAAATGTTGCCTGGAAAAGCTGGAAAAGTCGGGGAATTTTGTAAAATATGTTTTGTAGCCACCCTTGAGACTAATAGTCATAATTATCATTAAAACAAAATAAAAACACTTTACAAGTTCAAAGGTTTTTTTTCAACCTCTGAGGTCCTTGGTCGGCCTCCTCTCATGCGCCATTGCAACACTCCCCATGACTCATTCCAAGGGGTGAGAAGGAGGGAAAGAAAGAAAAACTAGAAAGCTACTAACGCCTGATACATGGCCATCATCCAACACCCTCTTGCCCCCTCCACCTATTACCTTAATCTCCCACACCCTCAGTAAACCTGATTCTCCTTCAATGCCTCCAGCCACCCCTCAGACCCTAGACAATTCGCTCCATCGCAATCCAATAGGAACATCTAACCTGACACTTTGCGGAACTCCTCAGAGGACGAAGACATGCAGCCCCCCTCCTCCCCGCTCCACCTCAAATACCCTTGTACCCAGTGACTTAACCCATCTGATTCCTTGGCATCCAACCAACTTCCCATACCCAGCCCCAATGATCACATCTCATACCCACCCCACCAATAGTATACTCACCATCACCCCAACACATCATTTACCCCCAAACATTCTTTTCCTTTTCTCTTTAACAAGAGTGCTCCATACAACCCCTCCTTCGCTCCCCCGGGGTAGATAACATCCTTGTCTTTTAGTCATTGATCACATATTTTTATTTTGTGACTCGATTATTATCAGCCTCACAAAAATTACATTCAAGTTGGTAGATGAAGGTGGGAATTTAAAGAACACAAGAAAAGGCCACTGTTTTTACAGTTTTTATATAGCAAAACATTGGTTAAAATAAACCCAATATTGCTTATATGTAGAAACATAGGGTTTAATTTTCTTCATATACTGAAATCAACAGTTGGGAAATATCGGTCTTGAGCATAGTGGCAAAGTAGCCTTTAACATAGTTTAGTTTGATATTGCTCATTATTTTTATTGGTTTTGTATTTTGTTGTTTATTATTTGGACCCTTTCCCACCATTGTGGGAAGATTCCCGGCGTTTTTGAGGGTTTCCCTTTGTTTTTGAGAGTGGAAGGAGAAGGAAGATTGTTCATTTTTGGAGTGTGTAGAGCAGTTCTGCGCGGTACTCGGTACAAATAGGGGTCTAACATAATGGGTGCACAAATTGCTGCACAAACATTGACCTTTTCTTCCATCACCTACATCACCCCCTTAAGTTGTATTTGTTGCAGTCAAATTGGCCAGGGATGGGGTATAGCTTCTTCGTGTTAGTAGGCTGTTTGAAAGAAATTTTTGCTGGAGAGCTGAGAAGGTTTTGGTCTGAGTGGAAGAAATTTACTGAAATCTATTCATTAAATTATGAAACTTTACAAGGCATATGAAACTACGACAGACCTAGCCAGCTGTTAGTGGAAAATATATGATATGCTTTCAAACGGAATCTTTTGTGAAAATACAGTATGCAACAAGTGTGTCCTTGTCTATTAGTCATTGTGCTTATTTATTTCTGTTTTCTAAACACCATGTGAAAATAATGTAGATATTAATTTTTATCTGAAAGATTTGTTGATATGTTTAGGTGGTGTGTTTCTGCGACATTTTCTTGCGTCACACACCAGGCCGTACAGTGCTATGTATCATGCCTATAAACACATTACAAAACTGGATGGCTGAATTCAACATGTGGCTGCCTGGAGAGCCTGACCCAGCCAATGGTCCACCACCTAACACTCAAGGCGAGTTGCGAACGCGCAACTTCCCTCTACACGTCCTCAACGACTCTCACAAGTCCATGTCTGCTCGAGCCAGGGTATGATGTTTGCTTTCTTTTATTTGCTGTTCAAAATTTTGCTATTTGTTTAAATAAAAATTTGCACACTCCTACACACACACACACACACACACACACACACACACACACACACACACACACACACACACAACCCCACACACACACACACACACCCCCACACACACACACACACACACACACACACACACACACACACACAACACACACACACACACACACACACACACACAACACACACACACACACACACACACACACACACACACACAACACACACACACACACACAACACACACACACACACACACACAAAACACACACACACACACACACACACACACACACACACACACACACACACACACACAACACACACACACACACACACACACACACACACACACAACACACACACACACACACACACACACACACACACACACACACACACACACACACACACACACCAAACACACACACACACACACACACACCACACACACACACACACACACACACACACACACACACACACACACACACACACACACACACACACACACACACACACACACACACACACACACACACACACACACACACAACACACACACACACACACACACACACACACACACACACACACACACACACACAACACACCCACACACACACACCACACACACACACACACACACACACACACACACACACACACACACAACACACACACACACACACACACACAACACACACACACACACACACACACACACACCACACACACACACACACACACACACACACACACACACACACACACACACACACACACACACACACACACACAACACACACACACACAACACACACACACACACACACACACACACACACACACACACACACACACACACACACACACACACACACACACACACACACACACACACACACACACACACACACACACACACACACACACACACACCCCAACCACACACACACACACACACACACACAAAACACACACCACACACACACACACACACACACACACACACACACACACAACACACACACACACACACACACACACACACACACACACACACACACACACACACACACACACACACACACACACACACACACACACAACACACACACACACAACACACACACACACACACACACACACACACACACACACACACCACACACACACACACACACACACACACACACACAAAACACACACACACACACACACAACACACACACACACACACACACACACACACACACAACACACACACACACACACACACACACACACACACACACAAAACACACACCACACAACACACACACACACAACACACACACACACACACACACACACACACACACACACACACACACACACACACACACACACACACACACACACACACACACACACACATACAAACAAACACACACACAATAGTGGTGGTCGGGCACTTGAAATGTTAGGCAATAGATCGGGCACCTAAAAATCCCGGAATGTCGGGCTAGTATTTTATTCTATTTGATTGGTATCTCAAGAATCTGGTAAGTATATAATACCATGTTAGCACTAACCTCTAATCCTAACTTTGAAAAAAAATAGTGTTTAACTGATATTCATAGTTGAATTATTTCAATTCATCTAACATTAAATCAAAGGTAAGTATTATCTTTTATTAATTCGTAAATTATTATGTTTGCCTTCAACAAAACTACAATAACATTTCTCACAAGCTACAAGTCTACAACTTAGCGAAATCAAGATTCCTGCAATTTAATTTTCTGTGCCAATGCCAATAACATAAATTCAACATTTCCACATTTAGATTTTTATGCCCTATGTTTGCAAAAACTTAATTTAAATTAGTTGTTTTTACATTTATATAATTTACTATTATTAGCCAGATTTGTTATGATATAAGTATAAAATTACACATCTTTATAGGCCTGTGCAAAGTTGTTTGCAAAATTAAATCACCGCCTGAATCTGCCTGTGCCCGAGTGTAATTTTGTAATGACCACCCGAGCCCGCTCAATACAAATATTTGCTGCCCGACCACCTTTACATATATATATTATTGTGTTTTTATGATGTATTATTTGTATTATATTTATTAATGTCAAAGCGTTTACAAGTATTGCCATATTTAGTTAAAAAACAATATTTAACCTAGAATTAACATAAAGCATTTTTATAATTTCCCGTCTCGTCCTTGATATTTTGGCTCATTTCTCGTCACGTTCCCGTCCCGATATTAAAATGTCATTCCCGTCCATCCTTAGTTAATACTATATTTATCTAAATAGGGAGTTCGCACAAACCTAATATGTATATTAGGAATGAGTGTTTGAATCCCTTGAATTCTTAAGGATAGTCAACATTTTAATATTGGAGACGCAAATCCTTAATTGAATTCCAATTTTTATATTGCTTTTATATTGCTTATTGGTGGTTCAAACCAAATGTAATTAATTATAAGATGAACTTAACAAACGGGCCCCAAACCAGTAATTTAATACTTAGCTAAATGTATGAATGTTATAATAAATAATAGAATCATGCAAAAGGTGAGGTTATTTTTCTCAAAAAGCAATAATATTATAAGCTGATAGTGATGTTATTATTTACATAAATATGAGTCAAATTAGTATTCATTAAAAAAACAGGATAAAACTGTCTAATTTTTTTGTTCATATTGTGTATTTTACTATTTATTAACATATTCAGAGAAAAATCAAATATAAATATGCACAAAAATTTCACGCTTAGTAATATCAAACTTGATTGATCAATATTATTACCTTCTCGTTTTATGAATAGCAATATCGAAATAATCAATTAGCACCTTTGGTTTAGACCAAATAAACACAGAAACATGTCGTCATAGAAGACTAAACTATTATCAAATATGGAAAAGGGAATGAAAATTAAGAAGGTATAATTTTGCCAAATATGACTGCCTGTTGTAAGGTTCATATATATTAATGTTCTTGCTTGGACCTTGCATGAAATCTTTTAAAGGCTGTAAACAAAGAATTGATCTATCTATAAAAGTAGAAATCATGATTTTTAATGCTAACCTCGATAAAAAAACCTTAAATATCCTGAACTTTGTCCTGTGATCCATTTCATACCTATATAAAGTCAAAACTGATAATATTTGTATAAACGGCAGCCCTGGTATAGTGCTATCACCAGTGTTATCGCCTTGAAAGTTATATTTTATGATGTGGTATTTGAAAATTACAAATAAATTGTATTTATTTAGAAAAAAGCTTAAATTTGTGGGATTCGTGTGAAATAAGTAGAATTTGTGTAAAAATTCATTTTATCGCAAATGCGAATCTTCCATGTCCCTATAGATAGATTATAAAGAATGTTAAACAGTTTTTTACTATTTGTAGTTTATATTATTTTATATTTCCTCTTAAGTTCATAATATGTTTCCAAGATTCAAATTTAGATTTGGGATTGTTAAATTGGAGATTCAAGTTTATAAAATAGTAGATTCTACCCAACCCTTTTTCTCTCTCTCCCTCCCTCTCTCTCTCTCTCTCTCTCTCTCTCTCTATATATATATATATATATATGTGTGTGTGTGTGTGTTTAAGTAAACAATCTCAATGCCATGTTTATATTTAATGTTAATGAACAAAACTATTAATTTATTAAAGTTAAATTATCCTTATCTTCCATTAAGTAAAAAGATACCCAAAACTTACACTTTTATTTTGCAACTATCTAATCATACAAATGAGTGCCATTAAATATAATAAGCACACTACACTACACATACTGTATGATACTATATATGCTTAAGGAAAACTTCTTTTTGCATTTTTAAATATTTTGTTATATTTGTTAAAAGGTATAGGAAAGGTCGATAGAAACACCAAAAAACAAAAACAATATAAATGGGAAATTGGTAAAAATTGAATAAATACTAAATAGGAACATGTAAAAGGAACTAATAACATAAATGAACTCATTAGTTTTATTGTAAAACATTAACTTTGTTGTATCATGTTTAATATATTGTGGTTTTATTAGGTGATTCAAGACTGGAATAAAGATGGCGGTGTACTGTTGATCGGCTATGAACTCTACAGGCAACTTAGTTTGAAGCGCTCCAGTAAAGTTAAGAAGAGTCGGCGTAGCAGAAAGCCAGATGAAACAATTGAAGTAGAAGAAGATGAAAAAACTAAAGCTCTTCTGGATGGTATGTTTTTTTAAAATACAAACTGTTTCAACCATTTTGATCTATTTTGACTTTTTTTCATCCAGAAACAGTTAAACTTTGGCTTGCATTTTGGCAAAACAGCATGTACACATGCAGCAATAAACTGTGGGGAAATTTACAGTTGAGAGCTATATTAATATATTTTTTATATCTTTTCTCTGTTGCATCCTCCTCTACTTTTCCTGAAGGAACCATCCCCCCCCCCTCTTTGTCAATTCCTCATGCTCCTCTGTTTCACTCTCCTCCCCCTTTTCTTCCAGTTAGAACATTGTACTTTAATTTTTAAAACAGGCTAATGTCTATTTAAAAGCTGCATTATGTTTAACTCTGTCTTTTTTTTAACCTACAGAGATGCATGCAGCCCTGGTGAAGCCTGGACCAGACCTAGTAATCTGTGATGAGGGTCACCGCATCAAGAACAGTCATGCGTCTATCTCGCAGGCTCTAAAGCAGATTCGCAGCAAACGACGTGTTGTCCTGACAGGCTACCCCTTGCAGAACAATCTGCTGGAGTACTGGTGTATGGTCGACTTTGTGAGACCCAACTACCTTGGCACCAAGACTGAGTTCTGTAATATGTTTGAGCGGCCCATCCAAAATGGGCAATGTATTGACAGCACACCTCAGGACATCCGACTCATGAGATATAGAGCACACGTGCTCCACTCACTACTTGAGGGTTTTGTGCAAAGGTAATCTTCACTACACTGTACTCTTATGTTGCATGGTTTCAGGTACTTAATTATTCATGTGTAACTATCGTTGACTCATTTCAGTGGTCAAATTATCCAAGACAGGGTGGTTAAACATTTTTTACCCGAAGGGCCAAATCTATCATTTTACACTGTGAAGCAAGGATATATTTAGTAATCTCATCAATTTAATACAGGCCTACAAACAACACTTAATAAACAATTATTTTCAACTCTTGCATATATGATTTTTTTTTTTGGAGAAACGTTTTAATTTTATTGTAGAAACAGGTTTACCAAAAATGTATAATGAAATATGAACGCATGCACTCTTTCACAAAACAACTTGCATTTATATATATATATATATATATATATATTAATATATTTAAATATTAATTTAACTATAATACTATTATACAATGAATGTAATTATGACTGTAGAGTAAATTTACTCTAAAAGACAGACTAAAACCTCTGGAGGATCAGTGTTAAGAACATAGAACCAAATGTGTAAGATTGGTGTAGATCTTGTATTGCTGAATTCGATGATCTAATCTTTCACCTCATAAAGTATAATATTTTGAAATTAAAAAATTATTTAGTTAGGCATACTTGAAAAGCACAACTTATTTCATAATATTTATTTTGTCGGAC
The DNA here is from genome assembly GCA_039000515.1 of Timema cristinae. Classification (NCBI taxonomy): domain Eukaryota; kingdom Metazoa; phylum Arthropoda; class Insecta; order Phasmatodea; family Timematidae; genus Timema; species Timema cristinae. The sequence goes on from JBCFYV010000935.1 coordinate 23,449,041, forward strand.
AAAAGAGATAAACATGAACAAAATCTTCTTTAAAAAAAAAAAAAAATTGCTAGGTGTGGAAAATCTTATGTGCCTAGTACCCTGCCCTCCCAACCATATGGAAAACTTGGACTTGACCATTTCCAGGGTTCCTACGGTCTGGAAAGTCAGGGGAAAAAAATAGTCAGGGAAGCTTTAAAAAGGTCAGGGAAATGACAATTCATGTTGCACTTAGAAAAAAACAACGAAAATATTTTTCGTATTTACTGCGTCATAAGCCACTGCCCCAATGAAGAAAGCTGAGGGGCACTTACCATGCTCAAACTTGTCGTAACATAAGCTTTGGTAGCATTTTCTTTCAGAAGGTGAACCCAGAGATCTCCTGACCTGCATGACAATTATTTTAACTAGTGATCCATTGTTTTTGTTTTTGTTCAAGGTTTGGCATCGTTATAGTTTGATACACTGAATTAGGACTGATTAGGATACACCAGCAATGTCTAACAAAAAACAGTTTTTAACCAGCTCTGGCTAAGCCCAGAGCATTTTCCTGAATTCTCATACTGGATCAGTGGCGTTGAAAGTAATAAGTTGCAGGCATTTTGTAAAATGTGCACAAAAATTATAAACCTAAGTAATATGGGAAAGCAAGCATTAGCTACCCATGCAGAAGGACCAACTTATATCAAAACTCTTGAAACTTTGACAAATCAACGCTCTCTGTTGACTCTTTCTCAAAAAAGTCAAGTGATTCAGGTTCATCGAGCTCCCCTGTTTCAACAGAATCTCTGGCACACAAAGACATTCTACCTAGTGATGATTCGGCTGGTTACTCGAAGAGTTTTTCTGTTTCATTGGAAATCGTAAAGTCGCAGAAGGAAGCTTTTGCCAAAAGTGAAATTAGTGTAGTGCCTTGAAGAAACCATAACACTTTTGCTATAAAAGATGATATAACTAAGACGGATGTAATTTGGGCTATGCAAGTTGTTTACAAAAAAATATCTTTCGATTCGACCAATAATTTAAGTACAATTTTTCAGTTTATGTTTCCCGAGTGTTTCATTGCCAATGCCTTTACCCTTGGTGGAGACAAGGCTGCATACTTCATTGTGCATGGCTTGGCTCCATTCTTTCATAACAATTTACTGGACCGCCTAAAATCATGTAACAACTTTGTAATTTGTTTTGATGAAGCATTGAATAAAGTTATTCAAAGAGGACAAATGGACATTGTAATAAGATTCTGGGACAAGGTAAATGAGAGTTATCAGTTGTTACTTAAACATTTTGTTTTTCGATAGGAAGAATTAGTGAAGCATTTTCTGGATGGTGTTTCTCCTCTTCCACACTATAAGTTGATACAAGTGTCAATGGATGGCCCAAATGTCAATTTAAAGTTTATAACACTTCTTCAGGAACACATCAAATCTGTCACAGACAATGAAGTATGTAGTTTGCTAAATCTGGGAACATGTGGGGTTCATGCTTTTCATGGTTCCTTGAGAACAGGAGTGGAGTCGATTGATTGGGATATAAGTAGCTTATTGCATCACATGTACTACCTGTTCACTGACTCTCCAGCTCATCGAGCATTGTTTACCCAGTTGACAGGATGTGCATCTTTTCCATTGAAGTTCTGTTGTGTGCGGTGGTTAAAGAATGCAAAGTGCTTTTAAAGGGCATTACAAATTTGGGACTATGTTGTTAAGTTTCTCAAATAAGCAAAACTTCCTAAAACAAAACCTGTAGAGACACTGAAAAGAGCAGCCTGTGATCCATTCCTAAAGTGTAAACTAGCTTTCTGCAAGACAATTGCAGATGAGTGTCAGCCTTTCCTGCAACGGTTCCAGACATCAAAACCAATGACTCCATATATTTTTGAAGCTGTAGGGATAACTTCTAAGATACCTTATGAATCGTTGCGTGAAACCTGGATCTAATGAAGTGCACGGGTCCAAAGTTACTGTCTATCGACACAAAAAAATATCAGAAAATTTGATCCATAGCAAAAATATTGATGTAGGATTTGCAACAAAACATTTGTTAGGAGAAACTGCAATCACACTAACAGAAAGACAAAAACTAGAATTTATACAAAAGTGCCGCAGTATTTTAACCACCATGATTGTAAAACTACAAAAAAGAAGTCCCTTAAAACAGAAAGCTGTGAGAGGTTTGTCTTTATTGGATCCTTGTGTTATTCAACATTCACCTCAACTGGGCCAGAAGAGATTTTCTTTTCTTTTGGAGTAACTCGACCATGCCAACATCATAAATGATGTTCTGGCTGAAAATGCCAAGAAAAAATACTTGCACTTTTGCAACCTCAAAAAATCTCAGCTTCAAGAAATATTTCATCCTTGTGATCAGTTTAGTGAGTAGGACTTGACACTATTTATGGTAGCTTTCTAATAGGAGATGCAAACTACAAACATCTTTGGGAAGTAATAAAGATTTGCCTTGTCTTGTCCCATGGAAATGCAACTGTTGAAGCTGGTTTTTCAGTCAATAAATCTTTACTGATTGAAAATATGCATGAAAAATCAGTCACTGCACAGCGTCACATTCATGATGAGATACAAGAAGCAGGAGGGATTAAAAACATATACATTAGCAAAAATATGTTGGATTACGTGAGAGGTGCTCGGAAACGCTATCATGAATATTTGGAGACGAAGAAGCAGGAAAGAAGTGAAGAAGACACTAAGAAGGCAGAAAAGAGGAAATTAGATATACAAGTTAAAGATTTAGAAGGAAAAAAAAAATAATGATGGCAACTGAAGAGAAACAAGAAGCAATAGAAGTGGAGTTGCAAGAACTGAAGAAGAAACAAGCTTCACTTTATTAAATATAGCATAGTATCTTATTGAATGACTTTTGATAATTTTAATAAAAAGAAAATTGACTTGAGACATGAATAATATGAAAGCAGACACAGTTCCTCCTGTTGTGTGCTATTCAGTTCAGGTGTGTACAGTTTAGGTAAAATAAAACTGTAATGATACCAAACTTTTTAGTATGTTCTTAGTGGCCTGTTATTTAGTACGTATTTCTGCACATGATACCATAGTGAATCAAGTTTGTTACAACTTTTTGATAGGGTTAGACATATTTAATTATTTTTCCATCATTTTCCCTGAACTGATTGGCAAGACGTGCTTTCTTATTCTTCCATGAGAGGTGAGGCAAGGTCGGCTGTAGGGTTGGAGGAGGCCGAAATAAATGTATTTAAATTAATATTTTCACATGTATAGTATCGTAAAGTTATAGTAGAAATCTTATGAGAAATGTGTCAGGGAACTTGGGGAAAAAGTCAGGGAGAATTTTTTTACAAATACTGTAGGAACCCTGGTTTCGGCACATTCTCACTTCTAAAACTACACCTCACGAACAATCTTGTAAATATTTTAATGAACCCATTAAAACTCTTCAAAAACTGAAAATCAAAACTAGAATTACAAATAAACTTGAAATAAATAAAACAATTACGGCTCTTTTTTTAACAGAAATAAGAACACATTACAGATGATACAAAGTCAGCCGCTATTACGCACGATATATAGTCAGCCGCCATGACGTATATTATGTTTACTCGCCTGAATGATGATTAAAATAAAGATACTGTTAATTCTTACTACCCTACTGGTTTTAATTATCTACAACTATGCAAATAACCCCAATTTATTGCATACGATCCTTAAGTTAGACATTTTGTTGGGTTTCATGAAAAATAAATACTGTCAACAGTCAGAAAGCAATAAAACGGTTTATTTATCCCTACCCGCCTACGTATTGTATATAGATTGTTTGTTTAAAATCAATTCAAGCAATCTGATCAGTTAGTAAGCGCTCTTGAGTTTTAAGAATCAAATAACAACTTGCTAATCCATTATTTGTTTTTAAATTGATTTTAACTTAAAGAGTTTTTTTTTTAAATAAGTTATTGAAGCAATTTTAAAAATATTCAAACATAGTCCTGCCTTATAAAATGGAAATGCACATATTGTAGTTGAAAATATGTTCGTGTTTTATATAGAATATATTCTCATAAATCAATATATCACAAGAAAATAGATAATGGATATATAATAAAATAATAATAAAAATAATTAGGCATTATTGAGTTCACTATTTCCAATGTATGTTTAATTGTTAAGCATGTTGTTTTAGTCTTTATTAAAATATCTGTTTGTATTTTTATTTTTACTATCTTAATACAATAAAATATCCTTTAGTGATGATTAAAGTTGATCAATCGATAACTAGACCTAATCTGTTTATTTCACATGTTTCTTTAGAAACTTAACTAATTCTAACAACATTTTTAAAAATAACTACAAAATTCTAAAATGTTGATTGATTTGATTTTTAAACAATAATGTGTGTCTAGCTTGTTTAATTTGGCTGGATTTTAACCTGTATTTTGTGAGGAGTAGTTGGGGTTGATTAAAATTGGAAACATGATTGAAATAAATCTTAATTCATAGTTTAGGCATATATTGTAGGTCTATTTGTAAATTATTAAAATTTATAATGATTTGCTAGGATTCGGATTCGGATTCGAGATTCGAAAATAAAATGTAGATTGGGATTCGAGAAATAGTGGATTCGACCCATCTCTAATATGTACCAGTAAGTAATACCTAGTTTTACTGACGTTTTACTAACGATTTGATTCAAAAGTATTTGTAATCAATAAATCACCATTTGTACCCTCCTAAGGCTGGTATTACACTATCACATTTATGTCAAATTTCTTTGATCAAAGATCTGTGATCAAAGAAAATGTGATGTAACTTTGACGACTCCTCAAAGATCTTTGATCACATAAATATTTTACAAATCTTTGATCACATATTTTCGTTATAGAACATGCTCTAAGGTTTGATCAAAGAAAATGGCGACTGAAAGATTATCCTGCACGTGCGAAGTAGTATTAGCATTTCTTAGGTGTATATTTTTTCTTTTAATTAATGGAGTGACTTTTGATACCAAATATTTAAAAGTTTCACAGTCTATACGTAAATATTTTTGATAAGATTCCGGATCTTCAGTTTGAAGTTCCTTTAGCATCAAATGTTAATCCCTCTTGAATTTCGTCTCCCAACCCAAGGTAGAATCCACAATCGTTTAACAGGTTTTCTTTTTGTTCTTGTTAAGCAGCAATGATATCACAATAGCACTCACAGTCTTTGCATTTGAAATTAAACCAATGGAGTCCATTTTTTTAATAACATATATTGTGGCGACTGTGAAAGAAATGTGATGTAGTGTAATAACACATCTTTGATCAAAGATGGCGTTAAATCTTTCATCATATATTTGATCAAAGAAATATATTACATAGAAATATATTACACAGAAAACTGTGATAGTGTAATACCGGCCTAATAGTTAGACATATAGAAATAAACTCATAAAAGATGTATTATATCATGTCCATAGAATTATGTTGAAATAATTAAAGCATGTAAAATTCTGTATCAAGGTTATGATTGAATGAGCTATGTCCATGTTCTAGGCGAAGTCACTCTGTCCTTCAAGTTTCATTGCCTCAAAAGAATGAATATGTGTTGTTACTACGTATGACCGCCTTCCAGAGGAAACTCTATGACACTTTCATGAACGAAGTTGTCCGTACCAAAGCTGTTCCAAATCCGCTCAAAGCTTTTGCAGTCTGTTGCAAGGTAATTTAATCTCAATTTCAGGTTTAAAATATGAAAAAGTACAAGTATGATGGTTGATGTTAATTTAAACTTGTGTGGGATCTACAAAATTTAGTTGGTTCTCTATATTACAAAAAATTGTTATCTATCACCTATCATATCACCCTGGTGGTCTAGGGGTAAGGTGTCAGACTTCTATGCTGGCGGCTGGGGTTCAATCCTCGGTCCCGGCAAAGATTTATCTGATTACCAAACCCTTCCTTCACCTCTGACAAGACATCTTGTGAATGTGGGGAATGCCAGGCCTCCACCGTGGTTCGGATTCCACGTTAAACTGTAGGTCCTCCATTTCATCTCACAATCACCCTACCATTACACATTAGCGTAAGTGCGTATAACCCGAACGGGTAGTAAGACGCGTGCTAATAATAATAATAATAATATATACACACAGAGGTTAGTAACATAGTTGAAACTAGGTCTAGCCAAAATATGAGTTGTGTAGTGAACTAAGAATTAGAGGTCAGAATTCATCACTAACCAGGTGCACAAGGGTTGGTGTTTATCCTTTTATCAGGAAAATAAGGGTAAATTTTCCCAAAAGGCCCTGACACTTGATTCTCCGAGTTAAAGTTCAATTTATCGATGACTAACTGTAACATTAAAAAGTTTTAAAAAACTTTTACACCATTTAAAAGTTTGAAGAAAACCTCTATTTTTTTTAAATTTACGAACTAAAATGAATTAAACAAAATATATGACATGAAATAAAATAAATATGATTGATTTATACTACAATGATGCACAAATAAAAGTAGATACACCCACACTAGGGGTGCGCGAAGCTTTGAAACTTTGATTTCGATTTTGATAGCCCGCTCTGGCCCCTTTCCTCTAAAACTAGAGCAAACATTTATATGATAGTCAGCATTCCCCTTTAATATTTCCAATTCGTTTCATCATATTCTCTAAGCCAGTGAACATTGTGCAATGTGTGTCATTTCTTTAAAAATATTTTTAGGGGTGGATGGATCCCGAAGGCTTAAGAAAATGTCACAGGGCGGCGGCCACCCATCTTGAAAACCTGGGAAATTGAAATGTCAGGGAATTTGGTTCAACCTGGAAATATATCAGGGAACTTCTTAAATTCCCTAAAAATGACTGAAATTTTAAAATACAAGTCAAATTTTTGAAAGCTATTACTATATTGTGGCATTATGTAATCCAAGAACATGTGTAAACATCAGCGTATATGCCGTGGACACTGTTCTAGTTGTGCGAAAGTGTCTGCACAGTCTTCAATATGATATGTAATACACATGCGAGTATTTGATCTTTTGTATTCATAGTTCCAAATTACTGACAAAACGGTGCTTTATTATTTTCTATATCATTTGTAACTTAATTTTTTTTAAATAATGTTTTAATTAATTATTATGTTACGGTGTATAGCGAAATTGTTTATTTAACTCCTCAAAAGTGTTGCAAATTGCTTTTCACTTTAGTGACCTTTCAATTCTAAAATGACATGTGTACAGTATTTGTTTTGAAGTCCAAAGCGTTGCCTCTCAACACTCACTATTTACAACTATAAATAAAATGTTTTGTGTAAATGTGTGAAAAGCAGTGCATCCATACTCCAGAAACAAGCTTCAAATAAAAGAGTAAGAAATAAATATTTTTGTTCATGTTGGGCCCAGGCCATAAAGTTTTTTTTCTTTAGTAAACGCTATCATTAACTATGGAGCTGGTGAATAGACTAGTTGCATTGCATGTAATGTTAGGAAGGTTGAGGTTTGAATCCCAAGATAGGTGCACTTGGGTGGTTTATCCATTCTCTCCATGCACGCATGTATGTGCATCTATTCTAAGCTATCTTTTCATTCCTGCCACATTATATTGCGTTGTTGGAACTATTATATTTTTGTCCGGACTCCAGGAAATGTCGGGGAATTTCAATGCTATAAATTAGTGGCAACCATGATGTCAGGAATTTATGAGAGTCGGGTGGGAAAGACCCAAACACAAAATTATGTTACGGCAACTGTAATCCTCTCGGGCGATCCCATACTTAGCTTAAATTTAATTTAATTTGTTTATTTTAACTTAATTCTTTTTATAATCTCTCTATAATGGAGGCACAGTCATGTTGTATTCTTACTTTTTTACTTATATTTGCCTAACAGGAAAATCCTGATGCCTTGATAATGAGTGCTTCTCGCTATTAAAAAAATCCAGCATTTTTTTAATAGTGAACCATTGAAGCAATGCTTCATTGATGTGTGTAAGCTCGCACTATATTACTTTTTGTTTCCGTTATTTGGTTTTACAGTACCAATATGTAAACATCTTTATTCTTATACAATGTCGATATCATTGACAAAGAACTGTTTTTTATACACTTCAACATTTTTCGCACCAAATTCTAACTTGCAAATCAAGATATCACTTTCTTTATTTAGTAGACATGTTTTCGGCAAAATTGTTTGTTTCTAACTAATTTGAATGTTCTAGTGGTGTTAGGATTAGCAACGTAGGCATCACTCTAGGAGGAGGAATGAGTAAGATGTGAGAAGTGAGGGGTCCAGAATTCGAGGTTTCTGTTCCCTCTCCCCTTCCTTGGATATTTGTCCTCTTTGATCATTGTACCCACTTGAAATTAAATCTGTCATTTGTAGGTGGGCAAGTTCTTAGTAGTGTCCTGACTTATATTTACACCTCAGAGTACCATATTGTTTCTTTCAGATCTGGAACCATCCTGACATTCTGTACTTCTTCTTGAAAAAACGTAACCTCAGTGAAGATGCAGACTTAGATTTGGAGGAGACAACAAGTACCACATCAACTCCTTCCACACCTCTAGGAGTGGGTAGTCCTAAGGGGCCTGCTGCCGGCAAGAGAAGTAGAGCAAGAACCCCGAGACCTACTCAACCCAAGAGAGAGAAGAAGGTAAGGAGTGACATTCAAGGGAAGTTCAGAACTGTTAGATGTTTGAGTTTTCCCTTTACGAGGTCAGAATTTTAAAATAATGTGATTCCACCTTGTTGATCTACACCACTTATAGTAAGTAGCTTATAGTATGGCTTCTTTAGTGCTGACTGACAGCTGACCACTTTGAAAAGTTACCAGACCAAATTATGTATCCCTACGCCGAGCCACATGATCTGCATAAACATGTGTTTAGCAGCTGTCACTTCTGACAGTCAAAATTTAGGTATATACTTTAATATTGACTGTCAACTGTCAGTCAGCACCAAAGAAGCCACAGAGCTACTGTATATACTTTTATTTTTCCTCTATATTTCTAGGCATCTACAACGCTACGAGGCAAAAAACCTGCTGCAACCATCCCACCCAACACGTCAACTGCAGTGAGCGACCCTAATACACCGGCACCAAGTGAAGGGAGTCAACCTTCACAAAACGTCCCATACGACCAAAGCTATGCCACACAACAGAGCCAAAGCTACGACAATGCTTCACAGTACAACTCATACCAACAAGGATCCAACGGCCAGATGCCTTACAGGAACCCAGGGTATGGGCCAAACACTGGCCCCAACTATGACCCAAACACTTACTCTGGCATTGGGTCATATGATGCAGGAAACTCTGGCAACTCATATAACAACTGTGCTGATCCAAATAATCCAAACTCTGATGGGTTTGGAGGATCTAGCAACTCGTACTATCCAAACAATAGTGGCAACCAGCAGAGTGGCTTTGAGAGTCAGATGGGATACAATTACCAGCAAGGTAATAATCAATCTGAGTATCAGTGCGACCCTAACTTGAATTCTGGAAATTCTGGTTATTGGCAATCAAATGATTACTATACCCAGAATCCACAGAACCAAAGTGGAAATGACAATTCCAATCAGTATTATGGTAGTAATAATACCTACAATAATTCTGGCAACACTTCATACTACCACAATCCCAATCAGCCCTATGACAACCAATTGGGTAACATTCCATATGGTGGCACTGTGCAACAGCAAAATAGTAACCAGAGTGGGGGAATGTATCAGAACATGAGTGGAGATAATCAGGGATATGTTGGGAACAGCTCGGCAAGTGGCACTCCCGGTGGTATTCAACAGAGTTCGACGGGTGTCCAGCAGACTCGTACAAATGATGGTGTTACCAATCAACAACCACTAAACAACCAAGTTTCTATGGTCACTTCTATGAACAGTCAGCAAAACACCATGAATTTACCACAGAATTCATCAAATCCCCAACAAAATCCTATTAACACAATAAATATGCCACAAAATTCTCTAAATAACCAGCAGAACTCAATAAATTTACAACATGGTTCGATTAATCCAATGAATAATTCCATGAACTTGCCACAAAATCTAATGAACAGCCAGCAAAATTCATTGAATAACCCCATGAATTTACCACAAAATTCAATGGGTATACAGCAAAATCCAATGAATGTGACGCAGAATCTGATGAATAACCAACAAAACCCCACAAATAACCCCACTAATTTGTCACAAAATCCAATAAATACACAGCAAAATCCGATGAACAACTCCAGGCCTTTGCCACAGAATCCAATAACAAACCAACAGAATCCCATAACTTTACCACAAAATTCAATGGGTACGCAACCAAATCCTATGAATTTGCCACAAAATCCAATGACAAACCCAAAAATGCTATGAACATTTCTTCAAATTTGACGCAAAATCCACTAAATAATACAACTAATCCACTCCAGAATTCAATGTCTGAACCAAATTCACAAAATACATTAAATGTAGTAACTACCCAACCAAATTTGATGGGTAATTCAACTAGTATTATGCCAAATTCAGTTAATTCGTTGACTAATCAACAAGGCACTATGGGCAACATGAATAATTCTATGAGTCTGCATCATCCTCTTGGGATAAATAGTCAACAAAACAATTTAGCAACAATGGGTAATCAACTGACTACTCAACTTAACCCTATTAATAGTTTGGCCAATCCAATAAATAACCAACAAAATTTTATGTCAAATCCAAATCAACCTAATCCTATTGGTAATCAAGGCAACAACCAACACAATTCTATGGGTAATCCAATGATAAATCAAAGTAGCATCAATAATCAGCAAAGTGTGATGAGTAATCAACAAACTTCAAGCAATCCCATGGATGTTCAACAAAACCCTTTGGGTCCTGGGGTCATTCCTCAGAATTCGATGAGTAGCCCAATGATTGGTCAACATAGTTCAATGGGAAATCAAAACCCAATCAATTCCCAAGTACCACCATTCAGTCGAACACCGCGGGAACTGATCCAAGTTCCATGACAGGCCAACAGTATTCTTCTAGTAATGAACAAGATCCAATGGGAACCTTCAGAACATGCTAGATAACCAACCTAATGCTATCAACTCCATGGAAACTAGCCAGAGCCCACTTGGTAATTTACAGAATATGATCGGTAACACACCTACATCATTGGGACACATTCCCAATCAATACTCTGGAAATATGGGTTCTTTTGGAAATAATTTTAACACGTTTGGGGGCAATGCATTTGGAATGGGGGGTACACAGCCTGTGCCGTATAATAGTGGAAACCATCAAACTACAAACCCAATGAGCAACACGCCAAATATGGCGTTTGGCACTAACAACAACCTAAATCAAGCAAATTCAAGCAATCCACCAAACACCCAGTACGGCACAGGCAATCCACAGGTAAATCAAGTGAATCCTATGGCTACCAGAATGGGCAATCCTCTACCTTCAATGGGAATTCAAAGTAATTCAATGAACAACCAACAAAATCCCACTTATGGGATGGGTAACTCACCATTTCATTAGAAAATCACGATAGTTCATTAAACAATCCACAAAATCCAGCTTACGGTTCAGGAATTCATCATACCTCTGTAGGGAATCAAGGCAACTCTATGATCAGTCAAGGAAATTCAGGTTATGGAATGAACAACCTCCAAACAAAATCTGAAATTCAGGGCAACTCAAACAATCCACAAAATTCAGTTATGAATCATCAAGGGTTTCATCATTCTGGAGGTATGATGTCTCTAAATTGTAGCTCTTCGAATCAAGAAGGCATTTACAACCCACCATGGGACCCAAGTCAACCACCTCTTAATCCAGGGACTATCAAGGAAGAGCTGACTAATAGTGGTGTGTCCCAAAAGATTCTCTCTCAGTTTGGTGAAATTTCACTGACCAGTGTTAAAACGGATCCTGGTGTGAAAAGTGAAAATCCACAAACATCCGACACAAAAACAATAGCTAAGATAGAAGGAAATGCAAATGAAACTAAAAGCCAAACTTGCGGACTTCTAAAACAAGAAGGTAGTGAGGATAAAGAGTCGATTTCATTAATTAATGACAGCAATATAGAGCCAAAGTTAGATACATTAACAAATAGTTTGAAAACAGAAGATCTTGGGACTTCTATATCGGAGAGCCAGTCCAAAGGAGAAACACCATCTGTAGATGAGGACAACAAAATGAACCCACCTGATAAGTTGAATAAAAAGTGTGATAATGATTGTCTTAATGACAGTAATGAGGGAAGTAAAGATGATAAGGATGAAGAAAAAACTCTCTCTTCAGAATCTTTTTCCAAATTGGATGGAGCAGAATGCAAAGATGCAAGTTCAAGTACTAATCTAGATGGGATGAAGGATCTTGGCCTACCTGAGGGGAAGCATTTGGCGAGATGGGGACAGTTCCAAGAAATAATGAACCGGGGATACCTTATGATTGGGTAAGTCTGTTTTACCGTCCTAATACAAATAAAACCATTTGGAGTGTATGAAAATTACTTTTGACTCAAAACATTATGTTGTAAGTACCATTTTAAATAAAATACCAACATTCTTATTTTAAAATTTTCTTATGTTTGGGTACTTCGTGGTTGTATGTAGGCATTCATTTAATATAAATTCCTGGGTATTTATAAGAGCTTGAGCTCAATAAATAATAAATAAATAATTTTTAAACATAAATTTGTAAATATTAATCAAATACATATACATATTTTTTAATTTGGAATAAGATTCAACTCTTCAAACATTAAAATCATTTAAACTACAATACCAATAATATTTCTACAGTGAAAATAATTTAAGCTTTAAAAGCCAGTTAGAATCTTTTTAACCTGACTTATGATGTCGTGAAAAATGTGCTCTGAATTAATTTAGAAAAACAGTACAATAATTTAAAATAACTAATAAGGAATTATGCTAACCTTGAGAGGTACATTTTATGGTAATCTTAAAGAGAGATAGGAACCACTTTTAAATTTGTTTCCATTTGTGACCATTTGAAAATATTTTAAATTTAATAATTTGGATTAATTTTTTATGTAAATTTTCTTTCCACTTTACTCCTAAGTTTGAGTTTTTTCAATAATTTTTAGCTGAAAAATTTACTTAAATCCAGAATCTAATTTTGTATATAATATAATTCAAAAATTACCTTACCACTAATCAGGGTCTCTAATTATTTAGTGTTAAGGTGGAGTTCAGGGAACACAAGTTAGGCTAGTTAGTTTTCTCCATTTTTTATATAAAAACATAATTTTCATCAAAATAATTCTCTATTATAAACATGGGTTTAATTTTCTTTCGACAATAGCCTCAATAATCCAACGCCTTAGCCCAGTCAGTAGTGGGTCTGTTCTACTTACTGAGCTAAGGGTCCAGGATTCGACTCCTGGCACTACAGAAAAATTTATAATTGGTGAAATATGGGTTTACCTTTTTCACAGTGATGAATTAATGGCTGGGGCTGGATGTTGTGCCTGTTCTAGTCTTCTAGTCTTGTTATATCATAAAGGCATAAGGAAGCTCTGACAGGCTTAGCCAGCTGGTAGGGGAAAATATATGGGTTGAATAATAAACTGACCCAGGCCACAGGCTGGAAACAGTGATGGATGTAAAGTAAAGTAAAATAGCCTCAACAGTTTTTGGATATATGTCGAGGGAGTCCTGGAATCTCTTCCTCCCTCTCCACTCTCCCACACTCCTCATTTCACAAACCACATATGATTTATTATTGGGTTTTTGTTTTGTTTGTTTTTTGCCCAAAACTAAACATAATTCATATCACTCTGTTACTTCAAACTTTGTATTCAGGCAGTGGAGCTGCTCAAGAACTATATTCCTGGTTCTCTCGAGAACTCTGCCAAGATGGAAGTGTTGTTCTGTATCTTGGAAGAGGCCATGATGCTTGGAGACCGTCTTCTGGTGTTCAGTCAGTCTCTTTTCACTCTCGACCTCATTGAGGACTTTCTGCAACGCTGCACTCTGCCTGGTCACGAGGAGAAGTGGGCTCGAAATGTCAACTATTACAGTAAGTACAAACTACTGAGATTAACTTTTCATCAATTTAAAATAAACTCAGAAGGGGTTTTTTAGTAAGTAAGAAATTACCACGCAGATGTTCAGCTCTAACACAATATTTAATCATACTGTGCATTATTAAAAAATATGGGTCAAGCTACAATAAGTTGAAAGATTCCAATGGGGTCTTATTCCTTAACAACCAAATAGTTGAGTTTAACTAAAAAAAAAAGTGTTAAAATAAGGAATTGGCTCATTTTCAATGACACTTTAAGCCTATTTACGAAGCTATGAAACTAGGCCTGATGAAAAAGGGCTCTAGATTTACACTTCCTTTAGCAAATACAGTATTTTTTTTTGTATAGGTTCAAGTGTATAACCCGAACGGGTAGTAAGACTCGTTGCTAAATAATAAATTGTAGGGTCATAACATATAAGGTTTTAATATATTTTAAAACTAGTGGGGTTATACCTTGGGATAAGAATTTTCAGTTTTCTTTCTCCTCTTATTGACATGAAAAATTGTGGTTTTAGTTGAGGGATTAAAAGGAGTAAGCTTAGACAGAATAGAGTAGTAGTTCCAGGAAACGACACAGACCATTGTATTTTAAGCCGTGTAGCCTGGACCATGGCTGTTACCTTAACAAAACACTTCCCTGGGCTTATTAAGCAAATAATAAATGTTGCCTCTTAAATCAAATTGGTCACAACACTCAATGTCACACTCCAGGTTTATTGGTTTCCAAACTCTTTAGGCTAAAGTACATGTAATTCATCTCTCGTTATAAATGGAAAAATAACTAATAAGGTAAATTGCTCAAATTGATATGATGCAGGATGAAAACTAGAAGCTTCGTCAATAAAAATTTGACAGCTAAGATATTCAATTTATGGGCAATTATTGCCATCTATATATAATGTAAAACAATACTTATTTTGAAAAAATCCTAAGTAATTGAATTGTAAGTTATAATATAACTTGATTTATTGGATTAAAAATTAAATATTAGTAACAATAAGTACAACAAAACATTTTCTAAGTAATTTCAATACATAGCGTTTAATATACATTAATAAAAACATTTTTCTAGTGTAAAAAACTAACAAAAAATATATGAACTTTGATTCGGCTTAGATAACATTTCATATATTCGATTTGGATTGAAAAACTGGACTTTGCACACCCTGGCCTGAAAGTATTATTTTTTAGTGAAAATTTAAGTTTTGCATTTACACACACGCACACCACACACACACACACACACAACACACATAGTAGAAATTTATATTTTTAGTAATTATCTCTTTAATAAAAAGCTCTTTTCATTTTTAGAGGTTTGTTTTCTTTTATATGCATTCTATCCATCTTTCCTGGTTCTTCCAAATATGAAAAAAATTATTATAATATACAAGTATGTATTTAGATAGAAATTCCATCTTTAAAAATTATTAATATAATATGTTATGGTTAAAATTAAAAGGATACACACTTACTTTGGTGATACTGAAGTAGAAATTTATAGAACACTAAAAAACTCCCAAACATTTTTTTAAGTGTTCTATCCAAACAATTTTCACTCCAGTATCACCAAGGTAAGTGTGCTGGCTATCCCTCTTAAACCATGATTTAGCCTAGGGCTTTATTCCAAATAGCCTTATTAGTTAGAACAGTAAATTTTTATATTTATATTTAGCACCGCGTCTTACTACCCGTTTGGGTTGTACGCTTTAAGTACTAGTTACGCTAATGGATTAGGAATTGGGAAGGTTGAATTAGAGGAAGTGAACCCGCATTTGCGTGGAGGTAGAGTGGAAAACCATTTAGGAAAAAAAAAACCAGTTCACCCGACCGAGATTCGAACCTCGATCTACCCGTCCTCAGCAGTCGAGCTCAACACGACAAGCGCATTAGCAAACTACGCCACCGAGGTGGGTTAGAACAGTAAAAACACCAACACATTTTCAAGGAAAAGCTACCACTGTCACATACATCTTGATCAGGTCAAGAGAGTAGACTGTTCTTGGTTATCCTGCAAGGTTGACTGTCAACAGCTGATTGTTTTTCTGCTAAAATTTAACTGTATGGATGGCAGCAATTGGATTAATTAGGTAGAATCATAATAAATGATCTTATATAATAGATTATTGTGAAATAAAAATAAAAAATTAGCCTAGTGCTCTATTCGAAATAACTCTATTACTATTATAAATGTATTCAAATATAAACTTCCATTCGACTTGTGGCTTAAAGATTTCACTTAATCTTAGAATATATTCACCAACCCTCAGAACTAAAGTCAGTTAATTTAAGAAATACTTCAAAATAGCATAATTGTAGGACAATCTGTTTACTTTAGTATCGTCACTTTGCTTACACAAGAAAACATAACAGTATTATTACTTTCTCTCGACACCTTGGAGAGAAAGTATTGTGATTGTCAAAAAAGTCACATTCAAGATTTTGTCTCCCTGAAATAAAAAAAATTGTTTTCGCAATGCTGTATTTCCATACCTCGGGCCAGAGCTGAAACTATTTTACCGATTGTGCTAAAACTTGGTACCTGGGGCTTCCATAAGGTCCCCGCAAGGAGTGTTTGGATTTAGAGATCTAACCCTAAATTTAAGGATTAGTTTACTGAAGGGCAAAAAGGGAAGGAAAAAAAATCAATTTTCTCAAAATTCGCTTAATTCGCTTCTATTTTGATTAAATTTTATATCTAGACACAGTTTATCTTAATAAACAAGATGGCAATCCTCATTTTCTAATTAAAATGACTTTGAGGGTATTTGACAATGGGGAGATTTTCCAATTTTGATCCTTTCTCCGCAACTATTGAGATACAAAATAACTTATCATTATATAGTTGTAGAAAAAGGATACAAATCTCTTATGATGTAACAATGTGAATGCGCAGGGCTTGATGGCAGCACCTCTGCTCTGGAGCGAGAGAAGCTGATCAATGAATACAATTCCAACCCCAACATCCACCTGTTCCTGGTTTCGACACGAGCAGGTTCTTTGGGGATCAACCTGGTGGGTGCCAATAGGGTGGTAGTGTTTGATGCATCATGGAACCCCTGTCACGACACTCAGGCAGTTTGTCGAGTCTACAGGTGAGTTTACTGCTCAGAGCTATGGTCTCGCAAAGCCAATTACTGTTGATACCTTTTAATTTAGCCTCTCATATTTTAATATAATGATCTCACCTGCGATGTCCAACCACCTTTGTATACTTGTTGGTTCAAATCCTAATCCAAAGCTTCTTAGTGTGCTCCAGTTGTGTTACAAGTAGTCTGGGCTATTTATTAAGTGTCAAAATATCTTCATAAAGCTTATCTTTATCATTAAAAAATGTGACAATGGGGTATGAATCTCGTGAACCACTAAGTATATTAGAGATTTGAGGATTCAAGAAAATCTCAAATTCAAGACTTTTTTTCCAAGTGAAATTTGTTTTAAAGTTCTAATTATTTTTTTTGGGGGGGGGGGGGGGGGGTGTTTCACAGAACCAATAAAACCAATAAGATGAATTTAACAACCAGGTCCCAGACCAGTAATTTAACATTTTACTAAATGTATGAATGTTATGATGAATGATTATAAAAAGAATGTTAACATTTAGTCACTATTTGTATTTTCTATTCTATTATATTTAATAGTTCCTCTTATGGTAATAATTATTTTAAGATTCAGATTCAAGATTTGGGATTCAAAAATAATTGGAGATTCGAATTTGCAAAATATTGCATCTGACCCAACTCTACTTTTTCCCCCTTAATTTTAAAATAATATTTTCTTGTTATTTAAATAGTTAAGTTTTAAAAGTAGAAATTTATTGAAGTTAAGCTTGACTTCATATGATACTTGAGAACTTTCTTAGAACTTTGCTCTTGGAATGTAATAACTTGAGCTTCGTGACCTCGGTCGGCCCCACCCCATTTCACTGATACATGTTTTGAGCGTTTGAGTTGTTTGCTGTGCAGGTACGGACAGAAGAAGCCATGTTTTGTGTATCGCCTGGTGATGGACAACTGCCTCGAGAAGAAGATCTACGACCGCCAGATCAACAAGCAGGGCATGGCAGACCGTGTTGTGGACGAGTGCAATCCTGACGCTCATCTCTCCATCAAGGATGTTACCAACCTATGTTGGGACAACGAGCAAGAGACTGAGGTCAAGGACTTCAGCAAGGACAAGGATAAATACATTGATGTGGTTATTCAGAAGGTCCTTGACAAGTACAGCGCCTCCTTATCCAAGGTCAGTTCATATTAGGGCTCTTGCGTCTTAGACCTTAAATGGATTCCAAACTACCATATTGACCTAAAAATAGGCCAATTTTCCCCCCAAGGGATGGCATTTTGAAGAATATTCCAGAAAAATGGATTTGAGACTCATATCCTTAAAAAAAAATCTGTTTTTTCAAGTAAAATTTGATTTAACGCCCTAATACTGCTTATTAGTGGTTGGTTCAGAACCAATGGTATTTATAGGATAAACTTAACGACCAGGCCCAGACTAGTAATGTATGAATATTCTAACTAGTCAGTTTCTCCTTCTCCATCTTATTTTGGTGTGTCCATGGTAGTTAGGGGGCTGCGATAGAACATCAGAGAACTCGTCAGGGGTGGTATTTACTGGTGTAGGTGGGGTAACTTAGGTAAATAACAAGACTTTAAATAGTTGAAGTGGAGTCAGAGGTTATATTTGGTACATAGTAGACATTACAAAGTTGATAAGTGCACTTTTCCTTTATCACATTTAAAAAAAGGGCCATATATTACTTCAATCATCCGTATAGTTTCCCTTGAAAACGAATTAACCACTTGATTTAACTCCACATGGGGGATCCTCTGTCCTCCCAGCTATCTCCATGATGCCCAAACAGCTTATTATGTGCAAATCTGTGGAATATGTCCCATGTAGTAGAGCACTAACGGGAAAGTGTTTGCGTTCAACGCTTCCTCTCTATATACTAAACCACAGAGGTTAAAAACTATACACGATGGTTAACCATTTGCTCCAAACCTCCCCTATCCACTGTGAAACTACAGGTGCATCTCACAGCTTCCGGGTAGAACTAAAATAAATAGTAAAAATAGTAAAATAATATTTAAGTACTAAATTTATATGAAGCTAAAATCCAAACAATGACTTTATAAGAATGAAAAATAATAGATTTAAAAGTAAAAGCCCTAAAAATGAAGTTAACGAGTTGAACTTAAGAATATATTTGGGCAAATACCCAGAGCCAATATACATTTCAATGTGGTAACACTGGCGATTGCGCTAAACCAGAGCTTCTGTTTGTACAGGTTATATCAGTTTTTGCTGATTTTAAAGGAATACATGGGATCACAAGATATACAAGTATTTTCATGGATTTAGTTTTTTTAGGGCAACATTAAAAATCACAATTTCTACTTTACACATTTCAATACTTAAATTTCAATTTCGATCGATAGATTTTTTATTTTCAGCTTTTTTAAGATTTCATACTAGGCCCAGGCAAGGATATTAATATATATGAGCCTTGCTACAGGTGGTCATGTTTGGCAGAATAATATCGTCTTTATTTTTATTCCTTTCTCCTTATTTGATAGTTAAATCTTTTATGACAACATATTTCGGTGTTATTATTGTTTGGTACAAGATTATTCCGATATTGCTATTGGTATGGAAGGTTAGGAATGAAAGATATTGGGATATTGAACTTGCCATTATTAAGCATTAAACATTTTGTGCTTATTTATATTTGATGTTTCTCAAAATATGTAAATAAATAGTTAAATACAAAATATGAACAAAAAATGTAGACAGTTATATCCTAGTTATTTTTAATGAATACTAATTTGACTTGTATTTACACAAATAATAAAATCACTTTCAGCATATTATATCATCGCTTTATGAGAAACTAACACCACTTTTCCCCTAAAAATAACCTCACCTTTTGCATGTCTACTTATAATTAACATTAACCCCACATTTTGTTATAATTAAATGTTTTTTTAAGTATGGCATTCTCAGTATCTAGATATAATTTCAACATAATTTCTAATAAACTTACTGGGGGAATTTTGTAAAATGATACATAAACTGTTTATTAAAGTCTTGGGATATTATAAATAAACATAATTTAGATTTTTTTTACTTTTAAAGGAAGTTTTTTCGACCCGCTTGAATCTTGATATCTTTTTCATGTCTGTTTCTCAATATAGTCTCAAATTTAAAAGTGGTTTTCGCTTATCCCTAATATAGTGTGTATTTAATATCGTATTGGCTGCAATATAGTGCAACCTCACATATAATACAATCCTAATATTTCAAAGGTGTTATACATAGTAAATAACAGGTCTCAAATACACTACAAGGTAAAAACCAACAAATCTGACACAATTTTACTAGGTCCTCTGAATGCTTGTTTTGTTGCGCAGGCACTCCTAAAATTTTCTCCTCCAAAGTTTAATATTAAATACCAAACTTGATAGAATTCTGCACATTATTTTTTTGTTGCGTATCACTGTTAATTTAAAATTTGTTTTGTAGCTTCTATTCTCATTCCCTTGTTTACTTGACATGCCAAGGTAGCCTTCTTTTCAACACGATCCCTCACTTGTGAATTGGTCATAGGTGGTGTTTTAATGTCAGAAACACAGCGCAGATTCTCCCACCAACTAACACTATCCACTGAATTAGCAGTACAATTACACTAAAGGGTGGAAATTCTCCTACTCTCTGATTTGACCATGGTTTCTTATTTGTTTTGTACCTTAAGTTTATTGTTAGACGCGCATGTGTGTGCGGATTTCTACCTGCCGTCCAGTACAGTTGCAGTATGTTACAAAATAGACCTCTGAAGGGAATCTAACTATTTTTTTTTCCCAGTGAAAAATGTTAGTTTGTGCATATAATAAGAGGACAGCTTATGAAAAGACATTCTTAGGAGAAAAAACTCATATTATATTCGAGCCAATACGCTACTTTCGACATAAAAAATTAGTTTGCATGCGATCTAGACTAAAAATGCTAGCCTTATTGCATATTCGTTTCTATTGTAAACCTTATATAGGCATTAACTTTACAACCTGCTTTGGTGGCCACGTGGTCTAACGCGCTACTTTTGTGTTAGACTAAACTGCCGAATACAGGGAGATCGGGGTTCAATCCCTGTCAGGAGCACAGGTGGCTTTTCCTAAATGACGTTCTACTCTTTTCAATGCAAATGCGGGTGCACTTACTCTCAATTAAACCTTCTAATCCCTAAACCACCAGTGTAATTAGTACATGGCGTATAACTCAAACATGTAGTAAGACACGGTGCCAAAAAAATGTAACACTGCACCTTTGTAACAAGCTGGGTAGGTTGGTATAGTTTATCATTCCACTATCTATGTAAGGTTTCTTGTTTTAGCAATCATCTTTGACAAGCAGTAAGATGTGATAGTGTCAGCTTTATTTGTATCTGTATTTTTCCTAAAAATATATTACTGTCCACTAAAATAATTTTTTTGAGTGTTCTTGTTTTAAGCTGTGTTTGGAGGGAAATCTTGGTCTATCTCCAATCATTAGCTTTGTGATGTTCTTGCCAACAAATTCGCCTGCATTGTACAGTAAATAAATGTGTTTCCCTTAACTTAAGTAAATAAATATTCCTTTTCACACTTGTAATGAAGTGATAATTTTCAGTCTTTCATTTGAACTCACTATAACTAGCTTAAAAGAAACATCTTACCCTCCTACACCTAAAATATGAAGAAACAACCCATTTGGTAATTACCATAAATCAATCATAACCTCAAAATGTAAGGCGGCGAAGATATATGTCATGTGCAACCACTGATATGGGTGTGAATACAGTGTTGCCAATTGACTTCAGGTTCTTATATTGGGACTAGATTAATGTTGCGAAAAAAAGAAAAAATTCCCTCATGAGCTTCATAAAATATAACCTTTAGCTACCCGCCTTGGTGGCGTAGTTGGCTAACACGCTTGTCGGGTTGAGCTCGACTGCTGAGGACGGGGAGATCGAGGTTCAAATCTTGGTCGGGTGAACTAGAGGGTTTTTTTTCCTAAATGGTTTTCCACTCTCCCTCCACACAAATGCGGGTTCACTTCCTCTAATTCAACCTTCCCAATTCCTAAATCCATTAACGTAATTAGTACTTAAAACTATAACCTGAACAGGTAGTATGACGCGGTGCTAAATATTAATATTAATTAATTAATAAAACCTTGAGCTACTGGTAGCCCAATCAACCATTTGGCAACCCCTGCTCTAGATTGACTAAAAAAAATCTTTTGCTTGTAGTGTTTAAATATTGTTGGTGTTAGTCTAGTCATAATTATCAACTGTTTCCAGCCTGTGCCAGACCAGTTTAGTAAAATTCCTCCATCTTCCTCTATCCTTACACCACTCTTCCTCCTTTAATATCTTCCATTCTTCTCCTCTCACTCAAACACTTTCTATTATCTACTCCCTCTCTTTTTCCATTGTTTTCTTGGTGCTAAGCTACAGCTGCAAAACCACAATTTAAGTTTTTTAAGCACTTTGTAAAATTTGCATTGAAATAACTGTAATGTGTGCTTTGTGTCCAGGAGCCATTTCAACATGAATCTCTTCTGGTGGATCGGAAGGAGAAGAAGCTGTCCCAGGCAGAAAAGAGGCTTGCGAAACGAAGCTATGAGCTAGAGAAACAAGCGAGTATCAATTACAACCGGCCGCAGTACTCTTACTATCCGGCTGGGGCAGGGATAGGCAATGCAGGACTGCAGAGTGGGCTGCAGATCAGGTACAGGTACTTGTACACTCCAGTTCCAGAAATGGACAAATTTTTGTTTTCATTATTTTTTATTTCAACACTTTACATAAACAGGGTGTCCAGTGACCTGGAAAACATTTAAAATAGGTACAAATCAGGAAATGTTGATGACATTTCTGGAATGTTCACGTATTCACTTATAAAATATACTTTATCTGGACACCTTGATACACTTTTGAAAAACAAGTTTATTCCAGCAAAGTTCATGGTCAATTAATGCACCATTCCTGACAATCAGGTCTTATTATACCACTTGAAAAATGTTTAAAAATAACACTTAAGTAGGTATGAAACTTAAGGCCCTTGGCCCTGTCAAGTGCAAGTCTAAAACCTATTTTGTGGGATGGTGGGTGGGAGGGTGAAAGGCTCGTCGTGGCTTCACAACCAACCAAAGTATCCTTCCGTGCTAACAAGAACATATGTATAACGGAGGCCGTAGATGGCACTACCTACCGGGCAAGGCTTGCAGAAAAATCATACTTTTGGAAATATCAGTTTTATCAAGGAGTGAAATTTTCATGTTAATATTTTAACACCCTATCTAATATAATGTATCGATGATTATTAACAGGTACATTTCTTAATTTTTGTTATGAATCCGGCATTCTATTGAAAAATATCAATTTTATCAATATTTGACACTGTTAAAATAATAGAGGAGGTGAATATATAAGTATAACTTAATAAACATGCTCCTATTCTTGAACAAACTGTTTCCGAAAAAAAATTGCAAAACAATAAAATTCTTGAAGATCGGTTTGTTCCTATGTGTCTGCATTTACAAGCCAAATGAAAAGGGCCAATCACCTTAAGGTATCAGCTTAGGTAGCTAAGATATTGCTAATCAAGTTGACACTTAGGGATTGAATATTAATAAAACCTTTCATAATATATAAGTTTGGTGTTTATTGGAATGAACACAAGACTTATTTTCTATGACCCTATACTATCATCACAATATCGTCGTCAGGAAAGTTAAGTAAAATCCTCCATCTTCCTCTATCCTGCTACCATTCTTTCTCTTTTAATCTCTTCCAATTTTCTCCTCTCACTTTCCATCTTTTTCTTACATTCATATTCCTCTTTTGCTTTGATATTGTCTCCTTTTCCATCCTCATTACATGGCCATACCATCAGAGCCTTGCTTTCTTCACTATCTTATGTACTCACTGTACTCCCCTATTTCCTGGATAACTTCATTCCTAATCCTGTTTCTCCTCATTAAAGAGAAAAAGTGGTCATAAAATTCCAAGACCCCCTTGGCAGATTTTTAAGAACTTTTGAGGTCACCATGTGAAGAAAATTAAACTCTATTTTCTACTGGAAAATATATTATTTATTTTGGCCAAAAAAATTTGATATAAAAACTGCAAAAACACCTTTTCTCACCTTCCCTATATCCCTACCTTAACAATGAGACCTTCCAATCTTAGTTTATTTCTCTCTTTATTAGTAAATTGCATACCACATTGCCACTGCTCTGTGAGCGGCATGTGTATTTTTGCTTTCAAAACATGATGTAAAGTTACTGGGAGATGTCATCTTTGTCTGATAAGAAGGACTGGTTTGAAAAAGATACGTGTGGTCTTAATCATCCCCCTTTCATTTATGACTGTTGTACTATACATACATGTGTGGAGCAGTCCTCTCGGTTAATTGTAAAATGTGGTGAATATTCATTACTAACAAATATACAAAATCCGAATCTACATTTTATTTTCAAATCTCACTTATTGAGTCCGAATCCTAGGAAATTGTTAGAAATTTTAATGATTTTAAAAAGACCTACATTACACAATATAGGCCTAAGCTGTAAATTAAGATTTATTTCAACTATGCTTTCAATTTTAATCAACCCCAACCACCCCTCGCAAAATACTGGTTAAAATACAGCCAAATTAAATAATCTAGACTCATATTATTGTTTAGAAATAAATCAATCAAAATTTGAGTGTCTTAAAGTTATTTTTAAAAGTGTTGATAGAATGAGTTAAGTTTCTAAAGAAAACATGTGAAATAAACAAACAGTAGGCCTAGTTACCTTTTGATCAATTTTAAACATCTTGAGGTATTATAATTTATTTTGATAAAAGCTAAAATAAAAATACAAACAGATTACAAAAAGGAGAGAACAACAATGCTTAACAATCATACATACATTGGAAATAGTGAACTCAATAATTCCTAAGTATGTATTATTATTTTCTTAGATCTATTATCTATCTTCATGTAGACAACAAGAAATATATTTGAATCTTGCGATATATCGATTTCTGAAAATACATTCTATTTTAAACACAATATTTTTGACGCAATATGTTCATTCCTATTTTATTAGGCAAGACTGTGATTTATGTTTTTACAATTACTTCAATAACATATTGACAAAAATAATAAACTCTTAATTAAAATCAATTTAAAAACAAATTATGAATTAGCAAGTTGTTATTTGATTCTTAAACACTTGAGAGCCTACTAGTGATCAGATTACCTGAATCGATTCTAAACAAATAATTCGATATACAATACGTAGGCTGGTAGGCGTAAATAATCAGTTTTATCAGTGTCTAACTGTTGACAGTATTTATTTCTCATTAAACCCAACAAAATATCTAACTTAATGACATATGAAATAAATTGGGGTTCTTTGCATAGTTGTAGATAATTAAAACAGTTGGGTAGTAAGAATTAACTTTCATGTTATTTAATCATCACTCTGACCTCTGGCGAGTAAACATATATATATCATGGCAGCTGACTTAATATCGTGTGTAATGTGTTCTTATTTCTCTTTTAAAAAAAGCCGTATTTGTTTTATTTATTTCGAGTATTTGTAATTCTACTTTTGATTTTCAGTTTTTGAAGAGATATAATCGTTCATTAAAATATTTACAAGATTTTTTGTGAGGTGAAAGTTTCAGAAGTGAGCATGCGCTACAGCGGTAGAGTCCAAGTTTCCCATAAAGGTTGGAGGGTAGGGTATTAGGCACATTACACCTAACAATTATTATTTTAAAAAGAAGCATTTATTCACGTTTATCTCTTTTGTCCGACAAAATAATGATTACGGTTTAAGTTTTGCTTTTCAAGTAGGCCTAACTTAGTAATTTTTGAATTCAAAAATTAAAATATTATGCTTTTTTTTATGAAAAGAAAGATTCAACCATCAAATCAATAAAACACCGAATTTTACTTTTTCATGGAATAATTGTTGTTTGTGCATTCTGAGGACATTAGTTTTTGAATAATATGTTTGTTTTGAAAGTTAAAACTACATAATTTTCAGATAATTTTTTATCAAATATTAAAAACCTGTCATGGTAGTGAATTTAAAATATTTTAAACTAAATTTTTCCATAATTCATTTTAATCTTTCAAGATACAGTGTATAATATTTATTAACTTTAAAATACTGCATTTGTGTAAAATGCATATTCTTCAATTTTCAAATTAGAATATTCAAGATAGCATGAGGAAATTAATCATACACTTTAATATAAAAAGTAATAGAATTAAATTTTAATAATTTAGATCTAGTAGGAAAAACCTATATGTTTGATGTGATATAATGACAATTTCATAGGTACAGTATTTGGAAGAAATATTTACAATAAATTAACAAATTATATATCTTGTGATGACAATTGTGATATTTCATGAAATTTTTACATAACATCTAAAAAGTTTGAAACTTGTTAAAAATGAACTTTTGAGTCATTACATTAAAGAACAATATTAGAAGACGATGATGTACATATATAAATAATTTGTCATGCAAATAAATGGTTGCTTGTGAATTTTGGAACTAAAGAATAAACAAAAATGAAATAAAAATAAGTATAATTGTGGTTGAGTTCCAAGATGTTAAACATCTTTGAACTCAACAACACAATTTTATAATCTGACTGATGATGACACGATGATGTGTCGAAACATGTAGTAGAAACTGATTTAATGTTGCAGTAATTGTAGCAACATCCAAAGGAACAGGGAATTAACACAGATAAGAAAGGAATTCAATTTTACTTATTTTCTTATTAGATTTAAATTATTAGAATTGATTTCTATTATTTATTCCAGTATATTAGGTTGTGTGTAAACAAATTAATTATAACAACTTTACTCTACAATAAATATCTATATACAAAGACTACACCCACTATTCATCATATTACAAAGACTACACCACTATTCATCATATCTACAAGACACACCCACTATCATCATATCTACAATAGTTTATGTTCTGCGTTTGTGTGGCAGAGCTATTCGCACGGATGGTGGAGGTGGAGTGATGCCCAAACCAGTGGCAAGTGTCCGCCCAATGCAGGCTGAGCTCAACTCTCAGCTGGAGCGAGGACCTCGTTCCACCATCAGCACCATGAACACAGGGCGATCCCGGTGGATTCCTGCTGAAGTGTGGCAGCGCCAAGGCATGAGTGCTCAGGAGATGACACTTCCATTAGGTTAATATTAACTGAGCTACTTAATTTCTGTGCCTCATGGTTTTTATGTCATTCAATACTTGTGTGTTTGCTATGGTGATGCTAGCATAAGCACTTTCTTTTAATTCAACTAGATATTAAAATAATTCAAGTCGTAATCATAATTATATTTACTCCTGTCAAGGTGTTTAAATTAAATTTCCAAAACTGATCATTTAGTATGAAATTA
This sequence comes from Timema cristinae, assembly GCA_039000515.1. NCBI lineage: Eukaryota > Metazoa > Arthropoda > Insecta > Phasmatodea > Timematidae > Timema > Timema cristinae. The sequence continues at coordinate 23,476,518 of JBCFYV010000935.1, forward strand.
AATCATGTAATTTTAAGATATATACTCTAAATATATTTATTTCTCTACAAATAGGTTTAGTGAATATTTAATCATGCTCTTAATAATGTGGTTTAATTTCATTTATCTTAGTAAGCTAAATAATGTTATGTGACTGTAATCCTTACAACATTACCCCTAAGTAATGTTACAGTACTGTATGCTCTGTAATTTAGCGCTGTATTATGATAGTTTTGATTATATATTTGGTCTAAGGCACTTTTCCCACAATGAACTGGCTTATAATGACGAGGAGATTAGAGTTATAATCAATGTCGGTTGTGTTGAGGGTGGTTTTTAACTAAATGGTTTATCACTCTTACTCCACACAAATGTGTAATTCATCATCCCCAACACATTAGCTCCATTAGTACTATGCATGCATATCACCTGATCAGGTAGTAAGATTGGGTTCTAAAAAAATTGTTGAGCATTTATTATCACACATTATATTCTCAAGATAACCAATGGGACTAAGCTTGTGGTTCCAGTGAGCACTTGTTCTTAAACAAAGATCTTGTTTCTCCCTAGATGTGGTAATCCCCACCAATTCACCGGACAGAGCATCCATTGTCCTGAAGGCAGGACAGCGTGTCATGGTGTTGAAGAGCCCTAAAGGGATATACATGCAGCTTGAGAATGGCAAGATTATTGCCATCAGGACTGCATTCAAAGTGGGTGGAGCGGGAAAGGGTGCCAATGTTCAGGATAAAGTGGAGAAGGAAGGAGAAATCAAACCTTCTGACATAAAAAAAGGTAGCCAATTAAGTTAACTGCAAATACCCAAAAATAGGCTAATTTTTTACCTGCCAGAGTACCCTTTATGAAACTTTAGTGTGGCCTTAATTAATACTAGGGTTGCACCCTCGAATCCTCAAGAAAATTTGAGAATTCGAGACTCAAAGTCTGTAAAAAAAAAGATTTATATATATAAAAATATAAACCGATTTTTCAAGTGGAATTTGTTTTGAAGCTCTAATACTGGTAGTTGAGATGTTTCATAACCAATTATTATTATAAGTTGACTAACAGCCAGGCCCGAGACCAGTAATCTAACACTTTACTGAATGTGATTCAAAAATGAGGTGGCCCAATGGCTAGATAATTTTATAATAAAGGAAATTGATAAAACTAAAGAAAGAGGAAAAATAAACTACTAAGAATAAGAATAAATTTGACGAAGAAAGCCCACCTAGGGAAAGAGGAAAGATGTGGGAAGAATCCAATGCACAAAGGTGACATCTTCTTCCTATCTTCTGTCTTCTATAGTAGAAGTAGTCACACACACATTTTAAACACAAATATAATAATATTTCGGCATTGTTGCCTTTATCAAACACAAAGAAGAAGAGAGTACAAATAACACAAACAATGGATTACTCCATCTTGAATTTTGAATTAAACTGTTAGAAACAAATTGTGCCAACTGTTATTGGGAGTAGAAATAAATTCCTTGGTTGTGGTTAAAATTTATAGAAAACTGATGATGATAATAATAATAGACAAGAGAAAAAAGAGAAAATAATAATAATAATAATAATAATAATAATGTTAAATTTGGAAAATAATATTATTATTATAGAAATAAACTATCTTCTGTTGAGGCCTGGTGGTAATCTTGATTTGGTGATCCATTGGTGGGCTAGTTCCCACTGTCTAAGTTGAGAACTGTTGCACTGTTTGGGAAATGCTCTTAATATTTTGGTGGTGTAGCAGGTTTGAAAGTCTTGGTTGTGGGTACTAGCATGGATGGGTACAGGCTTGTCCGGATCTTTGTGGTTTGTGTCAAAGCGATGATTGTTCATTCGCTGTCTGAGAGAACCTGTAGTGAGGCCTATATATTCTGCATCACATGATTTGCACTGTAGTTGATATATCAAGTTATTGGTTTTGCAATTGTAATACCCAGGGATTTTGTATTCCAATTTGGTTACTTTGCTGTTGAAGGATGTAGCTGGTAGGTGTATTCCACATGTGCTGCAACGGGTGCTACCGCAGGGGTGTGAACCTTAACAGTTGGCACAATTTGTTTCTAACAGTTTAATTCAAAATTCAAGATGGAGTAATCCATTGTTTGTGTTATTTGTACTCTCTTCTTCTTTGTGTTTGATAAAGGCAACAATGCCGAAATATTATTATATTTGTGTTTAAAATGTGTGTGTGACTACTTCTACTATAGAAGACAGAAGATAGGAAGAAGATGTCACCTTTGTGCATTGGATTCTTCCCACATCTTTCCTCTTTCCCTAGGTGGGCTTTCTTCGTCAAATTTATTCTTATTCTTAGTACTTTACTGAATGTATGAATGTTATATAATAAATGGTTAATAAGAAAGAATGTTAAAATTTGTTAGTTTTTGTATTTTCTATTAATCTACTATATTTATATTTTCTTATATGTTAATAATTATTACAAGATTCTAATTCAGATTCAAGATTCGGAATTTGAGTCCACTGGAGAATCAAATTCTTTAAATAGTGGATTTGACCCAACTCTAATTAATACGTAACTTATTCCTAACCTTTGAGGATGATGTAGTTTTATGGATATACATCAAAATAATTTAATCACTTAACCGTATATCTTTGGTGATGTTATTTAAAAATAGATGGACTTTGACACGCCAACGAAGTTTAGCTAAATATTTATACTTTTACAAATGTTTTAGAGATTTTGTTGCAATTTGTTGGTCACTATTGTTATTCTATTTTAACAATAATCTAGTGTATCTGTTTACTAAGCTTGAACTTGCATGTTCAATCATGTGTGACTAAAAATCATCTATATCCAACAACTAATACAAAATTACAACACAATTTTTAAAATCCCAGGGATAAGACACGCGCACACACACACACACACACACACACACACATACATATATATATATATATATATATAAGCAATAGGTAATCTGGGAGGAAATAAGGTGGTATTGTTTTCTTTCAAAGTGATTCTGTTTTTATGGTGCAGCTTGTATTTGGGCAGCTTGGTGCAGCTTGTATCATCATCCGACATTCCCGCCTTTGTGGGTTGTCTGGCACATCCTATTCCATTCCTGATAATCTTTCCAAACTTGTATTCAGTCCTCTCCTTTATCTTCCATGTCCCATGTGCTTGGTCCATCCATCTTGTCCGTGGTCTTCAAATAGGTCTTATACCCTTTTCTTTGTTATGTAAGGCTTAGGCAATCTGTCCTCCATTCTAACCATATGACCCAACCACATTAACCTTTTTCTCTTCAGTGTTTCTTCTAATTGTATAACTTTTAAACCATCCCTAATTATTAATTACTTATCCTGTCTCTTTTTGTTACATTCTCAATGCCTCCAGCATGTGTCCTGTGGAATGTTGTTAAGCCTATCAATTGAGCAAACTGATTGTTGAATGATAGATGGTAGGAGATATAGATAAAGAAGACATAGAAAGTCGCTGTAAGGTTACTAAAACACTAGGGGTCTGCGAGCTTGGGTTTTTTCATTCGAGTCGAACTTGAGTCGAGTATTTCTAAAGGCTCCCGAGTTTGAGTTAAGTTTGAGTATAGGCCTATTCATAATTTTAAATATTAAAAATATATTAGTACAGAAGTTCCTAAAATATGAATGACACTCATTTTTATAAATAGTAAATACTTTTGAAAAAAGGGGAAATAATGGAAATATCGGTTTTAAAATTATAAAATACTTATAAAATACAATTTAAAAAAACAAGAATACTCAAATAAAAATCTAATTAAAAACAAATAATTAAAATGGTTTCAACATTCATGTCTTTGTGGACATTGAATGCCAGGCCTTTACCGTGGTTCGGATTCCACGTTAAACTGTAGGTCCTCCATTTTATCTCACATTCAACCTACAATTACACATTAGCGTAAGTGCGTATAATCCAAATGGGTAGTAGTAAGACGCGTTGCTAATAATAATAATTTAAGGACATTAAAATTAAACTAATAATTATAAAACAAAGTTAATAAAATGAATAATTGCACTATGGCCTGGAAATGTATAACAATACAGTGTAGAAACACTGCACAATGATGTAAAGTAAATTATAGTGAAGGAAGCTAACCTGAAAGGATAGTTAGGTTAGGCCTAGATAGGAACAAACACACTTCTCTCTTTATGTCTTCTTAAACTTTTACACTTCCCACTTCTTCAAACTTCCACAGTTGTACATTAGTTTGTATTTTTGGAAATATTACATTTTCGTTAATGTCTCCATATTAAAAATAAATATTTCCAAAAACTCAAATCAATGTGCAACTGTGGAAGTTTTAAAGAAGTGGGAAGTGTAAAAATGTAAGAAGAAAAAGAGAAATGTGTTTGTATATAAGCCTAACCTATCTATCCATTCAGGTTGGTTTCTTTCACTATCACTTTAAATTATTGTAAAGTGTTTCTACACTTCTTGAAAAAAGTTAATACAATCTATGTTTTAATATGCTTCAATAACTTAATTTACCATATAAGAAAACATAAGAATCATAAACAATTAGAAATTTGAAGTGTTTCATATTTTGTTTATTAGTCCTTAGTGTAATCTTAAATGATCACGTCTTCTGTTTCATTTCCATTCCTTTATGCGCAGTTGAACATACACATTGTACGGGCTCTCATCAGACATTATTTTATTTATAAATTTACTTCATTTTAACTTTTAATGCTTATATTATTATTATTATTATTATTATTATTATTATTATTATTATTATTATTAGCACCGCGTCTTACTACCCGTTCGGGTTATACGCATTTACGCTAATGTGTAATGGTAGGGTGATTGTGAGATGAAATGAAGGACCTACAGTTTAACGTGGAATCCGAACCACGGTGGAGGCCTGGCATTCCACAAATTCACAAGATATCTTGTCAGAGGTGAAGGAAGGGTTTGGAAATCAGATAAATCTGTGCTGGGACTGAGGATTGAACCCCGACCGCCAGCATAGAAGTCTGACACCTTACCCCTAGACCACCAGGTCACCTTTAATGCTTATAAAAGTTGATGCTCATACTTTAAAATTAAAAAAAAAATATTTCTAGCAAACAATATGAAATAGTAAGTGCTTTTTATTATAAATGTGGTAGGTTTAGTAAAATATGTTTTGCAATAAACAAGATCAACATTGATTTTAAACAGGTTAACCAACATATTTATATAACTAAATAGTAACTACACTAGAGCTAGTTTTGTAGCTAAACAATACAAGTTTTAATTACCTTCATTTTGAAAACATTTAATATAATATATTTTTTATATTACATTTTTAATTTAACATAAATCATTATTTTAAAAAGGGACCAGGTAAAAATATTAAAAAGAATCATTCAATTATTTAGTATTCTTCTTAGCTATTTTTATTTTCATTGCTTTCTCATGGCAAAACAAGTAAAAAACTTCAATCATGTATAATTCAAAATGGACGACAATGTTGAATAAATTTTTCGGTCAAAAGTGGTTTTAGAGCTCTATTACGTTATTAATGAGAAGATTGAAATTAATCTTAAACAATTTAAGTAACCAATTATTTATAAGTGAAAATGCTGATAATATCTCACTTAAATAAATTATGCTTATTTTGCATTTAAAAAATTGATTTTAAGTACATCAAGTAGAAGCTCAAAAATGATGAGCTACAAAATTTATCTACTTAAGTCGAAATCTCGAATCATACGAGACTAAGATTCCTATGATACAAACAAAATATATAAGTATGCCTTCATATGCTACTATGGCCTACATTCAAATCGTTTTATTATTGCTGCATTAACAATCCTCATGCACACTAACCTCTTTGTTGGGCTTTCCTTGTATTTACTCCAGATTGCTCATTTCACAAACATCATCTAGACAAGTAGAGAGTAGGATAAACAAGAATTAATCCACCACTAGAAATATAATATAGCTAAGGTAAAAAGAAGTATATTAATACAAGCTCAAAATGGTCAAGTCTGGGTATTTTTTAAAAGCTTGGCTAAAAATTTAAGTATTCACATTCAAAAGAGATTTTATATACAAAAAACTTCAGAATTATTTCATGTATTCACTTTATATCGAAACCTTAGACTTTGTATACTCCTAGTAATAAACAAATACTTCTCCTTCCATTGACAGCAGCATTAAGTTTGAATTGTGTTGATATAATCATTGTAAAAGACATATTTTATTTGTTTCTTTCCCCTTTGCTTCTTTTCCTTCCATCATGTATAATATAATTGTTTTTAAAGTTAATCATTTACAAATTTTTGTTCTAAAACATTATTGTTTTCACATCTCAAATTAATTTCAAAATATTATTATGAAAAAAGTGCATTGAGCAAAAACATTTTGTAATAAATAAAATGATAGAATATTAGGAAAATGGAAAGAGCACAAATAAAAATAAAACCACTAACACATATTTACACACACTTCATTATTTCGATTCTATTAACATTCTAGGAAGTAGTAGTAATTATACTAAACAGGATGCTGTCTTTCAGTGATGCCACTTTTTGGTATGGATGAAAACTTCTCGGGTGGAGATGAAATTCTCGAATGTTTCTCTATTACTCTATGGATGGTAGGTGGTGCTGGTGTAGCCTTTGGGTTTAAATTAGCGAATATTTAGGTTGGGTGGTTTTCTAGAATCTGTAATTCATTGATGTGCCAGTTCCCATCTTCTTAACCTATACATATTACATTGTCTTGTTAATGATTTTAACACCTTGACAGTGTAAACAGTCCTCAACGTTGAGGTTATGAGTGGATTATAGTGGAGGCGTGTGCTGAAACGGTTTTTCTGGATTCTTGATTTTTGTGTCATGGGAGCCATTCATTTGTTTACGGAGAGTTTCAGTGGGTAGGCCAACTTATTGTGCAGTACATTGTTGGCATTCTAGTTGGTAGTTTAGTTACTGGACTCACATGTGTGATTGCCTTTATGGTATGGATGAGTTGGTGAGATTGCTAGAGAAAATGGCTGCTGGATGATGTATTTGGCAGTTTTGGCAAGCTGTTTTGTTACAGTTCTGAGAGCCTTGTTATGGTTGAATGAAGGTTGTGTCATTTTCAGTTTCGAGTTTAGGGTGTACCAGAAGATTTCTAAGTGATGTAGGCTGTTTATACACAAGGACTGGTGGTTTTTGAGAATATTGTTGGTAGTGGCTGGATGCTTTCAACATATAAAAACCTCACGCTAATATTTTTTTTATCTTTTGTAGGCATGGGTAGTACTTTGTCAGTAGAGGTATAGTATTTGGTTTTTCAGGTTTGGGTGATTGTGGAGTTTCAGCTAGTTGAAGTAGGTTCTTAATGAGAGGTTTAGGGTATCCTCTCTCTGTAAAGGCTTCTTGGAGGTTTTCAAGTTGGTTTTCAAGGGGGTCTTGAAGACTTTCTGGATTGGAGGAGATGCGGTGAGCCCATATGGCGAGACTGTATGGTACATATCTTTTAGTGTTGAATGGGTGGCAGCTATCAAAATGCTGACATTTTTGTCTATTATTGGTTTTAAGATGCACCGAGGTTTTGAAATGGCAATCTGACAGCCTAATGTCCACATCAAGAAATGTTGTCTGGTCTTCGGATTGATTGAGGTGAACTTCAGAGCCGAAAAGTAGTTTAGTTTGTTTAAAAATAGGATAGATTGTCTTGGATTGTTGATTTGGCGGCAAGAAAAGTTTTATTTGCCAGTTTTGCCCTTTGAAGATATTGCATACGAAGATACCATCCTTGTACCCATTGCTGTGCCTTTGGTTTGAATGAAGTTCTGATCCATGAATTGAAAGTTGTTCTTTTATAAAGTATAAATTTAGTGAGATCCAGAATAAATGTGTTGTAGGTGTGGTATTGATTGGAGCTTGTTGAGAAAATGTTCCTCTGCAGCCAGGCAATGAACATGAGAATGTTGGTATACAATGACACAACGTTGATATGACAAGTATGGTGCTTTAGGTAAAGGTTGTGGAAGGCTATTGAGTTTTTGAAGGAGATGTTTGATGTGAGATGGTATTCCGGTAACAAATGATCGCATTTGTAGGTTGAAATAAGCTGAAATTCTTTCTGTAAGGGATTCGCAGCTGGAGACAATAGGCCTTCCACGGTGGTACGGTATCTTTGTGAATTTTTGGAAGCATGTAGAATTTAGGTGTTAATGTGTTTTTTGGTAGAGAATTTAGACCAAGGTGGAGAAAGGTTTTGTCACTTGGTCTCTCTAGTAATGCGTTCTTGAAGCTCATTGGTAAATTTGACAATGGGGTCATACTCAATTTTTTGGTATGAGGGTAAGTCTGAAAGCTCTCTCTGCGCTTCAGCGATGTAATCATCTTGTTCATTTACAACTGTTGTTGATCTTTGTTCGGCTGGTAGTATAAGGATGTTCTGATTTTGTTGGATGGATTTTATGGCTTGGCGGTGTTCACGAGTTAGGTTGTGGGTGGGGAGTGTTTTGTAGAAATTTGGATCGAAACTTTCTGAAGTATAAAGTTAATATACATTTAAATCGGTGATCAACTGGTAATGGAGGGGGGTTCGAGTTGAAGGGGGTGAAAATTTGCTTAGAAGCTGGTTGGTTGTAGTTGACTTTGTTGGTTTGTCGATGGTGGAAATGTTTGATGGGTTGGTATGTTGGTGGAGAAATGTTAGATGTGGTTGGTTTGTCGGCGGAGGAAAAATTTGAAAAGAGTGTCTAAGCCTCAGATTTCTGGCGAATTTAGTAAATTTTTAGTCAGCTCGAAGTGGTCAGGACTTTTGGTTGGACAGAAGGTTAGGCCTTTGGATAGATTTTCAATCCAGAGGTTACACCAGCACCACCTACCATCCATAGAGTAATAGAGAAACATTCAGAGAATTTCAACTACACCAGAGAAGTTTTTATTCAAACCAATCAAGTTGGCATACTGAAGACACTCCTGTCTAATCTAATTACTACTACTTCCTTAGGAAGATGCTATAATGGCGTCGAAATATAAAGTGTATGTAAAATGTGTTAGTGTTATTATTTTTATTTGTGCTCTACCATTTTCCTATTATTCTATCATTTTATTTATTACCAAATTTCAAAACATGTATTTGGTTTATTAAAGTCAAATTTTTTAGCAAACTCTCTTTAAATAAATTTCCAATTTTTTTAAATGTGGGTGATTGTGCTAAACCTTTTTTTTAATAAAACCATATTTAACATTATGTAATGTAATATATATGCTTCATAGTTTAGTTCCCAAATGGATAATTGTTTAAAATATTCCCCAATTATTATTTCTATGCACAGGGCTGCCACACGCCTGAAAACCCTTGAAAATGCTAGAACCGTTTTCATTTTGTACATTTAACTGCAAGCTCTAAGTAATTGTTCTTCTAAAAGAAGGAAAAGGTAAACTAAAGATCTAAACACCTTCCCACTTCAATGGTCACATGTCATAGGCGCTATTCTGGCAATAGACTAGACTGCCAATGAATGGGAGATCGCGGTTTGATCCCGGCCAGGTGTACCGAGGTTGGCTTTCCCTAAATGGCTTCCAACTCTCTCCACACAGTTGTGTGTACATGTCCTCTAAAGTCAACCTTCCTAATCCCTAACCCATTAAATAATTAGTACATAAGCATATACCCAAATGGGTAGTGAGACACGGCACTAAAAAAAACTAGCACTTTAATTCAGACAGATGTCTCACTTCCCCTACTTGTCCTGGAATAGTGGGCTGTATATTTTAACATCAAAACCAAATCATACTTTTTCAAACATCAATTACATAATTTTAGCCAAATCACTATTATGATTGTAAGTTTTGAAAGGTTAAGGATAGTAAACTTTTTGTAAACTTTTTTTTCCTTTCATTTATTTCCAGATTATAATATCCCCTCGAATCCAGGCCAGCGGCCTAATACAAAGATCAGCAATGTTCTTCCATTCAAAAACAACTCGCCATTACCATCATCCCTAAAGGTAACACACCCACACCTAGCAGATCAACCACCCCCAACAGGCCAATGGGAAAAACCATGACTATGACCCGACAGGAGACAGCGTGAAGCCATGGATTCATTCAGAACGTTCACCTTCCATGATTAGACAAAGGGGGGGAATGTTTGCGGGCAAATTGACAGCAGAAACTCGCCCCTTCTTCCAGCAAGGGATGACCAGGAGGTCACCTGCGACTGGTCATCAGCTCACAGGTACTGCTAAACCTTTTTTTCATCGCAACAAGAAAATTACATCAGGGCCAAACTCCCTGGAATTTGGAAACCAACACACCCAGTCATCCAACAGTGATGATACGAGTTCAGGAGCAGAAAATATATTGGAGAGTAGTGGTACCAACTTGAGAGATGATGGAGATAACACCAAGTCTCCATCTTCATTGGACTTTCATGGAGAGGCTCGATTCAACAGAGGTGGAGATGATGCAGAACAGGACTCTTCGTGTGAAGATGCTGGAAATTTCCCCATGAGCTCCGAGGAATTCTCCTCTAAACACCTGCAAGATGAACAAAGTGAGAATAGTGGCTATCAAGAGAGTGTGGACAAACGAGACTGGCCTCTTAGGACTGACTCTTCAGGGTTCCCACCCGAGAATAGTGGTTATCAGAGTGAGAATAGGAGCTGGGAGGCATCACCGCAAGGTAGTAGGGATAGCATCCCAAACTTTCAACATTCAAACACTGGAAATTTTCCTGTCGATACTACCAATTGGGAAAGAAAATCTAAAAGTCAAGCAACAAAAGAACATACAAGCGGAAATTTTCGTGTTGATGATGTAAATTATCGTGTAGCTCGTGGTAATTGGAATCCCTCTGAAAATGTGCAGGATGATGATGAAAGGAACTGGCAAGCCCAAAATGAAGACACTTCACCCAGAAAAGGAAACTACTTTGCTGGAACTACTGCAAATAGTCCTACTAAGTGGCCAATCACTCCATCTCAGTCTACACAAGATCACAAAGACGTAGATTATTTTGATGATGGACAGAGTTTTCCTCAAGAAAATAGGGATTGGAGACTGGATCCAGGTCAGAGAAGCAATCAATTCCACAATGATACATCAAAATATTCAGAACCAGCGGAAAGTAGGAACTGGTCACACAGCAGAAATGAAATCCATAATATTCAGAGGGTGCCAAAGCCCTTTGATGGCGGTTCTAGTAAAAATGTACAGGGTGGGGGTAATAGGAACTTTTCATCTCCTGACGATGATAAAGATCATGTTACGCCTGGTCCCAACATCTCACATCATCACAACTTTCCACCAAAGAGTTTCACTAGTAACTTTGGTCATTTAAATGATGGTAGGCAACCTGAAACACTTCTCAGCTCTGAAACTAAATCTCCTGTTCCATCGCCAAGTGTAGATTTTCATAGGCATGAAACCACTCAGAATATTGAACCAACCCCTCCGCCACCCAGACCTCAACAAAGTAAAGGTTCGTCATTGAAGAATTATCGTCATGCTGCTTTTGCCCAAAATGCTCACAGGAAGGAAATGGAAGCAAGGGCTGAGAATTCAGTAACGTCTGCTGTTCCTCCTCTTAACTCTACAGTTGGAGGCCAAAGTCTCAAATCACAATCATTTGTGAATGAGAAAACATCATCTTATGGAAATGAAAAATTAACTAAGCCTCCCTTAGGTTTCCACGATGGTTCCCTTAAACAAATACAATCATATCCCGTTTACGAATCTAGAGTTCAGCCAAGGAATGAGACTATGAACAAGTTTACCGAGTCAAATGTGGCTCATGACTCTGTCAGTACAAAGAATAAACAATCTGTTAAAACAGACTCTCATTATGATACATCCCTGCACATGGAGAGGTTCACAGAAGAGAAGACAATTTAAGCAAACTATATCCTGCTCTGAGTATAGAGCCAGTGCTTCCTGTCAGTAAGAAGAGTAGTAAAGGTTCCAAGTCAGCCAAACAACCAGCCAACTATCCAGGCAATTTTGATACTGAACATGTCACTCCCCCCCTGTTAAAACCACCTCACGGCAAGACTCCGACCACAGAAACTTTGACACCTTCATTCCCCACAACCCCATCGTCTGAGCTTGGTCCACCACCTGTTGACTCATCAAAACTCCCTGATTCATATGGGGGCACTCAATATGGTCACAATTATCTTGGTGGGTCAGGTTTCTATGGCTATGGTCATCAAGGAGCCTCACCAGTCATGCCTTTTGGAGGCTCTTACTATGGGGATGCACATGAAAAATCCAATCATCCAGCGTCATACCAAGAAAAGAGTGGGGATCAGGTGAGTGAGACCAAGTCACCACCCCAGCAAGGCAAGTCCCCCTCTGCCAGGAGGGAATCTAATAAGAGTTCTACTGATAGTAAGAGAGAGACTAAGGCTTCCTCTTCCAGTGGAAAAGATGATGCCAGGAGCGCAGGTAGCCCAGGAAGTGCAAGTGGGTCCCGCACTAGTAATAATAGTGCCAGGTCACACAAGCGTCTGCCAACCCAACTTCCTCTTCATTGGACTCTGCAGTTCCGTCACAGTCAAACACGTCATCACCAAACTTCTCTCCTTACTCAGGCTCCACAGTGTCATCCACTGGGATCCCATACGAGTCAGTGCTCAACAGTTACGCTTCTTCTCAGTACAATTCAACAGGAACAAATTCCGCTGCGGCCTCCAATCCATTTACTCCTTCTGCTACTGGCTATGCAGCTCCATTGAGACCCTCATCTTCAGCAAGTGCAGTCCCTCCTTATGTGACTCCTGGGGCTTACGGTGGTACAGTACCATACACTGCCGGGGCACCAAATCAGTATGACTCTGACTATGCTCGAGCCTCAATGTACAGTGCTTTTCATCGCCCAGAACCCCATCATTTTCCTGTGCCCCCAACAGACATTGGATCTCCGTTCCTTACCTCAATTACACCTTCAACCAACCCACCTCCGTTCGGCCTCCCTGCGGCTGCCACATTTCCTGCCACATCCAGCGCGAGTCCGCACACTGCCAACTATTATCCACAGAACATGTATGCTGCCAGTCCGTACGCGGCGCGGCCAGGGTACAGCCCCACGGATCCAGGATATTACAGCGCTGCTCCGGGTGGTTTCAACCCTTTCTTCTCCCACCAACACCCTTATGCGGGCCTACAGCCTCCCGCCGCAACACCCCAAAATCCAGAGAGGCCAGCTCAGTAAGGATCTCTTGGAGGTATTGAAGTATTAAATAAGTGTATAAGTTATTTCTCATGTGGTTGTTTACAAGCACACTTTTATGGAAATGTTTGCACACATTACAGCAGTATTTGTTATGTGATTCTGCAAATATGTTTTATTTGGGATTTGGTTGGTCAAAGTGAAGAGTTATAGTGATTTGAAACTCGGTGAATACTGTTGTGATATAGTACAGAAGGTTTAATTGCTAGCTGTCCTTCAGTTAAAGGACTATACACACGGAAACGCATTAACAGTTAACGAGACACTAGTGAAAGGTTGCCAATTATTGTGCATGTCTATGTAGCTATGTGGTTATTTTAGTCTACAAGTTGTAAGTCGGTCAAATGACAGCACAAATAAAAATTAAAATTGGAGACAACATTTATTCCTTTAGCTAAATAACTATGATCGTTGATAGTGATGTAGAGCTTTAATTTTTTTATATATATAATCAAGATTAGTTTTGTTTAGTTTACTTTCAACGTAATTTTTATTTGCTGGTGAAATACCTACCAAGAAAAAGTAGTGTTAGCATTTAATGCACACAACTTTACAATGTGCTACGAATATTCAAATTTGATGAACTTTTCATTGTTACCGTTTCAAAATATTGTCATGAAAAAACAGTTAACATTTTTTTAAATGTATTATTTTCCTAATATATTTTTTTTTGTATATTATTGTATAGACATATTTTGCATTAATGAACTTTTAAGATACTATTTCCTGTATCTGACTGAAAAACAAATAATTGAGTGTATTTAAAATGAAGAATTTGTTATATTATTGTTATAATATCTTATTTGAGGCAAGGAGTAAATACATGATTCTTAAGATTTTGATTTGTAATTAGCATAATTTAATTAACTATTTTATTTGTAAAATTATACATGGGGACAATCATTTAGGGTGAACTGTTGGTAAGACTTCAAATGTTTTTATGTTGCTGTACACATCATCTCAGTATTTATTATGGTAACTATGTAAAAAGTGACAGAATTATAAAACAAGATTCAAAACTTAAAAACATAAGTGATATGTTTGCACTTTTTAAAAACTTATTACTTATGTTTATATTTATTATAACTCTTTTAATGATATCCCATTTTTCAGAATAGGGCATAATTTCTGTAATATTCCTAGCATAAACAGAAGTTTTGTCAGACTACTTACTGTTTGTGTATCATTTTATATTAAAATTTATTTCACTTGACACAATGTTTTTATTATTATTATTATTATTATTTATTATTATTTTCTAAACTTTTTAAGATAACTCAATAAAATCTTTATTTTACTTAATAAAGTAAAATCTCAATTATGAGAAAATACTTAAAAGAAATCATGACTTATTTCATAAATTGTTTACTAAAAAAAGGAGAGTATGTCCCTTAAATGAGCTAGTGTTGTATTAAACATTTATAGAAAATATTCTAAGAGTATGAAGGAAATTATATCATTTAATTGGTTATACTTTAAACACATTCTACAAATAAATTATATTGTAGATTATTTAGAAGAAGAAAAATGTTATGTAGTTAAATGCCATGATGTATTGATCTTAAATGACCCATAGAACATCAGAATATTTAGATACCTTGATTTATGGTCAATATAACGGGATTTTAGTATAAAAAGTCCAGATCCTGATTTGTGGTAAATAGAAATCCTGACTTTTGGTAACTAAAACAATTGGAATTTGTTAAATAAAGAGGTGTATTTCGCTAAAAAAGAAAAAATTGCTAAATAAAAGGTTAGATCCTGATTGTAGTAATAAAGTTATTGCATTTTATTAAATAAACTTGTATTTTGATATAAAAAGTAGAAATAAAAAAGAAATATTCCTTTGGGGTGAGGCTGAAGAGTATAACAAATCAACTTAATATATTGCTATGAATAGAAAATTACAGTTAAAATGTTTTATGTTTTTGACTTCCTGGCCTGGCCTACTATAAGAATAAGTATTTAAATAACATAAATTAACAAAAAATCACCCTATATAATATTTGATTACTATTTAATTACAATTTTCATAATGAAGGCCTACTTATTACAAACTAGTTAATATTTCTAAATTAAATGCCTTAATCACATTATATACCGTACATACACGGTCAACAACCACCTAGCTTTTACCGAATTATTTCTACCAGATAAAAAAGTTTTTACATTTTTATCATCACGCATACACATCAATAACAAAAGTACAAGGAAAGCCTTTCAATTTTAAACCAGTCCACTAGGTGTTTCACAATCTAAACATAACTTTTTTTAGCTTTATAAAATATGTAAAACATTTTTGGCATTTTTAGTTCTCATTTACAGAATATTTGACTAAATATTTTTCAATATAACAACACTTAATCACCACACTCAAAAATAACGTTACTTGATAGTGATACAGGACAGAGATCAAAGATATGAAGATAATATTATCTAAATTTACTTAGCAATAGTGTCATTTTCTTCTTCTTTAAATATTTGTCTTTGGAGACAATATGGCCCTGAAAGTAGCTAGTTCAAATGTTTTTCTTGCTAATAATCTTTGGTTTAGGGATTTAAAAAAAAAATAGCACAGTTGTTACTCTTTATTTTTCAGGCTATTTTAGGATAAGGATAAACGTTAGTGTCAATTTGAATTTAAATCAACAAAATTGAGGATAATTTGTATTGAGATGTAAAATGCTCAATTTCAAGAAAATATTTTATTTTGTTTTATTTAATTTTATTTCATGAAGGTATTATTACTTCAAAAATGCTACGATGGTCTTTTATATGTTTTAATGTGCTGAGTAAAAGTTTGTAAGAACATGTCTCACAATATTTTGAACTATTGAGAGCTCATACGTTAGTGAATACGGTTCATACTATTTTAATAAGCTGGAATTATATTAATATATAATCCATAAACGGTTTTTGAGAGTTGGGTGCTATTAGTTACTATTCTAAACAGAACATGATTTCCCTCTTTTATAAAATGCTCAAATATGTAACTTTAATTAAAATTGCTAACATCTTATACACACTCAAACATCAGTTTTTTTTATGTAATAAATTTGGTATTGAGACATGATTGAAAAAAGAAAGAAAATGAGGGAAGTGGTTGCACATATTGTTTTCAGATCTCTTTCTGTGCCTCTAACAAACATACAATTTCTATAAGGCATTGAAGCATATATTCAATTAATCATTTTGCTGGATTATCATAATCATAACTGTTTCCATTCTGTGGCCAGGTCAAGTTAGCCAAATGTCTACATCTTTTTCTTTTCTCCCACCTTTCTTTCTCCTTTATTTGTTTACATTCTTCTCTTCTCACTCACACTTAATATTTGTTTCTTTATTCTATTTCTAAGTTTATCTTGTGGTATTTTTCCTACATACTTCATCACTATCTTTCTCTTTCATTTTCATCACATGACCACACCATCTCACCCTTGTTTCCTCTACTTTCTCATGTACTCCCCGAAGCCGAACTCTCGCACGGACAACTTTATTCCTAATCCTGTTGATATATAAACCTATTAATTATAAGGTGTTAAGTATACCTTAACTATTCTTATGCCTGCTCTTTAATATGCTTAAAAAATAAGCGACAGGTGTACATTTGCATTAAGTATTCATGACTTAAAAGTTTTACCAAATAGCACAATGGCTCTTGTTCACACACAATATTCTCAGATAAAGGATAATCTATTATGCAAAAACTCAAACCAATTACTGTTACATATTCAAAAATTAGAGTTTGATCGAGAATCCAAATATTAATTTTGTTTACGAATCTTTAAACAAATCAAAACCTACATGAAAACATGAATAACTAGAGAAGGCTGATTATAATTGTTTACTCGATTATTTTGATGTGAGTAATCAATTATTTATACTGATTAATAGGATTGTGATTAATTGAGCTAATCAATTAACTTTCTAATTATATTTAATAAGTGAATCAAATAATCGGCTTGATGTGTCATCTGATCACCTTAGGCATGACCCCATTCTAATGAGCTAGGTCTCTTGGGTTCAATTTCCAGAGTGGATAAATATGTATTAAATATTGATTGGTATTATTAAAGGTATTATAGCAGCTTTCCTCCTCATTACGTTGAATTGATGGATGCATAACAGGATGTTGTTTGCAGTTTGTTTTATAGTAAAGATAGTTTGTAAGTCATGTGCTGATACACCCACACTAATGGTCCTAGGGTATTAGGAGTAAGGTCCTCAAAATACTATATTGGCAATACTTGGAGGTCAAGTTTAGAATTTATTTAGATCATGTATATTGAAGAGGGCTTTCCCATCCTTTAATCACACTAATGCAAGTGCGTTTATTTCCAAACTAGAGAAAGTGTATTTTTGCAATGCCGTCCATCTGTCTGTATAACCCTAATATTAAGAGTAGTGTATTTGAGGGCGAAACGAGACAAACTCTACTTTCTCAAAAATTGGCTCTAATGTTTTTGATTAAAATTAATATCTCGGCATTGATTAAGATTATATAAAAAAAGTGATATTCTCAATTTTCCCTGAAAAAGACTTAAATAATCAATTAGTTGCTAATTGATTATTGAACACTAATCGGCCATCCTCTGGATAACAATAGTGGTCATCTTCCCGCATAGGAATGTTTTTGTAATTCTTAAGTTCTGAGTTTGCTTACATACATTATTTTTTACATCCATTACTGTTTCCAATATGTGGCCTGGGTCAGTTTTTTTATTATTATTGTTTATCACCACATCTTACTAACCTTTTGGGCTATACGCTTAAGTACTAATTATGCCGCTGGGTTAGGAATTGGAAAGGTTGAATTTAGAATAAGTGAACCCACATGTGTGTGTGGGGATAGTGGAAACCCAGTTCACCCGATCGAGATTCGAACTTTGATCTCCCTGTCTGTGTTAGCTAACTACACCACAAAGGCAGGTGTCAGTTTTTTATTCAAAATATATATTATATACTACTGGCTGGATAGGCCTATCGTAGCCTTATATGTTTACATAAATACTGCTAAATAAATTAGAAATGGTAACTTAATAAATGAATGTGAATTTACATTACTACAAACTAAAATTAAAAATTGAAAATATTTTATTTTTCAAAATTTTGAATTTGAATATTTTTCAAAACTTTGAATAGCTAATATCCTTATGTGTTTGAAGGGTACATCCCTAACATAAAACTTTTTTGAGGCTATTGTAAGTTACATATTTGTAAATATTGAAGACAGCTTGGGAAATCTGTCTTACCAATTTCTGCATATTCAAATACATTTGTATTTGTACATGTATTTCAAAAAATACATTTGTATTTAATAATCAAACGTTTCCAGCCTGGGAAGGGTCAGTTTAGTCAAATGCTTCCATCTTCCTCTATACTTACACCATTCTTCTTCCTCTAATTTGTATCTGAACAGAAATTGAAAACACTACCCATAATTATCATTTATGCATTACTTATTGGTGCCTTCATCTGGAATATAATAAATGTTCAAGAGTTAATAAAGTGTTTGTTTTCTGTCAAAAGACACAAATAGATATTTCACTGGTGTAACATAGTATCTTTGGAACAAAATCAGAAAAACCAAGCACTTTTATACTGTATATAGTTGAGGAAATCTCAATCCAGTCTTTAAGATCGAATAAGCCACAAGTGGAACCCGTGTTTATTTCTACTTTTGAGAGCAATGAACTTCTATGATGCAGGCTGGATTTCTATCCAGTTGACTTTAAAGGTTTCTAAAGTTGGAATAGTATTTGGCTTCTAAAAACATGTTAAAATCATTTTTTATAGTCTTATCACACTATTTTGAACACTTTAAATTAAAGTACAAAACAATTTGATTGGTAGTATGACAAGTGATTGTTGAAACTGAAATAGGTTTTTTATTAATTTTGTATTTAAGGAATAACAAAACTTGAGTAATGATTTCCTTTAAAATTAAAGCGGTTTCGTGTGATTAAATATATTTAGGATTGCCAATATGAAAAATTTAACTTTTCACACCTAATCTTAGACAAGTTTCCTAATACATCAAATTGAATTTATTTAGCAAGTAATGTGTATTTTTACTTGATCTTTCCCATCCCAATTGGTGCTGCTATCCGAATATGCGCAACTCTTGTGAAAAATGGCAAAAGACTCCGCACTTTCACATAGATAACTAAATATGTTTTAGGCATATGCATTGTGAAATAAAATCCATTTATTTATAAATGTATATTTAAACTTTTTAAAGATAATGGTAGAGTATTATTTGCATCTTAATACAAATATCAGATTGGAAAAATGGTGGTGCTAACAATTTTTAATTTGGGGTATTTGTTTATTACCATTTGCGGGCTACCATACCTAAGTTTATAATTTTTTTTTTCAAACAAGTATGTTTAGTTACATTAATTATTTGTAAATGAAACCCTTGATCAAAAACATCAATTTATATTTGTGTGATTTATTTTCATGAATTTAAATGCACTCTAAAAAAGGTTAACCAAGTATTAACTTAACAAGAAGGGTGAAATTATTGCTTTAAAAACTACCTTTTGCATTCTTAAATGGTTTCTTTTCCATTCCATTTTGTAATATATTGTCTAGTATATAAAGCATTTTTTTATGATTCTAATTAATGTTTACGACCCTCACTTATAAATGAATGGCTGTCAAGATTGCTTTAAACAATCTGGGAACTGAGTAGTTTTTATTTTCGAAAAGATGAAGGCAATTTATTTTGATTCAGTTGTAAAGTATTATTTTTTAAATATGTTTCACTTGTGTTTAACTCAAGATAGAGCATTCACAGTTTTATTATATGAAATTATTATTAGAGTATGGTCAAGCTGCTTTTAAACAAAGAAAATTTGTAAGTTTTTGTAAATCCTATATCCTTTAAAACTATCCTCAAACATTCTATTAACTTGAAAAAATCATTAATTTTAGCAGAAATGTATTATGGTGAAATATAATATAAGTGTAAAAAATCCTATCCCAACTTTCAACACCAACTTGTTCATATTATAATTTTCTCTTGTAGAGTTTTTTTTAATAACCTGTCTTACTACTCGTTCAGATTGTACGCTAAGTTTTATTTAATTATCCAAATACTATTTTTACCTGATAGCCCTGTAGTTGATATTTTGACATTCGTTCAATTTCTTATTTTATTTCATTTTACAACCAACCTTTTTTCTTATTTAAAATGGCTGCCACAATTGAGGAATTTGTAATAGTGGAAATCATGATCAGGAAAGAATGGTGATGAAAGATGTTTGTGTATATCTTTCATATCTATAACCAAGACATCATTTATTGTAAATTAGAACACTATTATACATAAAAATCCTTGATTAAATTTTCGTTTTAAAAGTCAACCAAAGTTTTTATCTTCCCCTGAAAATCATTTTAGTGAATCTTAAACCTTTTTCTTGTTGAAAATAGTAAGAATTGTATAGTAATGATGTTTTAGATTATATAAAAAATATTTATATTCAATATTATGTGTGCTCTTTTCAATCAGTGATAGAAACCTGATTATAAATACATCCCACGGTGTTGGAATAATTTGTTTCATCTTTTTAGCTGTATGTACAAGTGGGAAAGTGTAGGCAATTTTTTAAATCCTATTTTCCTTTTGTGTTTAAACGTTGTTTAGCTAATTCACATTATATACTAGGACAATATAGTTGAGAGATGTCGAATTTGAGGATTAATAGTTTTGCTAAAATCATGAAAGGTAATTGTTTGATCTTCAATCAAGGACTTTCTATCCTCAAGGCTTATGCTCATTCATACCCTTTTAACTCCTCCATCTTTTAAAATATAGACCTGGCCCTATATTTGATTAGACAAGGCAACTGTTCCAATAGATTAAAAAAGTTGTAATTAGTTCAACTATAACCAAGCCACTCAAACAACTGAATATATTGAAATTATTCTGATCTTAAAAAAAAAATCATCTCAACAGATATACTAATTCAATTAACTATTTATTACTAATCCTAGTAAAAATATTTATTTTTGTAGCAAGATAGTAACACTTGTTTTGGTAGAAAAAATTAGTTAGAGGGAATAAATGCTACCACTTTCAGTCTGATGCCCAATTGTTTTGGTTTGATAATTTAATTTAAAAACTTGAGATTGCTTGGTAATCAATCAAATGTGACCTATATCATAATATATCGTATGGATTTTAAAGGCACATTGTCGTTATTAATTCGTAGGTCTTGAAGTCCAGTTATGTATATTGACAGTTTTTATTAGTTTACTTTAATGAATTTTTAAAATATGTTTAAAAAAACCATTTGACAGACCTTTTTTTATATACATGTGACAGCCATTAAATTTTGCTTGCTGCCGAGACATTTTGTCCACCGTCGTCGTGAGTTGAAAAGGTTTCATCTGCTTGTGCTAACTAATTTGTTAAAATAATTGGTAGCTCGCTGTGACTTGTGGGATCATCTCTCTTCATGCTCCTTAAATTATTAATTTTGTCAAAATGACTTGTGAATGATTCATCACTAGAGCTCGGATATTTATGTAGTATTATTAACATTCAAACTAGGTGCATCGATATGTATCAAAATATCTAATAATGTAAGATTATGTAAGATTGAATAAAGCTACTTTCCCCACATTGATAATATACATATATTATTGAAACAAATTTCTGGAGGGAGTGATAGAAATACACTAATGTACAATTACTCTTTTAACAAGTTGTATTAAATTTAGTTTGTTTAACACAATTTGAATTTCCCATTAATTAATTACATAGAGTTAAATAAATGGCAATGAAACCTCTGCTGTTGCCGACTCTTTGAAAACAAGTGAACATCAGACCATTAGGTTTTTTAAAGTCTGTTCCCTAGAATCCTTCTTTTCATTCTAAGGTTAAATGTTTGATCTCGACATACTATATGGTGTTAATAGTATACGTACACATAAAGACATGGTTAGTTTTGTGTGCCTTTCCATTGATCACTCTACATGCCATATTATTGTTATAGACTTCAAATTACATTTCCTTGATTGATTTTGGGGTGTGGTTTCATCACTTGTTCTTTGCCTTGCTGCATTATATTTGTTTCTTCTCCCAACTAAAAAAAACCTGGAAAAATGAGTTAATCATTATTATTAGCACCGCGTCTTACTACCTGTTTGGGTTATACACACTTAACGGCAATTTGTAATGGTAGGGTGATAGTGAGATGAAATGGAGGATCTACAGTTTAACGTGGAATCCGAACCACGGTGGAGGCCTGTAATTCCCCCACATTCACAAGTTGTGATTAATACACGTTTTGTCAGAGGTGAAGGAAAGGTTTGGTAATCAGATAAATCTGTGCCGGGACCGAGGATTGAATCCTGGACCCCAGCACAGAAGTCCGGCACCTTACCCTAGACCAACAGGTCACCCAAAATGAGTTAATTAAATCCAATAATTATTATTTATACAATGCCCTGATTTGTGTTTACAAACTGACACACCACATGAGATACATGCATCTGAGGTGGCAACGCTGCTTTCTCTCCACTTCACAGCACAAGAAATGTAAAAGTTGCTTTACAGCAATTGTAATTCTTACTTATCAGTCAGCATATCTGACTGACTATATTTACTGCCATCCCTTCACTGGATACTTTTCTTTATGAAAGTAAAAGTTGAAATTAGAGACACATTATTTAAAAGTATTTTCCCCAAGAAAAACATAAAACTATTATACTAAAGTAAAAAACACACACACAAAAAATTTAACTTGATGTAATATCTTTAAAAATGTGTAGAATTCAGTAACATATGTATAATTAAAACTGTAATTACAGTCTCAAACAACCTAATTCACTGACATTTGGCTTTTCACATTTTAAACTGGCAGTATAACATACCTAATTACATAATTATCCTGGCTCTATTCATCATGATTGATTTAATAAAGCTATATAATACCCATGTTACCAATTCTTGACTTGAGGCGCATAAATTTAGTTATCAAGTTGTTTCATTATTAACATGTTTGGTCCATTGTACATGTGTGAATGTGCAATAATGCTTTCAAAAGGCAAAGTTAGCAATTAGTTGTTTTACTTTTAATTGTATGTTATAAATTTTATTTTTAAAAGTGCACACATGTTCTTTATATGAATGTTTTATTAAACTTAAATGTCACTAATCCTCCACTTTACTCTTAAATCAAATATTGACTAAAAGTAGACAAAGTTTTTCATTCAGCCCAATACAAAATGCATAGTTACATTAAAAAAAATAAGACTATAGTCTTCTCTTGTTCATATTTGTCATTGAATTTATTATGAGGGTTTAGAAAAAAAAAAGTTTAAAAGTGTTTCCAGTCATGAAGGCTGTATCTGAATAGTCCAAGGCTTCCTAGTTCGACCCTTGAGTTTTAGACTTGATGCAGTCTTGATGATTTTACACTTATCACACTGTTCATAGTGAAGACTGCATCAATTTATTTGAACGGCAACAACCTTGGGCCCGCAGTGCTGCTTCCAACCGAAGATCTTAGAAACTATGTAAACACCATTCTTATTTAAAATGGTGGAAAACGTAAGTCAGGGTTCTAGCAGAGGAACCGATAATACCAAAACAATTGCCAGTCAAACAGCACAACAGACAGACACCACGAGAACAGCACATTGCTGGTGGCCTTCATATCCATGGTGACCAAGACCTTGAGCGGGGTGCATAGGCATCCTTCGTGACTATTCGGTCAGATCTTCACTTGGTCATGTGATTGCTAATGCAAGCATCAAGGGAACAAGTCAAGGCGATGCCGCAAAAGTAGACTATTAGGATACAGCCAAAGTGTTGCAATTTACTGTTGCTTAATGATGTTCTTTCATTGTATTTTTGTTTTCTAAACAAAGTTTTATCTTTCTATCAAAACTATTGTTTGAGAAGAGCACGTTTAGCCAAAAGCCAAAAATAATGTAACCAAATTTATTTTTTGTATCATTCCTTGACTTTAGGCTTGATCTTGTAAATGAGTTGTATATTTAGTTAGTGATGTTGTTTGAAACTCTTCTGAGGGTTGGGTTGGAGTGGCATCGAGTGTAAAGCATTCTCTCGCATCTTAATAAAGAAATAGCGCATGTTCTGACAGTTAATTTTAATAAATTCATGATTTTCATAAACATATTAATAACTCCATTACATAGTGACTTCTGGGAATCCTGGGAGAAAGTGGTTGACAAGCCAACAGGAAATTATAAGTTTGTTTAACAATCATAACTTTGAGCAAAAAAACATACTATAATATATAATACGGTAATACAAAGGTAGTTATTGTAATAACATAAAAAATAAGGAGTAAATACGCTACACTGAACTTGACTTGTGAAGGGAAAAAAAGACTTCCATAGAAATCATATGTGTGTCTACTTGTGTAAACATATGTATATATAGTACAAACTTTTTCTTTAGGCATATAAAATGTGATGTTTATTATGTTTATGTGTACAAAAAGTAAATGTCTCAATTTTTTCAACAAAACACCTTGTCAAATGACATTTATGTTGTGTGTTAGTTTAACATTAATGAAGTGATTTATTAATACCTTTAGTTTGGCACATATAAGCTAACATTATTGTTACGGAATCTAACTTGTCAGGCAATATATAAGATTTTCAATCATTGTAGATCTTTTTTTCTGACTCAATTCAATCAATAAATATCTTCTCTGCTCTTAATTTTCCCAGATTTACCATTGCCATGTACATAGATTTGGTAAATTAAATTAAGCTACAATTATTATTAGTGAGCATAAAATTTGTTTTTCAAAATTTAAATTAATTATTATTGGTTTTTATCAAATTAATAAACATGTTTTGTCATATATTTGGAAAAATCACAAGTGATATAAATGATATGAGGTTCTTGCACAGTTTGTTATGTGTATATCTCAAGGGTTTGTTCATGTTTGTGTCTGAGTGATTCTGTTATCACTATGAGTTGCATATGAGTTTAAATTTAAATTGGGGTTTTCACATAACCCAACGAAATATTTTTATTTTCACTCCACCCAACAAAACAAACTGTAATGCTTTTATTTGTACACATTTTCACACTATTCAACAAAACAATCTGTAATACTTATATTTTCACACAACCCAACAAAACAAACTGTATTGCTTATATTTTCACACTACCCAACAATACAAACTATAATGTTTTTATTTTCACATTCCCCAACAAAACAAATGATTGTTTTTATTTCCACACTATCCAACAAAACAAATAATTGTTTTTATTTTTACTTTACTCAAATAAAATAAGTGGTATTGACTCTATTTTCACATTTCCTATGGCATAAATAATCTATATTTTATTTTATCTAGTTGGTCTTAATGATATGCATAATAATTATCTTGTAATTTAATGGCTAATGTGAAAACTCTACGAAACTTTAGGGAAATGTGTGACCCCTACTAAAGTGTTAAAATATGTAAAACTTTTTTAATATGTCAACTATTAAACATGCTTTTATAATATTTTGTTTGTATAGTATTAATATTTCTCATTATTTGGTTAGTAACATAAGATTTATGAGTATGTTGCTATTTAATATCCTAACATTATTATTAAAAACATTTAAAAGAGTGTGTTAAACATCATGAAGCATTAAATTTCTCCCCTTTCCATAATATTTAGTCATTTGTTGCTTTTTTCTTTTCTTTCCATAGAGCCTTCTATAACATGCACTGAAATCTTCCTTTTAAGACCAGAAAATTAAATTCCCTTTATAATTGACTGTCCTGATGCATGTCACATTTGCACCTTTTATTATGCAGATTTATTCATGATTAATTTAATATCATATTTGAAATTAAGTCATAAATGTGAGTCCACATCTTGTAAAATAACTCATTTATTATTTTCTGGTGACCTGGCGGCCTAAGGGTAAGGTGTCAGACTTCTGTGCTGGCGGCCGGGGTTCAATCCTCGGTCCCGGCACAGATTTATCTGATTTCCAAACCCTTCCTTCACCTCTGACAAGACATCTTGTGAATGTGGGGAATGCTAGGCCTCCACCGTGGTTCGGATTCCACGTTAAACTGTAGGTCCTTCATTTCATCTCACAATCACCCTACCATTACACATTAGCGTAAGTGAGTATAAACCGAACGGGTAGTAAGACGTGGTGATAATAATAATAATAATATTAATATTTTCTATGCAAATTATTTGCAATGTTCTATAAAAGTGAAGATATTAACTGTCAGTAAGAAGTGACCATTTTAAAAACTGTACGCAGAGGCTAGTGGGATTGTAATTTGGGAGTTAATTTGGATTGTTTAGTTATTCTTTGTCTCCTTAGCACTGCTTTAGTTTTGTGATGCATGCACATTTCTAGGTGATGTTTAGAACGGTTCAATTTAACCCTGGAACCACTGTACCATACTTTACTGTCTGGTTTAAGATAGTTTTTCACACAACTAAAATTCTGTTGAGTTTTTTTTTATCTATGCATCATGTCTTAGTACTCGTTCTTTCAAGCCACGTAATTCCCTATAAATATGTTTCATAATTTTTTTTTCATAGTATATCTGGAAATATGATTTGAATATTTTTAATAATATTTTAACTCAACACAGAAATGGCTAAGGCTAGTTTTTAAGAAATTGGTTATTTATTTCCTCGCTAAATTAATCTATAATTTGTCTACAATCAGACTTGTTATATCAACTTCTTCTATAATCCACTTTTGTGAGTATATCGATAACAAACCATGTTTATTTTAAGTCCATTGTCTGCAATTGGTCATGCATTCAATAATGAATTTTCACAATATCTCGGTAAACTAAGTATAAGATACTTACTGTGTTATTAAAGGGAAAAATACTTTATTTGAGTGAAAGTTTAATTACTTTAGGTAGAATTATCTGTACAGACCTAGAAACTAGTATACTGAAGTTTGGTATTTATTTTCTTAAATCTCATATCTTCCCATTCTATTGTTATTTCATTTTGTAACTACCATGTTTGTATATTTTTTTCATTGTTTCTATATAAATTTAATGTTTTAGAATAGTTCTGCCATAGTGTATTGTCTCGATCAATGTAAATACAATAAAATATTGCTGAAAATTTCATAACTCCTAAATTACTTTTTATTTTAATCAATATAAATAGGTGGTATAATAAAAATATTAGTTAAAAATAGGTTTAAACACAAGCTTGCACAAACACAATGTTTATGGGAATCAAACACAACTTTGGACCCTTTTAACCATAGATAAATATGGAACAAAGCAACACTATACTTTAATTAGGGGTTACATATGAAATGGAAGCTTGTGGGATGAATGTTTATAATTAAATAAATCAGTGTTGTAACTAGGGTGAAGCTGTTAGCAAATATATTTTAGTTTTACATTTTTTTTAGCCGTATTAAAACTAGTAACCAGTTTAAGTACCAATATAAGAATTCAGCCAAATTTTAAATAACAATTTTCAGGGGGTGCCACCAACTTTAGTTCCACCTCTAGCCATATTTGAATACATTATTTTGCCAACAGTTTTGAGCTTAATTCCCATGTTTAGGTATCATTTTTCAAGTAACATATAATGAATAAATATGTTTGAGCTAGAGGCCCTCTCCCTCCACTATGATATATTAAATAGCCCTCAATTAATAAGATCATACCAAATACTTAAAAACAAACCCAGTCAGAAAATTCTATGCACATATTGGTCACAAAATACTGTAGAATATTAAGGTATGGTAAAAGCTAAAACCAATCATTTATTTATTTTGCTACTACAATCTGGATATGCAGATGTGACCATCCCCACTTACCCCCCTCAACCATCCTCCCTATGCGCACAACACTGGGGGCTAGTATTATTATTCTTCTAACTATTTCATTGTAAAAAGAAATATTTTTGTATAAGGTTTTTTGTAAGTGTTTATTTCATGGCACACCCCCTTCCTTAACCCTCTTAAACTTTGAACCAAACATCATCCTGTGACAATTTGGGGAACATAACCATGATTTTATTAAATTGCTGTCTTAAAGTGGCCAAAAGTTTTATGTTTCTATGTACTGTATTTAGTGCAAATTTGGTATTCCCTTTTCTTGTCATTATTTAAAACTTTTTCCCCCCTCTCTTTATACTATTTATTTCCCTGCTAAGAATACCACACTTTTCAAAAATTATTTCCTTTTTAAAAATGTTGTGATAAACACTCGTACTTGTTATTATTGGCCTAACACGACTGGCTAAGACTTGCTACAGCAGCGCACTAACAGGTGTCACAGCCTGTGGAGATTCAAGGACGCATGTCATCACCACCCTCCCAAATATTTTGCTAAATTGTAGAAAAATACTCTGAAATTGACTCATTGATGTTAGAAGTAAAATGGGACTTTTCATGCAGAAAATGCAATATCAGGTTGCTTGCTTGGATGATGTTAAGTTAGCCTTGAGGAAAATGAAAAAGGAAGGTGGAAGTTTATTTGAAAATGTTTAAAACCTTGTCTGCATTTTGCTAGTATCGAGCTGTGAAGCAGAGATGAGCTTCAGTGCATGCGGTCAACAATGACGCACAAACGGCTTAACCACGTAGTGTTGTGCTCTGTCCACCAGAACATACCCAATACTGTTGGACCTGGACAAAGTGACAAAGATTTTCATATCAAAGAGGGACGAGAGGAGTGGGGTTTTTGGTTGAGTTTGAGATTAAATTGGAACTATAGACTTAAAATATGTTCCTGCTTCTTTAATAAAGGTTGGTTAGAACAAGTTTGCATTCCATAAACTAGGTCTACATATTAAAAGTCATTAATGCGTGGATGAAAAGATGTACTTTAACTGAATGAATAAGTTGTTGACACTCTTCTTTAAAATAGTTCAATCGTAAAATAGCTGACATAAATTCTTGTGATATCATACTATTTTAAGTGTATCTGAAAGTGGATAAACTGGCAGTGTGGGGGATGGGGGAGGGAGCTCTTAAGGGTGTTCCAGTGGTTGAAAAAATTGACTTATTAAAAATTAAAATTTTAAATGCTCAATTATGATAAGAGTGGGGTTAACTAATCTCCCCTCCAACCCCTTCAAGACCGAATAACCTCGGTGGCAGGTAATATTATTGTAATTGCGAGTGAGATTTCTTTAGAGGCTGGTTCGCCTTTAGATGTTTTATCGCGTACTAAGAAATGTGAACTTAGATCCTTGTTTTGTTCCTGACTAATCTGCAATAAATGACAGTTGTGTTGTGGCAGCTATCATACAGCCTTCTCTCTCTCTCTCTATCGAAGTTTAGTTTCTACCTCTAAAGCTACCCTCCAGCTTGTTCATTAATAGGAAGGAAAGAGCTAGCTCAGGTATCCATCCAGTGACACAGTGACGAGATAAGCTTGTTCATTGATAGGAAGGAAAGAGCTAGCTCAGGTATCCATCCAGTGACACAGTGACGAGATAAGCTTGTTCGTTGATAGGAAGGAAAGAGCTAGCTCAGGTATCCATCCAGCGACACAGTGACGAGATAAGCTTGTTCGTTGATAGGAAGGAAAGAGCTAGCTCAGGTATCCATCCAGTGACACAGTGACGAGATAAGCTTGTTCGTTGATAGGAAGGAGAGAGCTCAGGTATCCATCCAGTGACACAGTGACGAGATAAGCTTGTTCATTGATAGGAAGGAAAGAGCTAGCTCAGGTATCCATCCAGTGACACAGTGACGAGATAAGCTTGTTCATTAATAGGAAGGAAGAGCTAGCTCAGGTATCCATCCAGTGACACAGTGACGAGATAAGCTTGTTCATTGATAGGAAGGAAAGAGCTAGCTCAGGTATCCATCCAGTGACACAGTGACGAGATAAGCTTGTTCATTGATAGGAAGGAAAGAGCTAGCTCAGGTATCCATCCAGTGACACAGTGACGAGATAAGCTTGTTCGTTGATAGGAAGGAAAGAGCTAGCTCAGGTATCCATCCAGTGACACAGTGACGAGATAAGCTTGTTCATTAATAGGAAGGAAAGAGCTAGCTCAGGTATCCATCCAGTGACACAGTGACGAGATAAGCTTGTTCATTAATAGGAAGGAAAGAGCTAGCTCAGGTATCCATCCAGTGACACAGTGACGAGATAAGCTTGTTCATTGATAGGAAGGAAAGAGCTAGCTCAGGTATCCATCCAGTGACACAGTGACGAGATAAGCTTGTTCGTTGATAGGAAGGAAAGAGCTAGCTCAGGTATCCATCCAGCGACACAGTGACGAGATAAGCTTGTTCGTTGATAGGAAGGAAAGAGCTAGCTCAGGTATCCATCCAGTGACACAGTGACGAGATAAGCTTGTTCGTTGATAGGAAGGAGAGAGCTCAGGTATCCATCCAGTGACACAGTGACGAGATAAGCTTGTTCGTTGATAGGAAGGAAAGAGCTAGCTCAGGTATCCATCCAGTGACACAGTGACAAGATAAGCTTGTTCGTTGATAGGAAGGAGAGAGTTAGCTCAGGTATCCATCCAGTGACACAGTGACGAGATAAGCTTGTTCATTAATAGGAAGGAAAGAGCTAGCTCAGGTATCCATCCAGTGACACAGTGACGAGATAAGCTTGTTCGTTGATAGGAAGGAAAGAGCTAGCTCAGGTATCCATCCAGTGACACAGTGACAAGATAAGCTTGTTCATTGATAGGAAGGAGAGAGCTAGCTCAGGTATCCATCCAGAGACACAATGACAAGATAAGCTTGTTCATTGATAGGAAGGAGAGAGCTAGCTCAGGTATCCATCCAGTGACACAGTGACAAGATAAGCTTGTTCATTGATAGGAAGGAGAGAGCTAGCTCAGGTATCCATCCAGAGACACAATGACAAGATAAGCTTGTTCATTGATAGGAAGGAGAGAGCTAGCTCAGGTATCCATCCAGTGACACAGTGACAATATAAGTTTGTTCGTTGATAGGAAGGAGAGCTAGATCAGTTATCCATCCAGTGACACAGTGACAAGATAAGCTTGTTCGTTGATAGGAAGGAGAGAGCTAGATCAGGTATCCATCCAGTGACACAGTGACAAGATAAGCTTGTTCGTTGATAGGAAGGAGAGAGCTAGCTCAGGTATCCATCCAATGACACAGTGACAAGATAAGCTTGTTCGTTGATAGGAAGGAGAGAGCTAGCTCAGGTATCCATCCAGTGACACAGTGACGAGATAAGCTTGTTCGTTGATAGGAAGGAGAGAGCTCAGTTATCCATCCAGTGACACAGTGACAATATAAGTTTGTTCGTTGATAGGAAGGAGAGAGCTAGATCAGTTATCCATCCAGTGACACAGTGACAAGATAAGCTTGTTCGTTGATAGGAAGGAGAGAGCTAGATCAGGTATCCATCCAGTGACACAGTGACAAGATAAGCTTGTTCGTTGATAGGAAGGAGAGAGCTAGCTCAGGTATCCATCCAATGACACAGTGACAAGATAAGCTTGCCTGGGTTAAATGAATCGTTATAGTTCGGGAATTTCCTCTTTATAAAAATAAAAACTATTTGAAGACATTTAATATTATTTATTACATACGCTTTTTCAACTTATAACATGCACTTTATTAACTTATTAATTATATCATAGCATGAATTAAAAACTAGCTTACTCCATAACAGTCACAACGAGTCAAATCGTCACTGTGAGAGGAAAATCCCAATTTGATCAATTATAATTTTATCGAATGTGCAAGGAATCAAACCAAATACCCGTGGTTCAGAATAAGACAATTATTATCAAATTATTTAAGCTAAGTTATCCACTCAAGTACACGTGATATATTGTTTAATGAAGACAGAAAACTAAAATATATTTTACTTTTTTCACTAACAGTGAGGTTGAAGTTAAATTCTTATTCGAATTAATTGGGAGAGGCTTTAATCCTACCTATAGATTAAAACGTCCTTGTTTTAAATTGTGATCAAATAAAATCTATCAACAAAATATGTGTATTTCCATAATTAATTGTTGATCTGGTGGTCTAGGGGTAAAGTGTCAGACTTCTGTACTGGGGACTGGGGTTCAACCCTTGGTCCCAGCACAGATTTATTTGATTGCCAAACCCTTCCGTCACCTCTGACAAGACGTGTAATAATCATAACTTGTGAATGTGTGGAATGCCAGGCCTCCACCTTGGTTCGGATTCCACGTTAAACTGTAGGTCTTTGTAGGTTAGATACAATAACATTTTAAGGAGATAAAATATTTTCTTGGTAAATTTTATTTTTGGCTTGTTAGTCGCCTCATTCTACAAACGAGTTAAAATATATACGGTCAATTGTGCTCCATTTGTTCAGTATTAGATTTCCCGCTTCGCTCCAATGGAAGAACAAGCTATCTCCCACTCAGTACATGGTACCAAGCAATCCGGACCGCCTGACTCTACCCAACAACAGTGGACAACAACAGATTTATAATCGTTGTAACAAGCGTAATTTGATGGCACAAAAACTAAATTTTGAGCACTAACGAATGGCATAAGAAAATTTGGCTTTAAATAATGTGGTGGGCCAACTTGAACATCAAGCTCGCCTGCCACATTAGTATCGTTGACATGGGCGTAATTTAATAGCATAAAAGCTGAGCTTTGGGCACATATTAGCACAAATAGAGTACAAAGAACTGGTTTAATCAAAATCAGGATAGGTTGTTTTTAAAAATGTGGCGGGCCAGCTTGAAATCAAGTTGCCCCTCCACATAAAAATCGTTATAATTTGAGTAATTTATTAGCACAAACGCTGAGCTTCGGCTACATATGAGCACAAACGTAGCACAAAGGACTATATGAATTTCAATTCATTTGAAGAAAGTGGCGGGCCAATTTGATGTACGTGCTGTGGACAGCATGAGTTTGAAAGGTAGGTATTAAAAAAAAAACTTCCTTGTAGAGGCAAAAAATCAATTACCTAACGGCTATGAACTGATTCACCATATGTTTGAAATAAATTTAAAATTTTTAAACACTAAGGTCAAAAGAAAATAAATCATTATAAAGGGCTATATAAAAATGTAATTTTTAAGCGTAATAAATATTAAATATTTTATATAAAGTATTAAGGCGATCATATTGTAATCTTTACAAGATCTTCTAGATCAATTCATTATGACAAATACAAAATATCCGCTACTTTAAATTAATAGTTTTTGAGATACCTTACTAATCTAATTCCTTCAATTAAAACGTCAATTTGATCAAATTAAAATATATATATATATATATATATATATACAGCCAAAATCTGTTATTTGGAGCCAACAGTTCAATTTCTGTAAAAAGTTCCGAGACTTCAACACCCTTAAGTAAAAATAATACATTATTTTATAGTGAGAAGAACAAGGGATTTGGGAAGGTAAGGGAAAATAAGGGAAGATAAATCTTTGTCCCTCCCAATAATCAGAAGTTGGTGACGCCAGTGGTACTACAGAGCAGCTTATCAGTTTATGCACATGTATAATAGTTATTATAATGGGATAGGGATGAGGTATTTTAGAGGTAACCTATCCTCATTTATGTGAAAAACGAGTGGGAAACCATTAAAAAAAAACACCCTCAATAGAGCCGACCATACGAATTTTACCCGCCCCTTGGTTATCTTACAAAAATAAGACAGGTTGGTCACAAGAGAGTTTATTTATTAAAAAACACTCAGAGAGAGAGAGAGAGAGAGAGTGAAGCGTGAAATAGCGTTAAGTGCCGGACAAGTTAACTGAACCATAAAATACGAAACCTGCGAGAACCCGTCTCATGCTAAATGATGGCTTTAGATACATCACACAACTCCAGTTACATTGACCTTCGTAAGCATCATATTAAAGTAATCATAATAAATACCCAAAAACACAAGTCATGCTGAAGGCATTCCCTCGCCACTGCCGGCAATCCTCTAACAGTAAATAAAGAACGTCCATTAACCTGTAGTACCACTTTTGATTTTTGAACTTTCTTTCTAACTACGATTGGGCTTAACAGTAATAGAGAATAACAAAAATACAAACAAATGTCTTCACTGCCAGCATTTACGTTTATAATGACGTCCATATAAGAGAGCAAACTCGCAGCCAGATATAACTAACATCATGTAATCTTTTAAACAGTAAGACAAACAACCTAATTTCCAAAGGATAGCAAGAGATAAATATTTAAATGTACAAAATTGACAAAACAGCAAACGACCATCCGTGAAGCGGAAGAAGTTGAAACTCCCTTTTAACAAATACATAAATAAGTTCTCCCAAAAGATCACTAGGTGGTGTTAAATAGATCGTACGGCTAAACTGTGCTAAGTGGTATATTTTATTCATGTTCAGCAAGCAATATGAAGTAAAACCAGATACAATAATTAATGAATTCTTTTAAATAGGAAATCTGAACTGTAATTTTGAAACATAATTGCCAGACGGAATTTAGAATACAGACACGTGAATCTAACCTAGGTACAAAGGTAGATTGCAAGTAATGAGTGATGGCACTACCCAACAGTGCCCTATATATATATATATGAGACAAGTGACGCTATGTACACTCAAGGCGCGGAACAAGGAAGGGGGAGTAAACGTCTAGAACACACTCGGCTCGCTTCCGCCTTTTTCAAAAGGCGCGCCCAAACACAGTTCAGATACTCTTTGTACACGGTCGCTAACGCGCATTCGATCTGCGCATATCGTCTCTTTATTTTGGGCGCGGCGAGGAATTGAAGCCAGGCCTCGTCAGTGAGATGTTGTTAGTGCTGGTGCGTGTTTGTGACTTTGAGTGGAGCGGAGCATGGTCGAGGCCGGGTCAACTGGGGCATGAGGAGTGAGTCAAACGTTCTCTTCTTTTCTTCTAACATAGGTTTTAACAGGGTTATAAGATGAGATAACGTATAACTAAATATTGCGTCAGAGCTGAACGTCTACACGGCAGCTTTTCGCGTACTGAGGCGACTCCCTTAACACAAATGAACTGAAATGCAGAGGGATAACTAAAAACTGTGTAATTTAAATCTGGCGCCAAACTTTGCTCTAAATCAGTTTCCTTGCATACACTGGATATCATCTCTGAGGTACCTGCGTGGCTACTATTGGGAAACAGTGTGGTCATTATCTCGTTTATTTGTGGTCAATCTCCCCTAAAATGTAAGACAAGTTTCGCAACCCTGGTTAGTTGAGGTTGCCAGGAGCTTAGCCTTACCCCAGCACGCCACCTTCCGATATAATTGAGAGCGAGGAGATTTGGTAACATTTAACTGAGAGAGAGAGAGGTAAGATAAGAGCTGCAGTTCTTTCAGCAATCATATTGGATGTAAAGTACGTACAGTACATTCATCACTTGAGTTTACTTGGATGGCAGCCCAAAGAATTACTAGAAATAGTCCATGATGTATCCCTACGTCAACAGCTAACATCTGTCACTTTGGATAGCTGTAATGAAAACATGATAATCCATATTGTAATAGATGTAACACTCCTAGATGGGAGGGCGAAGATATAAATCTTACAGTGGGAGTATATTGTAATAGATATAACACTCCTAGATGGGAGGGCGAAGATATAAATCTTACAGTGGGAGTATATTGTAATGGATGTAACACTCCTAGATGGGAGGGTGAAGATATAGATATTACAATGGGAGTATATTGTAATGGAAGTAACACTCCTAGATGGGAGGGCGAAGATATAAATCTAACAATGGGAGTATATTGTAATGGAAGTAACACTCCTAGATAGGAGGGCGAAGATATAAATCTTACAGTGGGAGTATATTGTAATAGATGTAACACTCCTAGATGGGAGAGCAAAGATATAAATCTTACAGTGGGAATATATTGTAATGGATGTAACACTCCTAGATGGGAGGGCAAAGATATAAATCTTAAAGTGGGAGTATATTGTAATGGATGTAACACTCCTAGATGGGAGGGCGAAGATATACATTTTACAGTGGGAGCATATTGTAATGGAAGTAACACTCCTAGATAGGAGGGCGAAGATATAAATCTTACAGTGGGAGTATATTGTAATGGATGTAACACTCCTAGATGGGAAGGGCGAAGATATACATTTTACAGTGGGAGCATATTGTAATGGATGTAACACTCCTGGATGGGAGGGCAAAGATATAAATCTTACAGTGGGATTATATTGTAATGGAAGTAACACTCCTAGATAGGAGGGCGAAGATATAAATTATACAGTGGGAATATATTGTAATGGATGTAACACTCCTAGATGGGAGGGCAAAGATATAAATCTTAAGTGGGAGTATAGTTGTAATGGATGTAACACTCCTAGATGGGAGGGCGAAGATATACATTTTACAGTGGGAATATATTGTAATGGATGTAACACTCCTAGATGGGAGGGCTGAAGATATAGATATTACAAGTGGGAGCATATTGTAATGGATGTAACACTCCTGGATGGGAGGGCAAAGATATAAATCTTACAGTGGGATATATTGTAATGGATGTAACACTCCTAGATGGAGGGCGAAGATATAAATCTTACAGTGGGAGTATATTGTAATAGATGTAACACTCCTAGATGGGAGAGCAAAGATATAAATCTTACAGTGGGAATATATTGTAATGGATGTAACACTCCTAGATGTGAGGGCAAAGATATAAATCTTAAGTGGGAGTATATTGTAATGGATGTAACACTCCTAGATGGGAGGGCGAAGATATAACATTTACAGTGGGAGCATATTGTAATGGAAGTAACACTCCTAGATAGGAGGGCGAAGATATAAATCTTACAGTGGGAGTATATTGTAATGGATGTAACACTCCTAGATGGGAGGGCGAAGATATACATTTACAGTGGGAGCATATTGTAATGGATGTAACACTCCTGATGGGAGGGCAAAGATATAAATCTTACAGTGGGATTATATTGTAATGGATGTAACTACTCCTAGATGGGAGGGCGAAGATATAAATTTTACAGTGGGAACATATTGTAATGTATGTAACACTCCTAGATGGGAGGGCAAGATATAAATCTTACAGTGGGAACATATTGTAATGTATGTAACACTCCTAGATGGGAGGGCAAAGATATAAATCTTACAGTGGGAACATATTGTAATGTATGTAACACTCCTAGATGGGAGGGCAAAGATATAAATCTTACAGTGGGAACATATTGTAATGTATGTAACACTCCTAGATGGGAGGGCAAAGATATAAATCTTACAGTGGGATATATTGTAATGGATGTAACACTCCTAGATGGGAGGGGAAGATATAAATCTTACAGTGGGAGTATATTGTAATGGATGTAACACTCCTAGATGGGAGGGCGAAGATATACATCTTACAGTGGAAGCATATTGTAATGGATGTAACACTCCTAGATGTCAGGGTGAAGATATAAATCTTACAGTGGGAATATATTGTAATGGATGTAACACTCCTATATGGAGGGCGAAGATATAAATCTTAAGTGGGAGTATATTGTAATGGATGGAACACTCCTAGATGGGAGGGCGAAGATATAAATCTTACAGTGGGAGTATATTGTAATAGATATAACACTCCTAGATGGGAGGGCGAAGATATACATCTTACAGTGGAAGCATATTGTAATGGATGTAACACTCCTAGATGTCAGGGTGAAGATATATATCTTAGAGTGGGAATATATGTAATGGATGTAACACTCCTAGATGGGAGGGCGAAGATATACATCTTACAGTGGGAATATATTGTAATGGATGTAACACTCCTAGATGGTGAGGGCGAAGATATACATCTTACAGTGGAAGCATATTGTAATGGATGTAACACTCCTAGATGTCAGGGTGAAGTTATATATCTTACAGTGGGAATATATTGTAATTGATGTAACACTCCTAGATGGGAGGGCGAAGATATACATCTTACAGTGGGAATATATTGTAATGGATGTAACACTCCTAGATGGGAGGGCGAAGATATACATCTTACAGTGGAAGCATATTGTAATGGATGTAACAATCCTAGATGTCAGGGTGAAGATATATATCTTACAGTGGGAATATATTGTAATGGATGTAACACTCCTAGATGGGAGGGCGAAGATATACATCTTACAGTGGGAATATATTGTAATGGATGTAACACTCCTAGATGGGAGGGCGAAGATATACATCTTACAGTGGGAGCATATTGTAATGGATGTAACACTTCTAGATGTCAGGGTGAAGATATAAATTTTACAGTGGGAGCATCTTGTAATGGATGTAACACTCCTGGATGGGAGGGCGAAGATATACATCTTACAGTGGGAGCATATTGTAATGGATGTAACACTCCTTGATGTCAGGGTGAAGATATAAATCTTACAGTGGGAGCATCTTGTAATGGATGTAACACTCCTGGATGGGAGGGCGAAGATATACATCTTACAGTGGGAGCATATTGTAATGGATGTAACACTTCTAGATGTCAGGGTGAAGATATAAATCTTACAGTGGGAGTATATTATAATGGGTGTAACACTCCTAGATGTCAGGGTGAATATATAAATTTTACAGTGGGAGCATATTGTAATGGATGTAACATTCCTAGTTGGGAGGGCGAGAATATAAATCTTACAGTGGGAGTATATTGTAATGGATGTAACACTCCTAGATGGGAGAGCGAAGATATAAATCTTACAGTGGGAGTATATTGTAATGGATGTAACACTCCTAGATGGGAGAGCGAAGATATAAATCTTACAGTGGGAGTATATTGTAATGGATGTAACACTCCTAGTTGGGAGGGCGAGAATATAAATCTTACAGTGAGAGTATATTGTAATGGATGTAACACTCCTAGTTGGGAGGGCGAGAATATAAATCTTACAGTGAGAGTATATTGTAATGGATGTAACACTCCTAGTTGGGAGGGCGAGAATATAAATCTTACAGTGAGAGTATATTGTAATGGATGTAACATTCCTATATGGGAGGGTGAAGATATACATCTTACATTGGGAGCATATTGTAATGGAGGAACAAAATTGTGTAGTTCAAAGAATCTTTAAATTGTTCTCTGACCGACACTACAGTAGTTATCAAATCGTTGTCTATTTTCGACACTAAATTTACTAAGATTGGGAAAGCAGTGTGGGCTATACATTTTCTGACATTAGAGTGAGGAAATACCACGGTCAATAAACACGTAGACATACTTTTTTTAGCCGCACGTCTTACTACCTGTTCGGATTGTACGCTTATATACTAATTACGCTAATAGGTTAGTGATGGGAAAGGTTATATTTAGAGGAATTGTACCCACATTAGCGCGGGAGGAAGTGAAGAACCATTTTGGAAAAACCACCCTTTGTACACCCGACCGAGATTCGAACCTCGGTCTCCCTGTCATCAGTTTAGATAGAAACTACCAGATAGAAACATGAACAGTGAATGTAAGGTAGACAAGGAAAGTGGAGACCATGGGAATGAAGTTTGTGTGGAGCATGTTAGCTGTCACCAGGAGAAACAGGATTAGGAATCAAGTTACACAAGAAACAGTGTGAGAAGAGGGAGTACATGATATAGTAGAGGAAGTAAGACTGAGATGGTATGGGCATGTAATGAGGATGGATAAGAGATAGTGCCAAAGAAAATGATGGAAATGAAGTGTGTAGGAAAAATACTGCAAGAGAGGCCGATAAACAGATGAGAGGAGCAAATAACAGAAAGTGTGCACGTGAAAGAAGAATAATGGAAGCAATTACAGGAGTAATGGTGGTAAAAGGATAGAGAAAGATGGAGGCATTTTACTAAACTGACCCGGACACAGGCTGGAAACAGTTAATGATGAAGAGTTCTCACTCCCTCCATCCAAAACATGCTAATTACTTATCGTTACTACAGTCCTAAGATTTCTCCCTGGAGCGTATAGCCCGAATGGGTACTAGGAAGCAGTGCTATAAACAAAATCTTCTTGGATTTGAATTCGATATTTTTCCTTTATGATCAAGCTAGACAGAACACAATTTACTGTCTTATAATATACAATAGTGCATTATATTAATATAAATAACCATTGATTAAGTGGCTTAAGACGTTAGTCTCACGATATACCTGATGAGTTTTAACTTATGTTACAAAAGCTAGTAGCATATTCCTTATGAAAAACTAGGAATAAAATGTGTATAAAGATTTGCTCTCAAGTCATTAGTAAGAGACCAATGAGCCTAAAGCAGTTTTTAAAATATTTCCCTTTAAAAAAGAAATCAGTCATCAGTAACTCATTCATTTAAGGATTAGGGTCAAAATTATTAACAAAAATACGAGTCTATACCTCATATCGCCAGTCTTATTGATCTCGAAGAGCTCCACGTGGTTTCATCTTTTTCGTGATTTTTTGCATTAAAAAATCAATCTTTGCATCACGATATACTCGCTAATATTTATGGCGAAGAGCTCTAGTTGGTCTCATTAATTTTGTTGGTCAAAATACAAAATGAAAAGTCCCTTGCGTCTTTTGATAAATTCTACGTAGTTTCGAAGATAGAGCACAATAACTGGATGAATGTACCCTTTTCAGTATTTTTGTATGTTCACCTCTGAATTAGTTTCTTCAAAATAAAATTCTTCAAATTTATATCAAAATGCACCCATTAATTATATATATATATATAATTAATGGGTGCATTTTGATATAAATTTGAAGAATTTTAAGAATTTTAAGAATTTGAAGAATTTGAAGAATTTTATTTTGAAGAAACTAATTCAGAGGTGAACATACAAAAATACTGAAAAGGGTACATTCATCCAGTTATTGTGCTCTATCTTCGAAACTACGTAGAATTTATCAAAAGA
The DNA here is from genome assembly GCA_039000515.1 of Timema cristinae. NCBI lineage: Eukaryota > Metazoa > Arthropoda > Insecta > Phasmatodea > Timematidae > Timema > Timema cristinae. Next base: position 23,517,458 of record JBCFYV010000935.1, read on the forward strand.
CGCAAGGGACTTTTCATTTTGTATTTTGACCAACAAAATTAATGAGACCAACTAGAGCTCTTCGCCATAAATATTAGCGAGTATATCGTGATGCAAAGATTGATTTTTTAATGCAAAAAATCACGAAAAAGATGAAACCACGTGGAGCTCTTCGAGATCAATAAGACTGGCGATATGAGGTATAGACTCGTATTTTTGTTAATAATTTTGACCCTAATCCTTAAATGAATGAGTTACTGATGACTGATTTCTTTTTTAAAGGGAAATATTTTAAAAACTGCTTTAGGCTCATTGGTCTCTTACTAATGACTTGAGAGCAAATCTTTATACACATTTTATTCCTAGTTTTTCATAAGGAATATGCTACTAGCTTTTGTAACATAAGTTAAAACTCATCAGGTATATTGTGAGACTAACGTCTTAAGCCACTTAATCAATGGTTATTTATATTAATATAATGCACTATTGTATATTATAAGACAGTAAATTGTGTTCTGTCTAGCTTGATCATAAAGGAAAAATATCGAATTCAAATCCAAGAAGATTTTGTTTATAGCACTGCTTCCTAGTACCCATTCGGGCTATACGCTCCAGGGAGAAATCTTAGGACTGTAGATTTTTAATATATTTATATATATATATATATATATATATATATATATATATATATTATTAATGTCAAACAAAACTAGACCGAAAAGTTCTCGCAGGGGCAAGAGCAGCAGTCCCGCACAGTATATATGTAAGAGGTATTGCCTATCACACTGGGTTTGACCGAAGGTTTCTAATATTTGTTAACTGGTTGGTGTGCCCGTTCTTCACACGGGGAATCTAAAACGTAGCTTTGTTAATTTTAGTATATATAATTAACCACAGGGAATGGCAAAAAAAATATTAAATTTTGTTTAAATATTAATCATTGATTTGTTTAAATTGTACAAAACGCGAAAGTATGCTGACTAATACATAATGTAAAAAATAGAGATGTAATCTGAACATGTTTTAAAAGCTGAAATTTCTTTTGAAGATTGGCCTATAACTTCTCTCTACATAATAAGTAGAACTTTTGAAATATTAGTGACACAATATAACTAAATGATTGTTAGGGTTGTACCAGGCCTCTACCGTGGTTCGGATTCCACGTTAAACTGTAGGTCCTTCATTTTATCTCACAATCACCCTACCATTACACATTAGCGTAAGTGCGTATAACCCGAACGGGTAGTAAGACGCGGTGCTAATAATAACAATAATAATAATATAAAGGGTGTAAGGTAAAAAGTTTAAAGGGTAAAAAGCTTATAAGTCTATAACTGATTTATACTTAAAAACTATTTATTAGAAATAAATTACAACATTTAACAGATTAATAAAATGTATCATGGGGACACGAGAAGAATAGTTTGTTGTAAGTACCGGACTCTTCTTGTTTACTCTCCATGACAACCAAACTTACACGGACACCAAACTATATTACAAATTGTATCATATTTAGTAAGCTTTCTCGTGGCGTTAAAATTTATTCATTTTTTCAGTTTTTAAATTAAAAGATTCCAATCAAACTTTAAAAATATAGCTTCGAGGTGTACATGTTATTGCACAGTGACTGATATTTTTTTAAAATATATTTTAGACCTCTGCGTGTGGTGGTAGTATCACGCAACTCTCATGGCACGCACACAAACTCTTCATTTTATTAATATAGATCTAAAATGAATAGGATGTATAAAAGTGTACATAAGTTTGGCCTAAAGTTTGTGTGTAAGCTACTTTAGAGCAAATGTATTTTTAAATGAATTCAGGCCAAGTATCTGATAAAATTACTAGAGGCAATACAATTATTTTTTAAATCTAGTCAAAATAAAATTGGGCTTATTAGCTTCGGACAAAGTGCCTTTGAAATTCAAGATAGTATTTTTTCCATGCTAAATTACAAATATAAAAGGAGATTTAAAGATTTTAAGGCAAATAAATTTAAGTAATCGGAAACAAATCAATTTTATGTTAGGTCAAGTGTATTTTGGAAAGATAGGATGTAAACTAAATGACTCGATGTAAATAATTCCAATTTAATGTGTTTGTCATTTTTATACACGCGAAGTTTCAAGAACGCGGCTTTAGACTCTTTCACAGAAAATATTTAAGACTACCTTAATTACTTGAAAAGTTATTTTTCTTATATTCATTCAGCTAAAAAAAACTAGTAAATTTTAAGTCACTTTGCCTAGACTTTGAGAAACAGTTAAATTCTCTCTAGTCTCTCACTCCAACGCTCCCAGACTACCTAAGCAATAATTTTTTTCCAAAACAAAAATAAAAAGGTTAAAAAACAAAATAGTTTCATTTCAAGGCTATATGACTGGCTTTCCATACCTACGTTATCATAGGAAATGGGATGGTAGCTGTAATATTAAAATTAAGAGTTTGTATGTCGGTCTGTCATGGGCGTTGGGTGATATCTATTTCAAATATAAAAATTAGTAGCCCCTGTACACGAACATGTGCGCCTGAAAACCGGTATTGTACCATTTTGATTAGATTTAGGCTTATATATAGTCCTTTTTACTCCTTCCAGCCCGTTTACCAATTTTACCCATTTACCCTTTCCCGCTAGTTTTCTTTTTTGTCCTTTTTATCCTTTTTGCCCTTTTTGAACCTTTAAGCCCTTTTTTCACTAAATGTAATTTTTGCAATTTTGGTGCCGTTTAACTCTTCTGACACTTTTTTAACCTTTTATTTTTACTAGATTTACTTTTTGCCCTTTTTACCATCATTGCCATATTTGCCCTTTTACCCCTTTAAATTTTTTTTACCCTTTTTGTACAATTTACCCTCTTTCTTTTTTGGCACCTTTTTATCCTTTTTCCCCCTTTTTATTCCTTTAAACCCTTTTTACCATTTTGATTTCTATTAGATTAGTAAAATTTTTACTATGGAGTAGGGGCCAACCCTTTTTTTCGTATTTACCCTCTTTAATTCTTTTTTACTCATTTTTAAATGTGTTTGATTATATTTACTTTTTACTATATCGGTGCCTTTTCACTTTTTGCAGCTTTTTACCCGAGAATATTTCTCCCTGGCAAAGCCTGGTACTTCATGCTAGTTATAGATACCAGAAACAACAGTTTGTGGATACTTTAATTTACGGTTATAAGCTATGTAATTTGATTAATGTGTGTATGTTTAAATTTTATCGTAAATAGCCTTAACTGACAGCTAGGAAAAGCTACAAGATCTACTTTTATGTCTCCATACGTCAAATCATTTTATCTACAAGACTCTGTGCTGAGCAGCTATCACATTTGCCAGTTAAATCTTCCACAATAAACAATTTGTTTTTAATTATTTTCTTTTTAACCATTTTTATATTATTGAAATACGAAATATGAAAATAACCACTTGGATGATTATTTTTTTTAGTGTGGTAGCGGCGTCTGTGGTTTGCTTAGAAATGATTTACAAATGAGAGATTCTAAATAAACAAAGAAGGCGAGTAGGACGAATTCTAATTCTACAAAAAACCTCAAGGGGAATCTTATGAACACTCTACATACCGAGTTTTAACATGAAACATAAAATGGTTTAGGTTCTAGCCCGTGATACAGAAAGACCAAGAGATAAACAAACCGCATCTTGAAAACCACTTTTCAGTCTCAGGGTGGACATTTATCAAAATAACGAGTTTGATTTGATTTACAACCACAATACTTATCTCTCCGGGGGGTCGGAACAAATTAGAAAGAGCATCACATTCTGCCAAAGATCGTAAATCAAATAACATACAGTGTTACGGAACCATTAAAAAAAAGAGGAACATCTGTGTCGACCAAAGAGAATAACATTATTATTATATTATCGCGTCTTACTACCCGTTCGGGTTATACGCACTTACGCTAATGTGTAATGGTAGGGTGATTGTGAGATGAAATGAAGGAACTACAGTTTAACGTGAAATCCGAACCATGGTGGAGGCCTGGCATTCCCCACATTCACAAGATGTCTTGTCAGAGGTGAAGGAAGGGTTTGGTAATCAGATAAATCTGTGCCGGGACCGAGGATTGAACCCCGGCCGCCAGCACAGAAGTCTGACAACTTACTCCTAGACCGCCAGGTCACCTAAGAGAATAACAATCAATTTCATTTTAAGACTTGAATAAATTAATGGTACGGAACTCCGCACCAACTTTCATTTAAACTTCCGGCTAAAATTTTTGAAATTTTATTAGGTTTTTCAAATCTTCATGCCGTCACATTGCTATTAAATTCCTCATTTATAAATTTTGACCAATAAAAATTTAAATATCGACAGTTGAGTCTAAAATGGATATAGATCATTGTTGTACAAATATTTCTCCTAAGAGGTTTAAGGATAAACAACATCAACTTTTTGAGAGACTTACTTATATTTAATTACTCGATGGCATTGGAGAATTATTGCTTTAAAGCTCAAGTAGTATATCTTAATATCTTTACAACTAAATCTCACAAAATTGTATTAATATATTTGCCAATATCTCAGAAACTGTTGGTTTTATAAAAATACATTTCATATAAAAGTTTTTTTGTTTTAATAGTACTACAATTTTGCAATGAAAAGTTATTTAGTATCTCAAATAGTTGCGGATATACGGAAGTTTCTGCTTCGGTAAAGTATCCTAAAAGTAATTTTCATGGGAAAATAAAAATAGCGATTTTATTTATAATCTTAATCAACGCCTAAATACGAATTTTAATAAAAATTGCTAGAGCCGATTTTGAGAAAATTGATTTTATCTCTTTTCGTTTATTAAATACTATTTTAAGTTTAACCAGACATGCAAACAGACGTCATTGCGAAGACCACTTTTTAGGGTTCGGGGGGTCATGAGACGTCGACATCTATCAACATTTCACGTTAGATTTTTCTTACGGTCGCAATACTTTACCTTTTTTCTTTGGAAAGTTGAAAAATAAATTTATTTACGTATAGCTTGAAAGTTATTCGTTTTATACAAATATGCTTCAAATAAAATATCTGTATTATAAATATACCTACATATTTGAAATAATAAGAATTTCATATCTTAAATGATTAGGAGATATTATAAAAAAAAAAGATAATTTACGCATCAGACCGGAGCCTTTAAAGTCATTTGGCCGAAATATTGAAAGTAGCTATTTTGTTTAGAGTATTTATAAATGCTTAGAAATGAAATTTAATCAAAATCGTTAGAGCCTATTTTGAGAAAATCAACATTTTCTCTTTTTGCCTCTTAGTAAACTAACTTTAATTTTAGGGTTAGATATCAAATTCCAAAAGTTCCTCGGGGAGACCCTATTAAAACCCAAGATACCAAGTCTTAGCCTGATCGGTAAAATAGTTTAGGCTCTAGTTGGAGGTACAGACAGACATACAGACAGAAATTCAAAAAACACTTTTTTGGATTCTGGGGATCGAAGTGCGGTTTTCTGCATTCTTCAGCTGAAAACAGAAGTGGGAATTGGTTAAATATATTTTTTAATTTAAAAAATATATTTTTATTGTTATGTTTTTAAATATGGTAAAACTTGTTTAACTGGTCTTAAATCCACTGTTTTCTAAAGATAATTACAGAAAACCACTGTAGAATGCGACACCTGGCTGGAGCTGTATTACCAATTTAAGTATACGCGCTATCCGTGAGGTAAGTACCGTGTTCTAACTTACTGTTTCTCTGTTTTGATTACAAGCTCAATTTACTCTACACATTCTGTCACGAAGTTTAATATTCAAATAGGGATTTGGCTGGCTGAACAAAGAAATAACCCGCATCACTAGTCTCAAGGTCAACAGACTGAATTGTCGGCACCTGGAAGTTCAGGGTTAGAATTCCGGTTCGGAGCAATGAGGGAGAGGCGTCTAAATTACTACCGACTCTCTCACCACGCCATTTCGGGTACATACATATTTATTTGAGAACCGAGTCCTACTACCCGTCCAGACTGAATATGTATTTTAAACTAATGGTGTAAGGATGAGTGAGGTAGAATTTAGAGGAAATTAATCTGCGTTGCGTAGAGGAATAGAGGAAAATCATGGGACCCCCTTCCCTTTCTCTCTCAATAATCTAAACAGGGTTTCTTGCCCTGAGCTCCCCGTCACCAGCACACCAGACAGGATGACCTCGGGTTCAGTCCGCATAATCACTGATACAGCTCCATAATGTATTAAGGCCGAGCCTACCCATATATGCACGGTTATAAACAAAAAAAAATGTTTTTAAAAAAATATCTAATAATTCAACATTGTTTTTTTTTATTTATTTTAGTAACATATCTGGGCATATTTCATAATTCTTTTGGAATTTTTAAACCATGTTAAAAATAGTTATTGAAATATTTTCGTTAAAATGTTTCCATTTCAATCCATTTTAAATGTGAAAACTAAAATTATTAATAGATTTATTTATTTTCTTTGTACAATTAAGCTAGGAGTCTTTGTTTATAACATATTATTAATTGAATAATTTCTCTTTCTTTTTAAGCGTATTTTAAAATTTGGGTTGGGTTCAATAATCACGATGATATTGAACTCTAACGACTCGCAAGTTGACACTTTAGTAAGAATTCATAGTTTTAAATACAACTTTTTTTTCTACAAATAGTTATCTTAGTTGATAATAGTTGCTGTTAGTATGATTATTACCCATTTATAAGCTAGTATCGTTTTGCAAGCGTTGGTGAACTTGCTGTATTGGAATGCAGGTGACAGTGGAGGGTTAAGCTAATTCTCTGTGACCTTCTTGAGTCAAAGAAACATTAATACCATGTGCATTGGGATAAGAAGGGCCAATGTCCAATTATGAAAATTTGCGTGGTTAAATATAAACTTCTTAATATATTCAGGAACAAAATACTCACAAAGTCTTAACTACTGTGTGAATAAATAAAGTTGGTCCGTACTTACTTCAATGAGAGTATTACTCTAGTGATCAATTATTTTCAAAGAAAAAAACTACATGCTTCTCCATACACAAAGTTTTATGATATTAGCCCTTATTTATCTGAGGCAGTAAAACATGTAAAATTATTCACTCCTATCTTACATTATTTCGCGGGTTTTCTCATTCTTGAGCACTACACGTTGAAAAATTAAGTGTTAATATTCAGCGTATATGAAAACTACTGTACATTGAAATTTTAATCAACTATTATAATCAATAAAAATAAACATTCCTGCTCATAAAAAACATAATTATTTTAAATAAAATTGAGTCTAAATATAATTTGGAGACGTTATCAGTATGTTTTTATCTACTATATTTATTTTACGGTCTAGGATTAGACTTTGGAATAAGTTATCTTTCAAAAAATTAATGAACGAAGTTTTTGGTACTCAAAGTGTGAATATGTTAATTTTATTAGCTTGTTAAATGTGATTACTTTTAATTTGAATCTGTTGCATTCTTGCAGTTTGTGCGCTATTTTCAGAAGAAATGTATCGTATCCCGAACAATAAGTACGAACGATGATTATTTTTATATAATTAATAAAATGTGACTATTTTTGCTTTCGAACAAGATCCAATGGATTGTATAAATTTTGAGGTGGAAAAGTATTTACACAATATTATTTTATATCCTTGTGAATAACAAGTTTGTGAAGCATGGGTCGATGGAAGAAAGGGTGCACAAAGAAACTCAAAGATATAATTGATTATTTAACTGCTTGTCGTAAAGGGCAAGTTTTGTTTAATGGTATCATATTACTGGCGTTAAGGCTATCTGTATTTACTAATTTAAGTACAATGGATGAGTAGCGATACTATTTTATTTACTGTAGAAATAATATCAAAATTAAGATACAAATAAATTTTCTATATAACAATGTAGCAATTATTCTGATGTTTCAAGTACTAAAAAAGCTCTTAGCTGAAAGTAAATGTTTCTAACACTCTATAACGCACCTATAGTATGTTGTAAATCTCTTGTGCCTTGGCCGAGTTCGTATAACGCTAGTATTATGTAATTTCAACTTTACAAGAAATCGAACTAGTAAAGTTACTAGAGCTGATTAATTTATGCAATCATTGCTCAGTCATAGCGCTTTAGCATTCTTGACTACGACATGGAGTCGATGATAAGTAAAATATATTTAAAATCATTAAAGTTAATTAACTTTTGTGTTTCCAATGTCACTAAGTAAGTAAGTAGTTGATACCCAACAGACTCTGTGGTATAGTGGTCAGATTTACTGACTTCAAGTCCCGAAGTCCCAGGTTAGATCCTCAGTACTTCCAATTCTGTCTGAGAAGCAGTGGGTTTGAAACGGAACCAAAATCAACCTCGTGAGGACATAATGAGGAGCTACTTGAATGAATAAGTAGAACTTCAGTCTAGAAAACTGAGATAGAAAGCTGGAGGGTTCGTTGTGCTGACCACATGACACACTCAACCCGAAAATGTTGGCACTATCTTAGCCAACATACTGCAACCTCTCGATTGGTATAGCCTGCTTGCAGGCTGACACCTTGGAGATATTACTAAAGTTAAAATCAACCAATAAGATGAAAAATTATTCCCAAAAAAATTTATTTCTGGAAAATTGTGTAAATCCTATAAATGTTTGAAAACTGTAAAAACCGTATTAAATAACAGATACCCACTTCAGTGGCTGAGTGGTCTAAGGCGTCACTCCAGTAGTAAATTGGACTGCTGATAGTGGAGCGCTTGGAGTTCAAATCCTGGTCGGGTCTACTGAGGGTAGTTTTTCCTAAATTGTTTCCCCATCTCTCAAAGTAAAAATGCTGGTAGATAACCTCTCAAGTGCTTCCTTCCTCATTACTATCCAATTAGATTATCATATATGCGTGTAACATGAACAGGTATTATGACGCGGTGATATCAGTAATAAAAATTGCATATATTTATAGTCAAAATTGTTCTAGTCTTCGAAATGAAACTGCTTTTTAAATATTTTATTGCCTCTTTAACCATTAAAATTTAATCAAAGCACAGTGGCCAAATTTAGCACATTAAATTTTATTTATTTTTTTATTTTACCTGCTTACTAATAAACTCAAATAAATGGTAAGACAAAATCGTGAGCTACATACTCTCTCGTATAGGTTATTATAGTTAGTGACAAAATCTTCAAAAATAAGTTATCTCTAATTTTACCTTAAATAATTTCTTCTCTGATAAATAAGTATACAGTATTATTTATCACTATCCTTCCCAGATATTTATTTGAAAAAAATAGTTCAAGACTTTTTAAAAAAGATGATTTATAAAGCTATGACCTGAGTTCGTTTCTAATCTGCTCAATAATATGACCTGGGTGCTAGGCCTTGTATCTATGGCCCATAGTTTTTATTGTGAGGGGGCCATCCTTAGATTACGTAAGGCTTTTTTACATGATTTTAGATCCTTCCTCCTTCACGTGGGTAATCGGAAGAATTTTAGTAATTTCCCTCCCACCTCTCTAGCTATTTTTAGACATGAAGATTGGTAATTTACCACTTTGGTGGCGTCATTTTCGTAATAGACTAGTCTACCGATGACTGGGAGATCGCGGCTCTATCATGATCAGGTGATATTTCCTAAATATTTTCCCACTCTCTCTCTCTCTCCACGTGAATGCGGGTACACTTACTCTAAATTGAAACGTATATATCCCTAACACACTGGCGTAATTAGTTCATACCCCCAGAGAGAAGCGTCTAGCTGGCTGGGACGGATAGGCTAATTTTTCTGCTTGAGGGTAAGATTGTATCTTGACGTTTTCTCCCCACGTTTAGTCCAACTTCGTCGCCTACACACTTTACGGTCCTGCACTACACTTCTTATCTCTATCAGTTCTAGGAAAAGTTTGCTTGCAGCCTCGGCTGATTACCGGTTGCGGTCAGCCAGCCTACCAATTGTTTAAACAAACCAGTAATGCTGCCAACCTGATGGCTGGAATCCACCAGTTTGTATAATGTTAGCAACGCCATCTATTTTGAGAGCTGAAAGCTCAACCCACTGCCAGAGAGGGTAGGCAGGGCCTTAATATGTTATATTAAAATTACTACAGTATTTCGAAAATCCATAGCTATTATCGTAATTTTAAGATATATATTTTACAGCGTAATCCCACAAGCAAACTATACCAACCGAGCGACTAGCGATAATGGTGCCAAAATTTTCGGATAGAGGGGTCATGTAGTCAATGCAACGAGCCCTCCTGCCTTTAATCTCAGTTTTTATAAACCGGAGCTACTATTAATTTATTCAAGTACCTCCTTTTTTGTCCTCATGAGTCTGAGTTTGACCTCTTTCCAGACCCATTGATTCACAGATACATTTTGTAAGCGCCGGGGATCTAGCCCGGGTCCTCTGGATTTGTAGCTAGGAACTCTGACCGCTAAGCAACAGAGGCGACCAATTTTAAGATGTATATTCTTTTATTTTATGTACCTATTTTATAGTGAATGGTGGCCAACTTTTTTATAAATCGGGGACCCGCATCAATGGCGTAGTTAGCTAACGCGCTAGTTTCATGTTGAGCTAAACTGCCGAGGACGGGAAGATTGAGGTTCGAATCTCGCTTGGGTGAACTTGGTGTGGAATTTTCACTTTCCCTCCAAGCAAATGCGGGTTCCTTTCATCTATATTCAACCTTCCCAACTCATAATCCACTAACGTGATTAGTACTTAAGATTATAACTTGAACGGGTAGTTAGACGTGGAGCTAAGTATTATTATTATTATTATTATTATTGTAATAAATCAGGAAAAAGTTTTGATATTTTCTATCATAAGAAGAGTTCTCCTCAAACCCTTAATGGACTAAATGCTAAGCTCACCTAATAATCTAGTCTGGTTTGCTGAAAACGAGGAGGTTGGGGCTCAAAACCCGGCTGGTTTCACACCCTCCTTCCACGCAAATGCATATACAGTACGTTTCCTCTAAAATCTAAATTATACTCTCCTTATCTTTTTTAAACGTCTGTAGCTAAATGCGTACAACCCGGACAAGGGGGCAGGGGATAAAAGATGAATATTTTCCGCAGTGGCAGCTTGCGGCCTAATAAATAGGGGCTGGTTTGGTGGTCTCTTAGAGACTATTACATGTATACATAAAGCCATCAAATAGTGTTTTATGAGCCTGTTGAGGGGTTAGTAGGTGCAAAGTAAGCTAGAAAATAGTAAAGACAACCTTAACATTATTTTATATAGCTTATTGATGATATAACGAAATAAAATCAAAGCAAATATTGATAGAAATGAACATTTTTTGGTGAAACACTCAGATTAAATTCCAGAGGAAATGGGTGTACATTATGTTAAATCTTTGACTATAGTATTGGTACATTAAAAACATATCTGGATTACATCATATCCAACTTTAGAGACAAATTCACCGTGAGGTTGAGAAGACGACTAGAATCCCTATTACTGTGTTTTGTAACTCATTAAAATAACTAAAAAATTCCCAGAAAAAAATTAATTAGAAATTTTTCATCGTAGACAAATTTTCGGAAAATTTAAGAAAAAAATTATTCACCAAATTTTTAGAGACGGAAAATTTTCTGTCTCACATCTCTAGTTGTGAGACGCGGAGAAAAAAATAAAATGTTACCCTCATCTTATCCCATTCGTTTTCTAATCGAGTTGTTAGAAGTCCTTCAATCAAGGAAACTTTTCTCTTGAATCAACAAGCGTGGCGTTGGATTATTCCTCAATCTAATTACTCTTGTTGGTCTAATCATTAGCGTCCCGAATATCGTCAACATTCGCAACAGACGATAATTGGCGTTACTTGAACAATCAAACATATGCATGATATTCAAACAGGCCTTTTTTTCCACTCACCTAGAACAGAGTGTTGGCGAAATATTGTTTAACCCAGTGAGAAGTGAAGGTCACTAATAGTTAAGTCCAATATTCATAGGAAGAGCTTTTTCGAAAGCTAGGAAATAAACCACTAGAATTACGTTCACGTATTAATACGTCATGCCATGTGATCTACAACTGTCATTATTGATAGAAATTATCAATGCCCATAAAATTGTAGAGTATCATATTTACTGCAAATAATCTAAATATATATATATATATATATATATATATATATATATATATATATAAACTTATTTACTCTATGGAACTAGGAACTGGACAGTTCGCCGCCTCACTTACAAAGTACGCCACCAAAGTAGTAAAGAAAATCAGTATGAAAGAAGATAAGATAAGGATAGGAAACAACTTACGAAGAAAAAAGGGAAGAACAAATAATTGAAACAAAAATACAAGAATGGGAGAGAATGATGCAACGAAAGTTAAGAATCTCTATGTTTCCTTGAGAACTTACCAACGGAATTTGAATCCTGAGACATGCAAGGCCAGGGCCAGCCTAAAATTCCGGTAGGTAAAACCATAACCATGAAATGGAGAAAAGAAGAGGATAGAGGGTCGGCTTCGGAATCCCACATGACGCCGGTGGATTTGGTGACAAAATGGTACCAGGGGTCAGGCATCATGGAGCCCCCAGACCATGAAGGGGCTGAGGCAGCCAACGCTCACCTTTAAGAAAAGACAATATCCACTACAAGGTTTACGTGCCCATTTCCGTGTGTAATCCAGTAAATTTCATTAGTTTTAAGCCAGTAATTAGTCTAAGTAGCTTATCTTAGAAAAGTTAGTTTAGTTTTGCAAAATTCCAGTTAGTACATTTAATAAATAAAAAGGCTAAAGAAAAAGTAGGAAAATAGAATAGAATGAAAGGACCTATATTAGATGCACAGGAAGATAGGTCGTAGATAACAAGGAAAATGAAGTGAAAATGTATCTTCCAAGAAAGCTGTTCAGGCTACCTCCATAAGTAGGTAACTTAAGTTGAAAGCCCTTTTTAGGGTGATTATTAAGGTTAAGCGCCGGACCTCCTCCAATGACCCAAACAAGGTGACATAAGTAAAAGCCCTCTTCAGTATGATTCCTATCATTTTGAGTCCCAGAAGGGTAATATATTTTGAAGCACTCTTTAAAGCGATTGCTAGGTTGTCTTAACTTCCTGACGTATGGGTCTAGAACACGTGGAAAGAAGAGCCTACTCCTACTGTCGATGGAGGTCTGGCCGAGGAGGTTTAGTTCATCAGTTTTCCGGTGATGATAGGGATCGATGGTGGGCATGAGGTCATCGGTTCTTAAATTGTCCGCTGTGTTCGACGGGCACAGCCATGATGGGTTGAAGGAGCCTAGTAAATGGTATCTGTTTCTCAGACAAGTGGATGCCAGATCCTGTCACGGCAGATGATTTTCCACTTCGAAAAGTCTCTTACTTAAATCAGGTGTCAGTCTAGTGGCGTGGGGGTGTCCTTAATGCCTAAAGGTTGTCGGGATATTATTGGCAGATGTTGGAACATTAGGGTTGATGTGCACAAGAACTTGTAGCATTTACTAAGGATCCACCTCAAGAGAGTTGGTCATAGTAGGCCCAACTCAGCTTCCGACTCGCGAGAGGTATGGGAGTGAAAGGGAAAAAATCATACCTACGATATGCCAGAAATGTGTGCAGTGCATTTGTATTTGCATGATTACTCGACATTTTCCGCAGAGACGATGGGGAACAAAGTGACAAAGCTTCTTGTTAATAACTACAATATGTCCCTATTATGACGGAATAAATATTTGCGCACAGTGATTATCTGTGAAACCATTCTAAAATGGTCAAAACTGGCTTTTCATTGCAATTTTTATCCAAAAATAATAATTTAATATTTCAACAATGTTCAGTATTAGGATTTTCTATTAACTCCTTATCACCATTAATGTTTAATCAGAACTGATCCACGTGCAATAGTTTTCGTGTAAATATACGTTTTCTATCCGACTGTATCACCGAGTTGATTGGAATATGATGTACGCTCTTAATGTGCTATAAAACTCGGCCTCTAGACATCGTGGAGTCTTGGAGCATGAGTGTAGTGCCGAGGCAGCCATTGTGGTGGTAGAGGTACCTCCTTCTCGGAGCCGTGGAATGTTGGGTGACGTCACTCCGTGACTAGATCTCCTCTAAGTTACAGCACCTTGCCAGTTGAAAGCTAAAACACTGGTCGTGGGGGAGGGGGAACACACAATAATACAACCTATGCACATACTTAGCTCCTAGTCAATAGATAGCCACCGTTGACGTAACTGTGAAACATTTATTGCTATTTCAGTCAACAAACTGAATTCAATTATTGAGAAATGGCTTACAAAAATTTACAAAAGTTAAGCAAATGGTGTTTAATGTCACTTAGAGTGACTCATGAATTGGATTAAATAATGACATAATATTAACACTGGCAGCGACAGCGTGTCCCAAGTATAAATTAAGAACTAAGGGATAAAATTATATACCTTACTTCTCCCCTCCAAAAATCCACAAATTTTCTTCTTATTCCTATTTCAAATTCAAAACATGTTTTAGAAACATATAATTATATTTTTATAGAATTAAATATTAAATATAATATATAAATCTACTCTACTAGGCACAAAGATTTTATAGCATTAACTACTTTATACCTTAACTCTAAGGTTTAGGAAAATATGAGTATTAGAAGGAAGATAATACCTAGCTTTGGACACACGAGAGATACAATCTAGTCCGTTTAAACTAATGGTGTAATGAGTCTGGTTCCAGTGGCACATTTTCCGATTTACTGCCATCCACTTATATATATGCGTTGGCAACTCTTCTCTGGGATCTCTTCAAATTCTGAAAGGCGAACTTACACATTTCAGAACAAGAGGAATCTCCAGAGTCGCCGATTAAAAGGTCAACGTCCTACATAGCCAAAAGTGGATGGTCAAGCTCTCTGCTCAGAAGCACAGACCCTGGATATGCTCTGGTTGATGCATGCAACGCGGAGTTGGATGTTAAGTTCACTTTGGTAAATTGTCTGCGTGAAGTTGAATTTCCGTGCGGTTAGAAGACAAGTAGTACTAGGGTGGTACATTTTCAATAACATCTCCAAAAACTTCATTTCACTAAGATTAAAGTCTAAAATCTCAACCACTAGAGAAATTTACTGGACGGAATTCTCAAGTGACTCATCTGGGCATTGAAAGTGCTAAATAAACAACCTTCGTAAAATATCCCTAGCCCTAGAAGGCACCAACCAAGCCAAGATTTTACACTTTATTTTTGCCCTTGATAATCATAGATTCAAACTTTCCACGAAAAGTTGGGTAAGCTATCCGGATGTTTATCCTTAACAGAGGACCAGAAAATCAGAATTTGAGCTCACTTTCAATGAACGGGCTTTATGAAGTTATATTAAGAAATTAAATAGCTCAGAGCTATTTGGCCCATATCTCTAAGGAATGTCACCATCAAGTTCAGACAAAAATGTATTATTGTTTTCTCCCGAATAATCTTATGAGGAGAAATAGCCTTTACGAGAACCGTCAAACCGGCCTAATATCCTATATCCCAAGGACCCAGGCACACATCATTAATAACGGTTGGCACAGGCACCTCATAGGTAAAACGTCTCCAGATACGCTGGAAATATGAGCAGAATATTCAACCAGACAACTTTCAGGGATACTCACGTCCCCCTCAAACAGATACGAGAACAGTTTGTTAGGCAACACATTTACTGCATCTCCCGTTGTGAATTACAAGTCCCTGCTCTGGAATTCGACCACCAACGCTTCTTTTCCAAGGTAATGTCTATGTTGGGCTCAGTGTCCTTTACTCCTCTTTCCTTGTATACTGATCCATGGGCCGTGGTTTCGTGGCACAGGCATAATGAAACAGGTTAAAACAGAATTAAGTACAAGAGCAAGACTATATAATTATTTATGGTTTTGTTCAGTCAATGATTTGGGAATAGTGTGTAGGCACAAAATATTTAAGAGCAACTTTCAGAATCAGAATGGTACAGCTTGCAGTCTATCTAAATCTAAAAGGCCT
Source organism: Timema cristinae (assembly GCA_039000515.1). Classification (NCBI taxonomy): domain Eukaryota; kingdom Metazoa; phylum Arthropoda; class Insecta; order Phasmatodea; family Timematidae; genus Timema; species Timema cristinae. The sequence goes on from JBCFYV010000935.1 coordinate 23,533,364, forward strand.
AAATTAAAGGACAGAAAAGCTAACTACAAGATTAATATTTGACTAATTAAAGTCTTACATGGCAGGCCTAGCAACCCTAATGTTTCGGTGGTACACACAATAAAGCACAAAATAGTAAGATTAATTCTTACCACAAGAAATATTATACGCTTCTTTCTCAGAAATCTATGAGAAATGTACTTAAAGGTTTCACATAAAATATGTTGAAACTCATAAAATTGTTGAGGTATTTGAATCACGTCCATGTAACTTGTCCCAAACGCGAGTAACCAGACTTGAAGAGTCAAAAAGAAAATAGGTTTAAGGACGCTACCAATAGTAAAAATAATGAGACATATAATTTAAAAAAAACACAGACTGGCCAAGTCCATTTTATAAAAAAGTTAACAATCTAATACTCTACCATCAAACTGGAATGTTAAAGAAAAGCTAATCATGCACAAGGCAACACTAAGTTGTACTCGAAGATTCTATATTAAAAATACCAAAGTCTGCTGACGTCAGTGAGTTAACAATATTGATTCAACGTATTACAAATTAGACTTAGTCTAATATCATATCACTTCCCCTGGTGATTAAACAAGCTAAATCGACTATTTAGTCCCCTAGTAACACTATGCCGTAGCTTGCAGCCTTTGGTAATCTAGAGCATGCAAGGATGATGTAAGCCTGAAAAATCGTATCGTCAATTGTTCTAAATCAGCAGTAACGCATGGATATCAGGTCATGTTTTCAAAACCGATATTGTTTTGCCATTTAGCATAACATAGAGTATTGACATAAACAGTAACGTGGAGGAAACACTCCTCCTTTTATGGTATATTACAACGAGTTTTAAGACCTTTTCAAAAGGGAGGAGGAAGGGTAAGGAAAGACGACAGTTTTTAAGGGGATAATTCAAATTGTTTTAAATACTCAGCTACCGAGCTACAATGACTTGTGAGGAGAGTATCCTAAAGCTTGAGTGTCTGTTCAGTACTGAGGAGGAAGCCCCCAAATAATCTAAAAAGTTATATGACAACCACGCAACGCTGAGCGGCCATGTGTTAGACATCAGAGCTATAGCACCGAAGATAGGTCAGAGCGTGGAACTGCTGAGTAGGCACATTGAAAGAACGAGGACCTTTCACTAAACTCCTTCAACCTTTTCTAAAACCTACATCACATTTATAAACTCGTATAGTAATTAACAGGGCCCGGATTTTGATGACTTAAAATTGTCAAAAAAAAACCCTATGAAATGACGATAAGAACTCTAAATAATGACTTTAAATTTGCAAAAAATGACATACAAAATTTGATTGAGATTTCATGATATGATCTATTTTTTACAAGGGTTAGGATTTACACTATACACGTAGGCAAAAATATCTCACTTGGTCTGTCCATTTCCATTTTTTCTCGGTATGGACTCGTTAGGAATAAAATGACCCGTATACAGTCCCGGAAAATCCTTTAGTTTAACATTGCTCAGTTTCCACAGAGAAATGTTCGCAGATACCAGAACGTCACACAAATCTTTATAAAATGTTGAGGATTTTTCTTGATTTGTGAATGCATTTTGTGCAAGTAATAATTGAGAGGTTTTCTTTTTATCAATATTCTGGATACCACGGACATGTTTGTAGCGACTGATATGCTGTTGAATGGTTAAATATTTTATCTGATGCCAGCCACTTTCACTTCACATATTTTACAGAAAAGTATTTCATTCTCTGTAGAAAAAATATTCTTACCTAATTCAGTATTAATTTGCCGCAAATTACTCGCTTTAGATGGTTTGGTTTAATGCATTCTAAATACACATAAAATGATTGCAAACGAATAATTAATATTACGTGCACTTTATAAATGAAAAAATTGCATTCAAAATCTTTTGACAGCTAAAATCATGTGTTCTACTTATCATTGAAATACAAATACCTGCTTTAAAAAGTGACAGCTTCCCAACCCCCTGCAGCCCTTTCCAGACATGGTATTGCGAGTGACTCACCAGGAATGTAAAGACGGTACAAAGTTAATTTAAACTCTAAAAATTACTCTCCCCTTACAACCATTCCAACTTAGGTGTAGTGAAGGTCTGTGGAAGGAATGTGGATTTTATAAGCAAGCAGGTAAAGGGGCACAAAGTTTATTTGGACTCATACATTATCTTCTTCAGTCAACAAGTGTGTGGTAAAATATCTGTTGTTTGAATATTCATGTTTTATCAAAGAAACGATAATTCATATAGGCCTATATACATTTTTTAAAGTCATTTTAAAAAACTTTGAATTTTCTTTTCAAAAAATACTTAAAAATGACTCATTGAACAAAAAAAGCAAAAAATGACCTAAAAGCTAAAATGGCAAAAATGACCATAAATTGACCTATAAAATATACATTTTTACAACCAGGGAATCATGAACAGAGTTTATGTACTTATGAGCATTGTCTCTGATGGACCAAAAAAAAGATGACTTGTCATCAAAATCCAAGCCCTGGTAATTAAGCTATTTCAATAAACAAGATCAAAACGAACTGCACAATTATTTACCTCTGCCTACCCATCCCACTAAATCATCCTGACACTTAGGCCCAAGGGATGGATGGAGTAGTGGCAATTATTACATAATAAATAGTTCAACAAAACTAGAAATGCGTTTATTCATCTTCTTACCAAAGTGATTAATATGCCCAGCCAATTTCCGGTCCTCACACATGGTCCAAATGACTTCCATGTCCAATTTTAAATTTCACGACGTCTCCAATCCTTGACGAAAGTATTAATAAGATACCGTCAGTCCGTCAGTAGGTCCAAGCCTCCTTAATATAGAAGCGTGTATTGGGCGAGTTGGATTGGGAGGCGAGGGGCTCAATTACATCTTCAACACCCAATAAGAAGTCGTTGCTAGTATAGTAGTACGGGTCTTTCACTTTTGCCTGGAAGCTCAGTCTTTTGAAAGTCGGCAGATTCCAGAGCTGGACCTCAAACATGTTATTAGTCACATAGGCCATTCTTCTCGATGAACTGCATCACAGCTTGTATTGGTGACGCCCGAGTTGGTACGAGTCCTCATCACCACATAGGGGCTGAGGGTGGATACAAGATGTGCTGTAGAGTGTCTTGCATAACCATGGGAACCGCCACTTTAGTTCCATCCGGAAATACTTCGCGATTCCTCCGCTGTGAATCAGCGACTGTGGCAAGAGGAAAAAAAGGAACATTAAAAAAAGGTCAACTTTACGGCTAATATGAACAGTTTTATAGAAATAAAGAGGTAAGCTAAAGACATCCCAAAAGGTGGCATGGATATTATTGGTAGATGTTGAAACATTTGGGCCTATGTTCACGTTAAATTGTAGCACGCACGTACTGAGGATTCACTTTATTATGTTACAATTAATAGCGGTAATGGGGAGGAGTAAACATTGTTTGTCTTCAAGGTCAATATATCAAAAATAATGGCTATGTGGAGTAGTTGGCAAACTTGATCAAAGGTAAATATATTTATAGTAGCGACAATGGGAGGTATTTAAGGGAACTTATCTTGGGTAAACCTGCCAATCTGAAAAGATCATTGCGCAATATATTTTGACCAACAAGGACAATAACGTTGATACTCCACTGGCCACAGGTATGCCGCGCACTCACTTGAAAATGGCCACCTTGGCACATATTGTGAGAGACTTGCAGGAAGGTGTCAAGGTGGTTGCTTATATTCATACGGAATCACTGATGAATTGTTTTAAAGTAAGCGTAAAAATCACCTGAAATCGACGTCTATTTTTTTTGTTACTAGTTTTATCACATCACAATTTTTAAACATGAATACACAAAAAAGTGGTTCTTGGACTGAAATTAGCAGACTCTGCTTAGAGCAGGCAGTGACATTGAAATTCTATTCAACAAATATCGCGAGTATTTTACACAGATTTTTGTGGTCTTCCTTGAGGAGATTTTAGGAAAATATTTATTTCGTAAATTCAGATATATTTTAAAATGTTACTCTAAAAACTACAGAACCTCTTCCTAGTGTATTTGTATTAAGGAAATAATATAAAGCTAAAAACTGCTGCCAATTAGACATTATCTAGCGGTGACTTACACCTCACCTTGAAAACCTGCTGGAGCCAACAAGTTTTCTTTTGTTTTTGGCTAAATGTGGGAATTCCAATTTCAAACATAATTTTAATGCAACATTTAATACGTGACTCTAAGAGGAAATGTTTGTGGTACGGTAATGGTTGTTTGTTATTCCAATGTATCGTTGGTGGAACAAAAAGTTGGATCATTTAGTCATAGTTAACTTAATATTAAAGAATACTAAGTTAATAATAGTTGTCCAGACTATAACAAACTGATAAGTTCGGAGACACTAGTCGACTGTTTGTTGATGGAGAAACTGGCATTATGTAAGGATAAACAGGTAGTACAGTCTAATTTTCATAGAAAGAGCCTTATCGGATAGCTAGAAAAGCTAAAATGTTATCTACTTTCACATATTCATACTTCAAGTTATAAGCTCTGCAGCTGCCACTTTTAATATATATTATCAATAGCTATAAGATAACACTAATAACATACGATGATTATTAATTGAGGTATTTAACGTGCACTTTCTGACTTAACTGATTATATCGGAACACGATTGATAGATAAACCAAGTTAAATCTAAAACAAACACAACACCTAGCTATGAGCCCTTTTAAAAAGGGGAAAAGGGGAAAATTGGTACTAAGAGAAAAAAGAACAAAAGTGGAAAAAGGGCAAAAAAAAAGAGTTTACTGGTGAAAAGGGCAAAAAGTAAGTTTAATAAAAAGATGTATACATCCTAAAAAGGGCAAAAGGAATGAAAATAGATAAAACATTCCAAAGGCGTAAAAATCATAAAAGTTGCAAAAGTGTCAAAGGGGCTAAAAGGGTAAAAAGTGTGAGAACGATAAAAAGATAAGAAGGGTAAAAGGTTAAAAGGGATAAAAGAGTAGAATTATATCCAATAAAAATTCTAAAATTCCTGCTTCTTGGAAGGGCATAATAATTATGTTCACGCACAGGGGCTACCATAACCCACATTTCACAACTGTGTCTCTTGGCATGAATATAATATCTTCATTTTTTGTTTTTAATTAAATAAATACACATCAAAATTAATTCCTATCAATGCAAAACTATCTTTATCCATTTTGTTATAAAAATGGGTTCAGCTAACATTTTTGTATTCTTTAAAAGCTCTACCAAAATAAGCCTTATCTCGTAACAAACAGCTTTTGAAAACTTGCATGAAATGCAAAATTTGGTCTTTTCTTAGCATCACTTCCTACTAACCCTTAGGGTTGTAAACACCGATAAACATTCCAATGCAAAACTTGTACTATCTTGAAAACTAAATGTCAATGATAACCCATCTTATCCAATATAAAAAAATATATCTTTAAAAGAAATTAACTACAATACTGGCTTTATCCAATTACTCTTTTATTTAAGTTCATAAAATAGTTTGATTATTTTTATTAATTTTGGGAACTTTATTTTTTTTAAAAAAGTGGTTTCTACAAGCATCCTAAAAAAAACTGTTTCAAGACTTTTATTTTAAAAAAAATTGTGTCTCAGGGATGCTTGCATATGAACGTGTAGGGAAAAAAAGTTGTCTCAGAAAATCTTTTTCACTAAAATATTACCAGTATGTTAAAACATCAACATATGGTTCAGTCCAGGTGTGTAAGAAAACATTTTGGAACTTTATGTAAGTTAATTCAAAATACATAGTACAGAGACTTAATAGACGACACCTAGAAATTGGAGAAGCGCCCAAAGAGAATAGAGGCGGTGATTGTGTCTTATCCAGGAACAAGATTAAAAGGCAAGCGGTTCAAGATTGTATCCAGAAATTTCACACGGTTGAGTCACATTATTGTCAGTGAAAGATTTCACATGGACATTATCATATATTTGATCAAAACATTAATAAAATGAACAGTACAGTAAACAGTTAAGTGAATGAACAGTACAGTGAACAGTAAAGTGAACAGTCGGATAACAAACAAGTTTAAGGCTAGCCCAACGTTTCTTTTGAACGACCTTTAATACTAAATTCAACATAGAATCCATTGGGGTAGAAATTTGAATTTCCAAGGGAAAAGTTTGTTAACAAGCTTCGTGCTAAAGCGTTTTTTGCCATATTAATAAAATAAAAACAAGGAATGGTAGAGTCTGTTCACGATAGGTTTTTACTTGGATGACAGTTCAAAAATAATATGCTTAAGTTTTGTATTGCCAACACTTGTAAAAGATCATTGTTTAGTTAACAATGTTAAGTTTTTTAATTACTTGTTTTATTTTACATTTAAAATAACGTAAACTTAAGTTTTTGCATACTATTTCATTACTTTTAATCATTTCTTTCTATCCCAACTCGAAACAATATTTTAAACATAGTTAAAAGTAGGCTACTTATTCTTCGTTTTGGAACGTTATTGAATATGTGTAACATTGTGCATACATCAATACCTATTAATACAGGCATCGTATTTACTTGGAAAAGAGAAAATACTTGTAATTTTTTTATATATAATAAATTATTTTATAATTATTCTATAGTTATTTTATCGTATTTAGAAATATTTAACTGAATAAAATATTTGTATCCACTGCGTGGGTGCATCATTGTAAAAAACTTGTTTCCGTCATGTTCAACCACATGGTTTAAATTCGTCGGTCGCCATTTGAAGCTATTTTCGTTAGACCTTTTGTGGAAGTGCTATGGATAGTAATTTTTTTAAGTGGAATAAAACGATAAATAAGCTTTGTGTCCGACCTCAAATAAATATATAATAATGTTAGCCAAAATTACTGTGATTAACGATCAAATTAATATATTCCCATCTGTTTTCATTACAGTGATCCAAAGTGATAGATGTCAGCTGTTGGCGTAGTGATATATTAGGGACTATTTCTAGTAACTTTTTGAGCTGTCATTTAAGTAAACTTAGGTCATTAATTAATTATAACATACTCCTATTACTATCAGAAAAACATGGTGTTGCTTAAAGTTCCACACCAGGCAATATACTATAGTAAACTGTAGCCTGTGCTTTTAAAGTATTATTTAACTTTAAACTTAAAAAATATAATTTGTTTCTGTATACCTGGACAGAAGAAGAGCATCAAAAAGGGTTAAAATCATATCGCTTCTGTGGTAGGTGACCTGTTTACTAATTCAGATATGCAGGATATTAATGTTTTGCGTTGGTAGTCGATGATTGTGGTGGCCAGAACACAACTCCCCCGTGGTACCTATTGATGGTATTTGTCTTTACACTTAAGCTGCGGATATTGTTAAAGAAGTGCAAACAATATTTTCTGTGCCAGGACATTCTTTTATAACATCGGACAAATTATTTGTGTTGGGTACATTGAATACGCTACAATTATTAAACCTGATGAATATTTTGAAGTATTTGGTCAACATAATACTTTTTTGTTTTTAGCACCACAGCTTACGAACCGTTCGGGTTATACGTTGTACCTTAGTTAAACTTGGATTGTAAGGTTTATGACTGGAAGCGTTCCGTCATTCTCGCTTCACTGTCTAGAAATGATTTGTATTGAAACAGTAAAAAAAAAAAAACTAAATAATGTTCTTGTTCGTGGAGAAGTGAGTTTAAGGTCCAATATTGTAGCAAATAAAAGTATATTGAAAGAGACTAAACAAGGGCCATATCTAATACCATCCGAAATCCTCACAGGTGCCTTTGTTAAACCTCAAAAGTTAGAAAATTGTGCTTTACTTATTGGAAAACATTGCGGGGAAAACTGGGTGGAGAATAAATATCTACGATATTGTAAAAGGGTGATAAACAAACGTCAATAGGGTGACAACCTATTTATTTTTTATTTTTAGCACCGCGTCTTACTACCCGTTCGGGTTATACGCTTTAAGTACTAATTACGCTAATGGATTAGGAATTGGGAAGGTTGAATTGTAGGAAGTGAACCCGCATTTGCGTGGAGGGAGAGTGGAAAACCATTTAGGAAAAACCACCCCCAGTTCACCCGACCGGGATTCGAACATCGATCTCTCCGTCCTCAGCAGTAGAGCTTAAGAGGATATTATCTGAAAGCTCAATGCCAGGTCTGAAGTTGCGCAGCCCGTGCGTGTGCGAGGGAGGTGGAGCTTAGATGAATACGTCAGAGACAAGTCATCCAGTATAGAGAGGAAATACTCGGTGAACTGACAATCGCCTAGTCCTCTTTTACTCTGTCATTCTTTCTTCAAGAGACAACACTCTCGAGCACACAGAAGGGATGTGTAACTATCTTGGGGAGGACAGCAGTGTAAAGAAAGAAAAGAATAGTAAAACGGCATTGTACTCTTCGTTTGCTCTTTCGGGTTCTTACAGGCGCTGGACTGGTTGTCTTTGTTTAACCAAAGGTCTCGGCCCAAGCGTGGTCCTTTTTCTACCACCTAAGTAAAGTTGCCATTTTGTAGTTCATAAACGAACATATCTATTTTCAGAAAATAAAAATACTATATTTTATACCATTCACTAATCCATCTAGTAAAAGTAATATAACCTAGAGAAAAAAATGATTGAGACTTTATTTTGATGAAAGTGTTAGAATCTATATTAGGCCCCTATGCCCCCGTGTAACGATGCACCATCTATTTAACGTCACAAGTCTTGTTTCAATCGTGCGGGAAAACCAATAATTTTATGGCCGTTGTAGTAATAGTAAAAACGCTTTTAAAGTCTGAAATTGACATGTTTTACACGAAGTAAAAAAAAAAAATTAAAATTGTAAAACCTCTTAAAAAACTTTTAGCAAAACATGAAACAGTCGACTAATGATTTTTTTTAAATATATTTTGAGTTAACAAGGGTTAATTATGTTAGATTACAAAAATCGTTCAAATTTAATTATATAAATAAATATATATATTGGTTAGAAGGCCCCTTTCCCTTGACACGTTGTGGCATTTTGAAGTGGTAGAGCATATGTCACGACTTCAGATCCGCATGATCTCGAGTGATTTTAGACAGTTGAATTGGTAGGTAACGTTGAAAACTGTACTCTAGACTAGGACAATGCCACCACATCTCGTCCAAACACTAATTTATAGTACATGTACAAAGTGTATTCAATTTTACATTCATATAATAGCAAAAACAATTTTAGTTTCCTAGATTAAAAGGCTAGACAATGTTAAATATTTTTAAATATATTTTCCCATGACATAGTAATTTATTACAAAGGATAACGCTTTTTTAAAAAATCTGGAACAGTCTTCAAGTCTTCATTACATCTTGTATTCATTGGTAATCAAGTTAAGATTTGAATTTCAGTCAAATTTATTTTAGGGAAGTTGTACACTTTAGAACAGCCGGTAGGTAACGCGTGTGCCTACTGACCTAGGGATCACGGGTTCTAATCCAGGCATGATTGAAAGTATATCATTGGTTAGTTATTATCGGCTGGAGAACTGGGTGATGTTTTTGCTCTAGACTTAGTTTAGTTTGTAGAAAAATCAGTGTGTTCATAAAATGTACGATAAAAAATCTTCAAATAAAAAATACTGTGGTCGTAATTTATAAAATAAATTTTTTCCATATTTTCATTCAATTGCTAGTGCACCTTCACTTTAAACCCTTCTCACCCTTACTCTATTATAGAAATGATTTAAATTAGTGAAAGATGCTGATATCGCAAAAAAAAAAACTCACGATAGGCCCAGCTTTGCTGAGCACCATTGAATTACACTACTGATAACAGTCAGGAATGTAAACTGATGTAGGCTTTTTCTTGAAAAAGCAAAGGTGATCTCTTTTAGCTATTAGTGTGTGTTTGTGTTCTTTATTTTAGTGGAATCATACATTCTGTTTGGGTTGTTTGTTTTATTTTATTTGTTTATCATCACACCTTACTACCCTTTAGGGGTACATGCATGTGTATTAAATGTGCTAACTAGTTAGGGATAGGAATGGTTCAATTTAGAGGAAGTGGACTCACATTTGCGTGAAGGGAGAGTGAAAAAGTGTTTATGAAATACCACTCTAAGTACAACCAGCCAAAATGCGAACCCAAGTTCTGCGTCTGCGGCAGTCCAGTTTATTTCAAGAGCGATGCCTTAAAGTTTAGACCATGCGGATACCAAAGCAGGTTGTTTGGTTGTTTTGGCAAGATTGTTATAGAATGTTTGATCGTAATCATATTCATGTTTTTCTATACTCAATAAATATTATTTATTTGATAATATTTAATGTTATCGTATATATTATTTCTGTTGTCAACATTCCTTTTTCTCAACTTACACACAGCCTACAGCGATGAATAAGGTCTCAGTGGATAGGATTTTTTTTTTTGCGACTTCTGTCATAGCATACTCAGTTTACGTTAAAACACATGGTTTTTTTTTAATGTGAGTTAAAATAAAGTTGCTTTTGCAATGACTATCAATATGTCTAAGGGATAGACGCTTCCAAGAGCTGGATTGTACTTGTCAAATGCTGTATTTACTCATTTACTATGTAGCTTTTTCAAGAGTCCTATATCTAACAATATTTTTATATTAATTACCGAAAATTAAGTAGATGCCTCTAACAGATGTTTGAAGTGATCTTCCACTGGCCAATTTTTAAAAATTAAAGGCTTTCAAAATCCATTAGTAGTATTTATAGCAAGAAAATTCTTCAAAATTACAACCATTTTAAACTTATCTTGAGTGGCCCTTGCCTCGATTTATTTATTTAGATGACCCTAGAAGCTATTAAGGTGAGGCAGAAGGGTGCGCGAGTAATTTTACAGTTTTTATAGAATTGAAAGTTTTTTGCCAAAATAAATCAAATATTTCTCCAGTAGCAACATAGAGTTTAGTTTTCTGCACATGCTAATATCAACAGATCTTGAATATCTGTCAAGAGTGTCCTGGAATTTTGTCAAAACTTTTTCTCTTTATTTCAAAAGTTTTGACAAAATTCCAGGACACTCTTGACAGATATTCAAGATCTGTCGATATTAGCATGTGCAGAAAACTAAACTCTATGTTGCTACTGGAGAAATATTTGATTTATTTTGGCCAAAAACTTTCAATTCTATAAAAACTGTAAAAACACTTGCTATCCCTTCTACCTCACCTTAAGAGCGCTTCTAAACTGATTTTTTTCTTACAGTTACATTATTCTAGAAGCTATAGGGTGTGGTCTTCTCCAGTTAATTTTTGAAAATTTAATGCACATAGAAATCATTTTGAGTTCTATTTAAGGCAATCTTTTAGTTTAATATTCAATACTGTCGAAGTGTGTGAAATGTATCTAGGAGAGAGAAACTTCTTTCCATGGGGGGCTAATTCGTCCCATGGGCAGTGCCCCCCCTTACCCGTCGATTCCACCGCCACTGACCCAAAGTTTTTTATAAGAATATATTTAAATATAGCTTTTCTTTATGGAAGCTATTCAGAGTAGTCCATTCCTGGAAATTTTTTTTCCATATCTTTATATTTTATTAAGAGCGATCAAATACTAAGACTCTGGAAGTTATTTAGAGCTATTTTTAAATTGTAATAAGAATTATATGCATCCTTCTCACACGAAGCAATGATTTCTTACAGCTGTGTGTGTGTGTGTGGCGTGCGTGCCTGCCTCATTGAACATAATATTTGAAAGAACAAAAGGGGGGCCTACCTGTGCCCTTCTGTGGACACGTCTATGGAAAAAAAACTGGAAGTTTTAAAATGTCTCGGTAATTGTAAAATTGCGACTAAACTAGCTAAGAAGTTTGTAGTTGGAAAAGCATTAGTGACAGAAATGAAATTAATTCTAAAATGTAATTTTTTGGTTCCTCAACATTAATTTAATATCTGAATAGTCGTCGAACATTGAAATAGTAATTGTTTGCCAAGTTTAATGGGGCACTTTTTTTTGTGGCTAACTCAAGAAATGAGTAAAGGAATGCCAATAAATGGCCCCCTGATCAAATTATCCGGAATCTCGGACTACCAGAGTTTTATTCTAATTGGTACAAGTCAATTAAAGTGTATTTAGGTTTGGCCTAGGATGTTTATATTAGTTTGCATAGTTTTAGATAAGTTCACTTACACAAAATAAATTTATTGAAATAATTTTTTTCTAGAGATAAAATATAAATAAATAAAAGTTAAAACACCTAATTGTTTTGAAAATTATTACAAACATATGTTTATTTTATTTTAATATTTAGTGAAGAGCCAAATGTTTTGTTTAATGTTTTTATTTACGTATTGTTTAATATTACAAACAAAATGGCAATTTTCCATTTCCTATGAAAGTGACTTTAAGGTTACTTTACATAAGGGTTAATTTCCAATTTTGATCATTTCTCCGCTACTATTTGAGATACGAAAATACTTAGAACTGTATTTTTTTTGTACTGTTAAAATAACAAATATTTTATTCGAAACATATTTCAAAAAACCAATAGTTTCTGAGATATAAGCAAATATAAAAACATAAATTTGGAGATCTTTTAAATATGAAATTTATTATGCTCTTTGGTGGACAAAGATGTTCCCCTTTTATTACATTTCTGCAAGTGTTCTGAATAATCTATTGCCATGGAGTAAGGAATTAAATAGCTAGCAGTGTATATTATTTCCTTTATGAACTTTGGTGGAGTGTTTCTGTAAAAATATGGGGAATCTATTATTTCGTTTCACAACTATTACAAGTTTTTAGTAAATCAGTCCATTTTAATATGAGAGATGGAGAAAGACTGTGCGGTGCACCGTCGTCCGTACCATTTATTTTTAATAAGTAGAGTAACAATGTTGATTGTATAGGTGTGTATTTTTAAGGTTTATTTATTCTTCCAAATTCTAGCATATTACCTAATTTTTAACAACTAAGATTATCTTCCATTATCTTTGAGAATATAATTAACGAGCTGGCTTGTGTACTGAGTGACTCAAACGCTCAGCCAATCAGATACCTTTATTCAACTGTTGCTACTTTTCGTATTTTTTACATTGGGTGAATCTACAAAAACACTATTTCAATCGCTGAAAATTTTATAAAGTCACCGGTGATTTTATAAAATTACCATCAGTCACTGGTTAATGTTAATAAGCTAAGTAAAGGTTTATTAGTTTTGAAGGGGTAAGGTGTCAGACTTCTGTGCTGGCGGCCGGGGTTCAATCCTCGGTCCCGGCACAGATTTATCTGATTACCAAACCCTTCCTTCACCTCTGACAAGACATCTTGTGAATGTGGGGAATGCCAGGCCTCCACCGTGGTTCGGATTCCACGTTAAACTGTAGGTCCTTCATTTCATCTCACAATCACCCTACCATTACACATTAGCGTAAGTGCGTATAACCCGAATGGGTAGTAAGACGCGGTGCTAATAATAATAATAATTAGTTTTGAGTTATGTTTTATAATATATTCAGCATAACTTATATGTTTTATAAAATCAATGGTAGATGTAGAAAATACCGTTGATGTTTCATACTTTCACCAAAGTGGATAGGTATATTAAAAAAATTACTGGTAAATTACTTTTACTTTTGGTGATTCTATACATTCACCAGTAATTTTATAAAATAATGAATTGAACCCATTCGCATTAATATATTCAACATATTTCTCTTCATACTATAGTTATTATATGAAATTTAAAAACATAGTTGGATAAAAGTTTTTCGAAATGTCAATATACGCTCCGAAACAATCATTTACCCGCATTTGACCACTTAGAAATGTTGTGATTATTTTATTAATTAGTTAAAAAAATTGTTTTATATAATTTTATGGGAAGCAAATAGCAATTTATTTGACACACCCTTATATAGAACGCTATAGAACGATCACAATCACAATAGAATACAAGACATTTGAGTTTAGGTAACTTTTCAACAAACACAGTCGACAATTTTAATTTTATAACTATTCATAATTTTAGAGATTATATATTTTGTTTTTAGCACATAATCACGAAACAATTAAAAAACAAGTCAAAATTGAGGTAAGGGGAGTTTAGCTCTATATTTGCGTTTGGAAGCCTAATAACTAAAGCTTTCGCCTCACTTTAGGTTTTGAATTGGAATTCTCAAGGGCCATTGCCTTACATTTGTCAGCCTTTTGTTTGTCTTCAATAGCCTTTGTTATGTAAGGTGGATTTCTAATCGGCATGGATCGTCTGCGTCTTGGATCTACAAGCTCTGGCAGGAGACAATCTAGATAGAACTGGCTCAGTTTTTTCTCCATGTGGCTAGCCCAAAATGCATCGTCTCTGAAAATCTTCTCGACCTTTATACCCACATTTTTCCATAAAACAAAGAGGCAATAACTTCTCCTGGTCACGTGAAGTTGGCCTTTCACTTGATAGTAGTGTGTTTTTGTTAATGCGCGTAATTTCTCTTTTGTCCTTGCTTATGTTTCAAAAAGTAAACTTTCTTTTTAAAACAGCTTCTTCTGGTGTCATGTTCCTTGCTGAGGGTGGACACTTCACTTCAATAATGGTGTCAGATCCTATTAGACCATCGGGAGTTGCTCCCAAGTAAGATAATTCCGGATCAACAAAGAGCCCACAAGGCTCAACTTTAATATTCATTTTATTTTCAAGAGCCAATATACCATTCTTCTCATCATCTCTACCGTACAGCATTGCATCTGTGTCAAAATCATCATAGAGCATACCTTGAACAGCCTTTTCACAAGATGTGTGAGGAAGTCTTCGACAAACGGGTCCAAAGTTAGAGGCAGTGAGCAGCTTTCGCCGTACTTCTTTCCATCGACCACTATTTCTTTAGAGAAGTGTCCCTCTTTCAAGCTCCTCACGTTGCTTTGATGTGCTTGGTAAAGTAGCAATAAATCTAATTTTCTCTCTATCAAATTTTTCCGTAACCATATCAGGCTTCTGAGCACAAGGCCCATAGTCTTTGTCATTATTAGACAACCTAGGTCTAAATGGGTTCTTTTTCTTCTCTTTTGCAGGCAGACTTCTTGTTCTTTCAATTTGACGAAGTCTTCACATCTCCATCTTCTTAGTAAACTTCCCGGGACTAGCTTGGTACATTACTTTGTGTATTTTATATAGAGGAGTTTTAGTATTGTAAGAAACTACAGCAGCATGACTTCTAGAAGAGTAGGACATATTAAGGCAAAAATGAACCCTTTTCTCACGGATAAGGTAAGACAGTGGTGCACAACCCATGGCCCGCCATGCCATTTATTGCGGCCAACCAACTAAATGAAATTTGCAAAATAAATTCCTAGCATATTCTCATATTACTTAGACTAGGTTGTCAGCGAAATATGATTAAAAGTTTTATTAAGGGACGAAAGCATTTAAAGTTTATGCTTAGTAAGTCTACCGATACTTCAACAGCAGCTATGACATCGAGTCCGTTTATTTAAGGGGACTTTGTTAATAATTGTTTGATAGCCGTATCGTAAAAACCTTGTGTTAATTGCGTGAAGACGTTTGAGTAAATATGTCTTGATTGAATATCTATGTAACGCAGTGTCACAGATATTGCACGTATTATTGCATCGAAATTTTTGAAAATTTCAAAAAATTTGCATCTATTTTTTCACTAGCCATATATGAGTTCTCTGACATAACATCAACCGTTCAAATGAGCATATTTGCTCCAGGTGTGACGTAAGAATTCTAAATTTATTAATAACTCGTCTTTCTGTACTCCATGGATGGACAGATCAAGGCTGCAAGGCATCAAAAAGGTATTTGTTATAAATTTGTCTACAATGATTAGAGCAAACAATGGAATTGTGTCTCTCCTCACAAAGCATATGTGATAACTTTGCCACGCCAACACACTTATTGCATATCACTGCATTATAGGCTTACACCAGTAAAATTTGGTTGTAAAATATCTGGGCTAAAGAAATCTGATACGGACATTAGTGCAAACAGAGAACTTCATTAAATCAGAGGACTCAATCACCGACAATTCAAAGGATTCCTCAATGGAAACCGAGGCCAAATATGGTGACCGTGTTTACTGCAGCAGAGGCAAGGTTTTGAAAACTTTCAGAGGAAATCAAGAGAAAAATAATTACATCTCAGATTTAGCAAACAATGTATCAGTATTCCAGGCAAAACTAAGATTATTATAATTTGAAGTTAAAAATGTACTAATTTCTGCGCTGTAAAGAAATGTTTCCCTCACATGAAATTTATTCCAGCTAGAAATATGCTGGGCACATCAGCCGAATCCAGGAAACTTTCTGAGAAGATTTGTTATTTAAATTGTGACAAATTCCTATTCAAGATATTTCCCAAACTCTTATTTTGATGTTAGGTTATGAAAGAGTTTGGCAAGGGAAATGGTAGCGTTATTCTTTACAAAATTTAGCTAACAATGTATCAGTATTCCAGGCAAAACTAAGATTATTATAATTTGAAGTTAAAAATGTACTAATTTTTGCGCTGTAAAGAAATGTTTCCCTCACATGAAATTTATTCCAGCTAGAAGTATGCTGGGCACATCAGCCGAATCCAGGAAACTTTCAGAGAAGATTTGTGATTTAAATTGTGACAAATTCCTATTCAAGATATTTCCCAAACTCTTATTTTGATGTTAGGTTATGAAGGAGTTTGGCAAGGGAAATGGTAGCGTCATTCTTTACAAAATTAAAGTAAGATATTATTTTCAATATTTTCGATATTTTTTCTTTCCGGGGGGGGGGAGATCAACCCTATCACCCCCTCCGGAATCCACCACTGTTTAAGATATGTTGATGATCGTGATTATGCTATTTTTAAGCACTACATATTATGAACGTATATATTTATTATATCTGGGCCACCTTGCCCCGGAATATTACTAGCCCCGTCGTTAAAACAAAGATCCTATACTGTACATCACTTTTGTGCAAAGGAAGACTTATTTTTTATTACAAGGTTTTATTGCAATCTATTCAATATACAAATAAACTTATTTTCCTTTTGTAAAAATATTGATCTGATTTCAAACGTTTTTTTTTTTTAAATAGTCATTGAGCTTATTTAAAGCTTGCTCATTCTTAGCTTGGTTTTATGATTTGCAATGGTAGATTCTGGTAAGAAGGGTTTTATATAAAATACACCAATTTTTTGTTGGTCAACATTGATAACATTTTAATTTATTACCAGTGTTAGTTTATAAGCAGGCCTATAATATGAATAGTCTGATAAACATAAAAAACCGTCTAAATGAACTATATTAAAATGTGTCTTTTGGATCCACCTACCTTTGTGGTTCTGTAAAAGCGCTATAATTATCCATATCAAAGTAATGTTCTGATGGAACATCATTCACAACTACAGTCTCAATAGATGTGATGTGTGGACTCTCAGTTATATCACCGTTATCTGCCTCCAGCAACTTTGATTTTTTTCTATTACATTAAAAATCAGTTTGCAATTGTCTCCAAAATGCTCTTTAATGGTATGAAAAATTAAAATTGAAAAATACGGTAAAAAGTATTTTCTTTAACACTGCGTCTTACTACCCGTTCGGGTGTTATGCTTATGTACTAATTAAGCTAAGGGTTTTGGGATTAGGAAGGTTATATCAATATTAAGTATGCCCTCATTTACGTGGAGGGAGAGTAGTAAACCATTTTGGAAAACCACCCTCAGTACACCCGACCCAGATTCGAACCTTAAACTCCCCGTCATCGACAGTCTATAGTATATTGCGAGAGTAGAGCTTTAGATCACGCGGCCACCAAAGTGGGTGTATAAAAATAAAAAAGTCTCTTAGTGATTTTTGTAGGCACTGCAATTAATTCCCTAAGGTCCAATAATTTTGTAATTAATAAAAATTACCTTATTTTATTCTCGGGGTCTTAATACCTATCCGGGAAACATGCATTTTAATAAAGCTAATAGAGTTGGAATGGGTAAAGTAAAACTTAGTTAAAATGTACTTAAATTTTCAAGGAAGACGTGTATGGAAAACATTTTTAAAAATACCATAGCTACACCCAGCCGGGATTTGAACCCCGATGACTATGTCAACGGGAAACCACGTTAAATGAACTTAGCGTGTACGTCATTACAGTTTAGGTTTTTTTCACAAGTTTGTAATATACAGTTAGGATTCACGACAGCCTATAGTAGTCTTGGAAGAAAGATATGTTTAGAACAAATAAAGAAAGATACAGTATTTATATCTTTATTTATATAGGATTTTTTTAAATTGTCATTGATAGGATTTATCAAAAACAAAGTTGCAAGATATAAAAATAGTTTTTAAACCTGTCAAAGAATGGTTCTTTATGAATGTTTTTCAACACATTTATTGTTTTCACTGAGGTGTTCCCATACACACTACTGGCAAACGCTGGCATATTTGTTTCGATATCACCTTTAATATATCCCAAATCCTAAATTTAGTTTATTGGAATATTTCAATCGGGCATCGTTTAAAAAATCCCAATTTATTAGGAAGGTATTTGATATTTTCTCTAGCTGTAAATTATCATTTTATAGATTAATATATAAAATTCAGCTTTACATATTTTACTTGAAAAATAGATAATTAAATTGGAATTACATGTTCTAAATTAATAAATTTGTAGACTACCTTTGTTTCCAATATTATTTTAATTCTATTCCTCGTCTTTTCTTACGTGGGGCGCATAAATGTAGATGTGATTTATATATAGCCTCTTCTTCTGTCAAATCCCGAAGTATTCATTGTGACTTCTCAAGACAAACGTCAATACTACTGTAGCATAAATGTGCTAATGAGTTATTTCTGACTTCTCTTATCTGCCTTTAGCCCAAAGCACCAGGCCTGGGTCAGGCGGACACTATCCACATTCCTTTTGTGTTTACTTCGTTCAACCAACCTCCCCTTACCCCTCCCCAAAACCATTTCCTCGTCCCTCGTTCGGGTAGTTCAGAGTCTTTCCTCCAGATATCAGAACAACCGTTAAAAAAATAATCGTTTTAAAATAATATTTATTCCGTTTTTTCTGTTGTGACTATGGATTTTTTTTATGGAAACGTCTTAGTTAGATAATATTGTATATATATAGCTTTTAAATTTTTATTATTTATTTCTGAATCACGATTTATTTTAAACGAATCTATTAAGGATTTATGAGCTTTTCAAACATATAATGAAATAGATTAAAACAAAGGTACGTCGCCATATTCTTACGCTCTTCAAAAATGCAAAATAATATATTATAGCATTTTTTATTGTTTTGTAAACATGATTTCCCTAAGAGTCTGCACGGTCTTCTTTGCCACATTTGGGAGCAATGGCGGTACAGGTCTAATATCCTCTTAACACGACAAGCGCGTTAGCCAACTACGCCACCGAGGCGGGTAGGGTGACAACCTCACGAGAAAAATCAAGAAGATGTTGAATTGTATCAACAAGATTTGTAATAGGACATTAATCTGTGGTTTTTAGATAATTTTTCTTTTACTTTTTTCACTAACTATATAATAATAATAATAATAATATTTGGTGTAAAGTCTAGCTAAAAATATATTTTTTTCAAAATGTAACTTATTCCATTAGCTTATTCAGTTTATGCTTTCAATTATAAGAAAAAATATGTTTCAATAGGTTAAGTCACGCATAACTTGTCTTATTCTTTCTCTAAAACTTAAAACTTGTTTTAACCAAGTTAAAGTGCAAAACTTGCTCTATCCATATTTAAATTGCTATCCATATTTAAATTGATCGAAGCTTATACATTTTCTTATAAACGTTTTAAATCCATGAGTTTGTGTATATGGGAAGACAATTTCTTTCTACTGATTGACACACAAATTTAAAATTTACATTTATTTGCCCACGATCATATATTTTTAGTTTTTGAAAAAGATCTAAATGTGGATAAGGTGAGTAAAATATACCTTAAGTTCGTTCACTGGCTATGTCATTAAATCTGCCGACCACTATTTCACTCACTACTAATATAAATAGACGGCTGAAAATTGTACTGTACATATTCCTAAATTTCGTGACAATGCACTCGATTAAAATTTAAGCTAGCTCCATAGCTATCTAGTCTTATAATATACCTTAGTCACTTCCTCTGTCATCAAAATTTCCGGTCAATTTTTCAGTCACTTCTGATAGAGATAGAATGCTTAAACTTTGTACATATTCCTAATTCGCCTGACAATTCATTCTATTAAAATTTGAGCTAAATCCAATACGTGGTGCAAGATGTGGCCATAGCAGGTCATATACAGACAGACCTATCAGCTGACACGGATTTATACCTGACATGGATTTTGAATTTGAAAATACACACAAGTAAAATGTCACCTATCGTTTAATCTTTGATTTATACATTGAAGGCTAGGTTTATATTCATTCACGAACAATGTCCTTGTGATTAGCATTGTTTCTCAGTCCAGAATCAAGTAGACTATCCTTGTAATCAGCCGTTTGTTCTCAGTCCAGAATCAGGTACACTATCCTTGTAATCAGCCTTTTTTCTCAGCCCAGAATCAAGTAGACTATCCTTGTAATCAGCCTTTTTTTTTTCTCAGTCAATAATCTGGTAGACTATCCTTGTAATCAGCCGTTTGTTCTCAGTCCAGAATCAGGTACACTATCCTTGTAACCAGCCTTGTTTCTCAGTCCAGAATCAGGTACACTATCCTTGTAACCAGCCTTGTTTCTCAGTCCAGAATCAGGTAGACTATCCTTGTGACCATCCTTGTTTCTCAGTTAAGAATCAGGTACACTGCCCATGTGGCCAGTCTTATTTCTCAGTCCAGAATAAGGTATAATAATAATATTATTATTTAGCACCGCGTCTTACTACCCATTCGGGTTATGCGTTTTAAGTTCTAATCACACTAATGGATTAGGAATTGGAAGGTTTGATTAGAGGAAGTGAACCCGCATTTGCGTGGAGGAAGAGTGGAAAACCATTTAGGAAAAACCACTCCCAGTTCACCCGACCGAGATTCGAACCTAAATCTCCTCGTCCTCAGCAGTCGAGCTCAACACGACAAGCGCGTTAGCCAACTACGCCACCGAGGTGGGTAGAATCAGGTATAGTGTGTCCTTGTGATCAGCTTTTTTTTTCTTAGTCCAAAATCAGGTACACTGTCCTTGTGATCAACCTTGTTTCTTAGTCCAGAATTAGGTAGACTATCCTTGTGACCATCCTTGTTAAGTCCAGAATCAGGTACATTTTCCTTGTGACCATCCTTGTTAAGTCCAGAATCAGGTACATTTTCCTTGTGACCATCCTTGTTAAGTCCAGAATCAGGTACATTGTCCTTGTGTTCGTCTCAGTTGATTAGTCTCATGTCTACTAGGTAGGAATATACCTCGTATACGTTAGGAGTGTAGGTAAAGGACAGCTAGCGAACGCTACTAGATTTACTCTATGTATCCATTCGGCAAACTATATGATCTGTAAGACCATATATTTATTTGCTATCATATTTGGGGGTCAACAATCTAAAAACAAAATATTTTCTTAGGTTTTGTTTTTCTTGTAAACGTTTATAAATCTTCTGCTAGCTGTCGGCTACCACCACTCTTATGGTGAGTGGACTTTATCAAAAATATCTGAAGTTGATTAACATCACCGCCAAACTATATCGCAAATGCTCTGATTCTCTCTGATCCATCTCCTAAATAAAGAACTGTCACACGAAAAATATGATTACAATTGCGTCGACGGTCCATGAAGTATCCCTAAACAATTTTCCCTTCTCACCTACTTCGCCAACCTTGCGAGCTTGCTGTTTATATACGATTTGCTTTACCAGCCCAGAAAATATTCCTAGCCTCACACCTTTTTTTTGAAATCATTGTTACCGAACATGTCACTTGATCCCCTCTTGCTAGAAAATACCTTTACCATAGTTGTAGTTTTGAACCTCGCGATAAAGTCACTTTACCTCCTTCCTCCCACATCTTAGGGGCATGACCATGACCGTTGCACCCACAGCTGTCACCTTCCTTCAGAAAGCTGGCTCAAACACCGCCACCATTAACCACCTTTTTTTTTTTGCATCCATTACTGTTTCCAACCTGTGATCTGTGTCAATTTTTTTATTCAAGCCATATATTTTCCACTATCGGCTGGCTAGGCCTTTCATAACTTCATATTATGCTTTATAATTTAAGTTGACTTGGAAAGACACAACGCCCATTCCCCGGCCTTTAACTTAATTAATTTTTTCTACCTTCTGGCAATTGGGGAATGTGACCACCAAACCTCCCCCTTCCCACCACCCCCATCCTCTGAAGTTATTGGCTGGTTACGGGACTTTGTCCACAACCTTCATAAATTACGAATCAAGTTGTTTTAATAAAAAATAATATACAGATAGATTTTTTATTTGCTGTAGGCGTGTTTCCTTACTTAACAAAACCGGTGCAAGCACTTTTAGACGATCGACCAAAATAAAAATTAAGCCAAATTAATTTGGTATTAGTTTTTTTTTTTTTTTTTTTTAGTTGATATGGTCCTATGATCAGCCCGTTTGACCAGATAAACCGGTGGTAGCTCTCTGACTTGAACATATTACATTGAAGAAACTGCTTTTGGGAAGGTCAGCTACAGACCAAAGGAACCACAATGCACACCCATACATCCACGGTCCCCTTTCCTGACAGATAATATACCTGGCTTCATAATGTCTTATAACGCTCATTTACCAGCTACATCATTGTTAAGTGCGCTTGTTTCATCCCAGGGTATTTGGAGAGTTCATTACGGTATACGGAGACAGACTTCTCAAGTCACTACACGGAGAAGTTTTGAATACGAAAGTTGCATTCAGCTGTGAAACCACGCAAGTTATGAGCACGTTTTACCCCCATAATCACTTACTTTCTCTCGTAAGCTAGAACTGTTTTTTTTAAATATGTAAGATCATTTCTAGAATGACGAATTCAAAAGAAAACTTTACCCATTCAAAGAAGTAACTTAATGATTTAGAAACTGCATCAAATACCAATCAATAGCATGGTATGGTATATTATTTAGGATGAACAAATACACTCCGAATATAGTGACAGATTACACTATGCCGCAGTGGCGGCTCGTAGCTAAAATTAGTGGGGGTAATGTTCCAGAAAATGTTTAGCCTTTGTTTAAAATTGTGTAAAAGGAAAAAAAAAAACACGTATAAAGAGAAAATTTATTCAGGAACTTGATGAAATCTTAACAAAAAAAACTTTTTTACTTTCTTTAACTTAAATTGTTACAGTTAAAGCTTGATCTATTCATTTAAAAATGAAATCCATTCTTCTTGTTTTAATTTGTGCAAAAAGTTCAATAATTTTCTCCTTGATGTCTGGATGACAGCTGCAAAGCAGCTTTTCCGTTGGTACCATTCAGAATTAAAGCTACGAATATGTTTATTGTTGTTGCTTTTGCCTGGCTGAGATATTAGAATATCAGGTGTCGAACGACCTCTTTTCTTAACTGTTACTTTCTCATGGAGAGATAGCTGTGAAAATTAAGCTATTGAAGTTCACTTAGTCACAGAACTTATTTCTTGGGGATGCAAGGCCATTGTTAAAGTTTTCTGTTAAATAAAAGAACAAAAAAAAAAAATGAATCAAATAGAATAGCTGGAAGCAGAATAATAATCTAACTTTACACTCTTCTACACTTTATCACATTCAAGAATATGGTACACGGTTTTTAAGCACAACACACGCTGAGTAAGAAAAAACATTCCTTCCACCATCAAACCAGAGCCAGCACTGTGAAAGCAACAGTGCTCTCTCTACCTGGCAGTACCGTCTTCCTCCCCACCCTCCTATGTGCGCATGCGCACAACAGTCAAACACCACGTCGCTGGCACTGTGAAGCGCACAGTTTCATACAAAGATTTTTGTATTTTTTCATAAACTGGGGGATGGCTACTGAAGTACTGACACTATGCTTAAGATTATATATTGTACTAAAAATATAAAGAATTAAAGAAACAAAGACTCATAATATTAAATGCTATCGATAATATCAAGTGGAAATAGGGGGTGCTGCAGTTCCGCAGTGCTTATACATGAGCAGCCACTGCACTATGGTCCCATCGTGTAAGCTGTGCCATGGTGGAAGTATGGTTGGTAAACCTTTTAATTTTTATCGTAAGCAAAGTATTCACAAATACCTAAAGCTATCAACCTGCTCAACCTAGGTCACAAATAATTTTTGTTGAACAAGTTGAACTTGAACAGCTTGAATTTTGAAACATTGCGACCAATATCCGGTTCACGTATTGACCTTGAACAGCTTATAGCCTGCTGTCGACCACTCGACTCATTCGGATGGTAATCGAATGGGTAATAATGGTCTAGTATGACATGGGGGATTTATATCCCGTTTGTAAAGGGGAGCTGAGATGGATGTAGTTGTTTTGCTTGAGCAGTAATGAGCTTGTACGAAATGTAACAGTGTCCTTACGGTCTCATGTTGATTGGGGCATGTAAGTACGGAATGGAACAGTGTCCTTACGGTCTCATGTTGATTGGGGCATTTAAAGGGGAGCTGAGATGGATGTAGTTGTTTTGCTTGAGCAGTAATGAGCTTGTACGGAATGGAACAGTGTCCTTACGGTCTCATGTTGATTGGAGCATGTAAAGGGGAGCTGAGATGGATGTAGTTGTTTTGCTTGAGCAGTAATGAGCTTGTACGGAATGGAACAGTGTCCTTACGGTTTCATGTTGATTGGGGCATGTAAGTACGGAATGGAACAGTGTCCTTACGGTCTCATGTTGATTGGGGCATGTAAGTACGGAATGGAACAGTGTCCTTACGGTCTCATATTGATTGGGGCATGTAAAGGGGAGCTGAGATGGATGTAGTTGTTTTGCTTGAGCAGTAATGAGCTTGTACGGAATGGAACAGTGTCCTTACGGCCTCATCTTGATTGGGGCATGTAAAGGGAGCTGAGATGGATGTAGTTGTTTTGCTTGAGCAGTAATGAGCTTGTACGAAATGGAACAGTGTCCTTACGGTCTCATGTTGATTGGGGCATGTAAAAGGGAGCTGAGATGGATGTAGTTGTTTTGCTTGAGCAGTAATGAGCTTGTACGAAATGGAACAGTGTCCTTAGGGTCTCATGTTGATTGGGGCATGTAAAGGGGAGCTGAGATGGATGTAGTTGTTTTGCTTGAGTAGTAATGAGCTTGTACGGAATGGAACAGTGTCCTTAAGGTCTCATGTTGATTGGGGCATGTAAAGGGAGCTGAGATGGATGTAGTTGTTTTGCTTGAGCAGTAATGAGCTTGTACGGAATGGAACAGTGTCCTTACGGCCTCATCTTGATTGGGGCATGTAAAGGGGAGCTGAGATGGATGTAGTTGTTTTGCTTGAGCAGTAACGAGCTTGTACGGAATGGAACAGTGTCCTTACGGCCTCATCTTGATTGGGGCATGTAAAGGGGAGCTGAGATGGATGTAGTTGTTTTGCTTGAGCAGTAATGAGCTTGTACGAAATGGAACAGTGTCCTTAAGGTCTCATGTTGATTGGGGCATGTAAAGGGAGCTGAGATGGATGTAGTTGTTTTGCTTGAGCAGTAATGAGCTTGTACGGAATGGAACAGTGTCCTTACGGCCTCATCTTGATTGGGGCATGTAAAGGGGAGCTGAGATGGATGTAGTTGTTTTGCTTGAGCAGTAACGAGCTTGTACGGAATGGAACAGTGTCCTTACGGTCTCATGTTGATTGGGGCATGTAAAGGGGAGCTGTGATGGATGTAGTTGTTTTGCTTGGGCAGTAATGAGCTTGTACGAAATGGAACAGTGTCCTTACGGTCTCATGTTGATTGGGGCATGTAAAGAGGAGCTGAGATGGATGTAGTTGTTTTGCTTGAGCAGTAACGAGCTTGTACGGAATGGAACAGTGTCCTTACGGTCTCATGCTGATTGGGGCATGTAAAGGGGAGCTGAGATGGATGTAGTTGTTTTGCTTGAGCAGTAATGAGCTTGTACGGAATGGAACAGTGTCCTTACGGTCTCATGTTGATTGGGGCATGTAAGTACGGAATGGAACAGTGTCCTTACGGTCTCATGTTGATTGGGGCATTTAAAGGGGAGCTGAGATGGATGTAGTTGTTTTGCTTGAGCAGTAATGAGCTTGTACAGAATGGAACAGTGTCCTTACGGTCTCATGTTGATTGGGGCATGTAAGTACGGAATGGAACAGTGTCCTTACGGTCTCATGTTGATTGGGGCATTTAAAGGAACTCTTGAGAGTTATGTGAACATACCTTTCTAGCTAATTGGTAGTCCCTTTCAATCTCGCTCATAGAAATCCAGTGTTGAATGCACCGAGGAACTACCACACTTTATGAACTCCCTTAGTTCATGGGATTTCTACCAAATGGTCCAGGTAGCACTAATCACCGAGTGCGTGCCAAGTTACGTATGTATAGAAATCATATTAAAAAATATATAATATAAATATATATTTTATACACAAAACATTAATTAGTATATCTATTTTTTATATTTAATATATAATATATATGTTACATAGTTATATAGAATCCTTATATAAAATACTAATTTATATATATATATATATATATATATATATAATAAATATTATTATTAATATAATATAATAAATAGTTATATAAAATCCTTACATAGAATATTAATATATATATATATATATATATACATATTTGGTACGTATTATATTTTTATAAATAGTATATAATATTGCATGTATATAATATAATCAATAAAACAGATATTAATGGCCAAAGGGTTCGTTGTGCTAACCACATGACACCCTCTAAGGGCAAATGTTGGCACACTATCTTTGCTAAAGCGCAATCGCTGCTCAGTTGGTATGGCTTGCTTGTGGACTAACGTCATTGAGTTTAGAAAATATGTAATATATTATTCATAGTTATCTGGGATTAACATCTGGACTGGTAACAATTTTTACGTTTTGTTTCTCCCTGAACAGAGGATATCCTCAACCAAATTAAACGATACTAGTCAGTCCGGTGGCGCGTGCTAAAAGTAATTAGGTCCAGTTTCACAACATTCTTTTGCTGCACTCTCGGATAAAAATTACATTTAATGGTATTATTATACTACTATAAAGCCACATGGCTGACTCACTCACTGTTCCAGATGAGCTGGAAACTTGAAATTTGACAAATTTATAGATTCCAGCCTGTAACCGAAGAGAAAAGTTCAAAAAGTTAAATTTTTAACCCCCTAAAAAAATTCAAAATGACGGAGCAACTTTAAAGTCGGTGCGGACGTTTCTTTGGAGGTCTCTTGTGCCTAAACGGTAAGACATATAAAAAAACTGCTCTGGAATTACATTAATTTACATCCACTTGCAAAGAAAACGGGCTGTATTCGATGCAACATTTGGTTTTAACACAACTTACTTACTACCCTTGCAAAACCTTACACTGGCAAATTTGTAGTTTCTAAAAGAAATTAAAAAAAAAGCTTGCTCTATGTAATTTTTATGATTTTCACAATACATGCTGTCTGCTATTTTGCTATTTTCCTTAGAGAGCTAGAAATATTAATTTTGTTTTGTGATGAATAATGCAACACCTTTATATAAACACGTCTTCGATTAGGGATAGAGAGAAGTGTTTTTTTCCGGAAACCAGTAGAGATTAGAGCTCTATCGTAATACAATATTATTTTATTTTATCATAGGTTTGTTAAGTAACACTGCCTATAAGTGTTAAGTAGGTATGAAAAGTGGTTGATCAAAATTAGGGAAAGCTCTGAAATAAAACACTAGGAAATATCATAAACCTTCGAAATTCCAGAATAAAAACGCGGAGAATGCAGAAGAAAATCAATGAATTAAAAAGGGTTAAAATAATACTATAATATAAATGTATAATTACTAAGAAAGTAATTATTTATGGTAATTTTGTACGATATCTTTCTTCCTCCTGAAATTAATGTTCAAAAAGTGTAGAAAAGATTGAGGAAATATCATAATGAAACAAATTTAAAATATATGGTCTGGTGCACCGCACCGATTTTCTCTCGCTTTTATCTTAAAATAGAGACATTTACTGAAAACTCGGTAGATTTGTGAAACGAGATAATAGGTATATACATTGTTATAGTATTACTACACCAAAGATCATAAATTAAATAATATACACTGTTACTTACTCTATGGCATTAGAAACTAGGAACATTGTTACAGAAAAAGTTAGAAAAGATAAATACCTTTGACGACAAAAGAGCATAAGAATGAAATTAATTTACAAAGACTTGAATTAAAAATTATATATAATTGTTTAGGTAAGAAATTATTGATTTTATAAAAATATGTTTCTAATAAAAGATTTTTTTATCTTTAATATACTACAACTTTACAATGATAAGTTATTTCGTATTTCAAATAGTAGGAGAGAAATTATGAAAATTGTAAAATTTCCCATATGAAACGAACCTTCTCTTTTTGCCCTTCAATAAAATAACCTTAATTTTAGGTTTAGATATCTAATTCCAAAAACCTTTTGGGGAGACTTTATTAACACCCCGTATACCAAGTTATAGCCCAATCGGTAAAATAGTAGTTTTGTCTCTAGCCGAGGTGTAAACAGACAGAAAGACAGACGGACGGTATTGTGAAAACTCTTTTTTGGTTTTAGGGGGGTCATAAAACGTCACATTTATCAAAATATCATGTTTTTTTTACGATCAAAATACTTTCTCACCGAGGTGTCGAGAAAAAGTAAAAAGTGGTTTTTATTGTTATTTAACATCAACCCTTGCTAAATCTGTCTGCCAGCTGGTGATGTGTTTTATACTACAGTAGCCCCATGGCTTATTTGGTGGCTGACAGCTCACAGATGACTTATGACAGTCAACATTTAGGAATATACCTAAATTTTGACCGTCGGAAGTGACAGCTGCTAAACACATGTTTTTGCAGATCATATGGTTTCGGCGTAGGGATACATAATTTGGTCTGGTTACTTTTCAAGCATTTAGCTGTCAGCTGTGAGCTGTCAGTCAGCACCAAAGAAGTCGTGGGGCGACTGTAGCTTAAATAATTATCATGGTGGATCAAATGAAACAGAAGAATGATTCATGTTTATTATGTGGGGCTGGGGACAGAAGCAGAAAAGGGGACCACGATATTTCTTCAGTATTACAGCATTATTTGAAATACTTGGAATAAAATAGGAAAAGGATTGACACTGTAATCAAAATTTAGAGTTATCTGACATCTGAAGCAGCAAAAAAAAATATATATATATATTTATTACGATGGCATATGTTATAAACTTAGTAGAAAAAAGTAATTGTTTTTTCAACTTCCCTCACATATTTATCATTTGAGGTTCCTATGCCACGTAAAATGTTCTACCATATTGAAAATAACTAACTTACCATAAATAAATAAATATACAGGTATACATAATTTAGATAGTTTAAAGATGAGATGCAGATCGGCGATATATGAAGGCAGAAGCTAAACGTATTTTTAAATCCAGAGTTTCAAAATTACTAAAGTTTAAATCTTGAGGTATAAAAAGAAGTGAAATGTTGAGTATTGTCTACAAATTAAGGCAATTCATTAGAAGTAGAGTTGCTAATTTAAGAATGAAGTATACTATAAGAATGTCTCTCCTGAAGAAATCTTCTATTGTATTTATAAGTTACTGTTTAAAATTACTGTGTATTCCTACGCAATGTAAGATTAGTCACTTTTTTCCCAATTTGTATTATTTTTTAATAGTATTATAGGATTTTCATAAGATTTCTAATGTATGAAACAAGTTTTGATAAAAAGAAATCAATTTTGTATCCAATAAAGATGGTATATTTTAATAATACTACAATAATATTTCCCACAGCATTTTAAGAGAGGACTAAACTTATAATTTTTAATTTTTTAGCACTGCGTCCTACTGTATGTTGTATCTGATACAGTGTACAGAGTAAATAACCATATACTGTATACGTTCTAGGCTATATTATTTTATATTATTTTTCTGTTTTGTTTTCTGGACCTTTGATTTATTGTGGAAAGCCATATGACATGAGACTTAAAATCAACCCAAATTTTGTTTATTTTGGCTAAAGATTATTAAAGTATTTGTTGATCTGAGCTAAGGTTTGTTTCTAAAAGACAATATTGCACTTATGTGTATATATATATAAAAGCATAAGTGCAATATTTATATATATGTATACCTACTTAAATCATTATATATATATATAAATTTATACATACTTAAATCATATAATATAATATATATTATATAATATGATTTAAGTATGTGTATATATATATATAAATTTATACATACTTATATCATATTATAATATATATATAAAATATATATTTATACCTTATAGTTTTTATACTATGCATACATAAAAAATGTAATTATTTATTTAAGTACATATCCTTTAATATAATAATATATTTGTATATATGTATATAGTAATATTAATATTATATATATTGTACATATGTATATATTATATTGAAATTAGTTATATATTTGTACATATGCATATATATTAACATTATTTATTATATAAACATTTATGTTTTTGTAAATAGATACATAATATATATCATCTACTACTATACTATAAAGTAATCATCCTGTAGTTGAGTCATATGCTACAAATATAATTTATCCTCTATCTCAAAAACCACTATACGAACGAGCTGAGATTTCATATGGGCATAACTCAGACATCCGGTTAACATACAGGCTAATTCAAAATTACTTATATCGCTCAACCTAAAACTCAAACCCCACCCCCTCCCACCTAACCCCCTCATACGTATCTCCAGAACCATTGGGGGGAGGGGGGTTCCTCGACCTGATGAGCCACTAGTACATGAAAACTCCTTATATAAAGTTGACTAGAACAAATCTGTCGGAACCCCCTTGGGAATTTATAAATTTCCCATAAGGGGGTTCAACATATACGCACATAATCCTTTTAAAAAACATTATAATTCTTAGAATATTAGTCAACATTTTACCACCACAAACTTTGGTTGAAGATTATACTAATGTTAAATAATAAAGTTTTATTTGGTAGATTTAACGTATTACTATACAATCCAAAAAAACCTCCATACACACATACATATTTAATAGCCCCTGGCTTCTTTGGTGCTGACTGACAGCTTACAGCTGACTTCCTACAGTCAACATTTATGTAAATACCTAAACTTTGATTTTCAGAAGGGACAGATGCTAATCACATGTTTTTACAGACATATGGTTCGGCTGTAGGGATACATAATTTGATCTTGTAACTTTTCAAAGCCGTCAGCTGTCAGCTATCAGTCAGCACCAAAGAAGTCATGGGGCTACTGTATATAAAAATGATATTGATAACTTACGTTCACTTTCTAGGGGACATCCTTTAGAAATATTAACTATCTACCCCTTTATCAAATTGGTTGATAGGCCTACCCGAAAGATGTGCAAAGTTGTAAAAACACAGTCAAAAGTATTTTTCTACATATTTATATAATTTACTAGCTCAAGATAGAGATAGGTGGCATATTCTGTATGCGCTTCAATGAACTCTAACGTTCCTAATGCCATAGAGTAAATAAGTCATAAAAATTATTAAAAACAGGACAACAGCACCATCAAAAATATTTTTATATTAGACTAAAAGAAAACCTTAGTTTGGACTAAATCAGGGATAATATCTTTATAAAGTACTAGATAGCTGTTGCCCGCGGCTTTGCTCGCGTGGAAGTTGATTATATACAAATACGAAAATATACATATGTATTTACAGATTAATTTAAAATATTACGTTACGTTGATGACCATAACTTGACCTCAGATCAAAAATAATGCAAGTCCGATACAAACTTTCACCCCCTTTTTCATCCCTTATTAAATAAAATTTCCAAAATTCCTGAAACACGTATTTATTTGTTTTACGTCAATAACCGAAATACAAAATTTGGTTTATGTAACTTTCAAAATGACGGACTTTCATACATATTATCATACATATTATCATCCCCTATTTTGACCACTTTGGGGTGGAATTTTCTAAAATCCTTTCTTAGTGGGTGCCTACATAACAAAATGAATATACAGTCCGAATTTCATGCTTGTAGCCTTGATAGTTTGCGCTCGGCGATGATGAATCAGTCAGTCAGTCAGTCAGTCAGAACATGTTATTTTATAAGTATAGATGATACAGCTAGCAACTTATATCCGACACCTTAGCTCAGTTAGTAGCGTTTTTTCCTCTTAAGCTAAGCTTAGGTCACGGGTTCAATTTTAGGCATGGCTGAAAAATATATCATTAGTGAACTGTGTCAGTTTACCCTTTCACAGTGATATATTAACGGCTGAGGACAGGATGTTGTGCCTGTCTTAGTCTTAAGTTAGATTATAAGACCATGAAGTTACGACAGGCTAGCAAGCTGGCAGTGGAAAATATATGACTTGAATAAAAAACTGACCTAGGTCACAGGCTGTAAGCAGTGATGGATGTATAAAAAAAAGCAACCTATGTCATGTTCTTCTTTATGGGCAATTGAGCTGCCACCGTGCATTTTGCATAGCCATCAACCCTTAGTGCTATGCAACCTTCATAAAGCCCCATTTACATACTCCGTGAGCTTCGCGTCCTTATAGTCCTTAAGTTCTTTGAAATGGAAATCACGTCTACACATTCCGAATCCATATCCGTAATCACGTGACCGTGCCAACCAATGAGAAAGTTGGAAGCAACGTCCAATTAAACTCTTCGGAAGAGAATATTCTATAGCTAGGCGGATGCAAACGTCATCTGGATACGTTAGAAAGGTCAAAAATAATATATGAAACATGAACTAATGAGTTTAATTCCTATGATAATTCCATTGGTCTTTAATTTCGATGCGCGCGCATGCTTACTTTGCTTTGATTGATAGTCCTTAGCAGTCGGTCTCGATTAATCCTTAAAAAATTTGAGTCAACTTCTATGGAGGAGTAAGGATTAAGGAATTAAGGATTAAGACTCTGTAGACGGTGACATCTAATTAGCGGGGAGTCGAATTCCTACGGAGAACTAAGCATCACACGGATACGGAGTCTGTAGAAAGGGCTTTTAGTGCCTCGTACCTCGGTATAAGGTTGATCAAGTATAGCAGGTATAAATTTTAAATCAAAAGTTATTTTGGGTTTAGGATGAAATGTAGGCATATTATACTATTCCTAGTTCCTACGCTGGCAAATATACTGTCCATTTCTTTCTATAAAGTTGTTAAATACTTGCAAATGATTCACGTTAGCAAATGTTTTAAAGTATTTAGTTGAAAACTCAAACGGATACGAATTTGCATAGCTCCAATCACGATGCCTCATCCACATTTGGTTAAACACACTAGAAACGCTTAGATTTCAAGTTGGCAACCTCACAGAATTAATAAGAGATGACAATATTTCATTTCATGGCCATGTTACTGCGTCGTGAAAAAAAAAACGTCACCATGAGTAAATGTGAGTGAAGTGGACTTTAAACATAACCTGTAGATGTCAAGGTCACTGATGAGGGTTGGTCGTATGTTGGCACACCTGCATTGCCATCTCCTACCACCGACACACATACACACACACACAATTGTCTTCGGAGGAACCCATTTGAACACATACTGCGAATATGTCAACAAATATAAGAAATATCAAATTGATTTATGCTTTATAGTTCATTAATAAATTATTTTTAATTTGTCATGTGTTAGCAAAGAAAAATATAATATATTTGTTATTAATTCATGTATATTACAAACTGATAAGTGATAACTATCTTCAGGATTAGTCCCGTGTTTGAGTCTCGTATTCAGGTTGTCATGTTTCATTTAATTGAATTTATTTTGTTGTTGGAATAGTTACTCTTTCAAATAAAAAAAATTGGATACTTCCTCTCAGTCAAATACTTAAAACTATAAGATCTTCAGAAAATAAAAATGTATTACAAGACATGTTTAAATCTATTTATTTGGAATATTCAACGTGAACTTTCTGAACAGACAAAATATATCGGTACACGACAATTTCTATGCGTGAGAGCGAAAGGGCCTATACATTTTTACGTTAAAGGTATTTCAGATACCTCCATGGTTCTTTAACATGCCACAATTTACATGTAACCAACACCTTTCAATGCCGTAGTCAGGGGGGAATTTTGGGGGTTCAAACACTTCAAATTTTTTCTATGAACAAAGTATATATTTATTTATGGTTCTAACAATATCAAAATTAAGATTAGGGGGCTGTGTTACCATAAAAAGCACTTAAGAGATCTTCTAGAGTGGTTTAAATATATAAATTTTTCCTATCCTTCGGCATTTAGGGAGTTATGTTGCCATAAAAACACTTCAGTGAGATTCTAGAGGTGTGTAAAATTTAGAATTTTTTCTAGCCTACGGAAATTGGGGGATGTGCCCGCCAACCCCCCACCCCTGAAATTATTGGCTGGCTACGGCCATGATGGCTTTACTAGATTGGATTGTAATATCACCTAATATGTAGCGTAGCGTATGTTTTTTACTTTCTCGCATTGTTGTCGTAGAAATGCTCGATCTCAAGAATATAATGAATCTGGAATTATGCGTTCACCCGAACGCATGTATGTCTGTCTATGTCTGTAGGCATACTTGAGACTACAGCTGAAATATTTCAAGGGATCTAATTTAAACTTTATATTAATATATGTTTGATGGTTATAACTCAAGGCTTAATCGTGATTTTATTATAACTATAAAATTAAGGTTAGTTTACTAATGATCTGCACGGATCTCTATGACGCGTCACCGCTATGAAATGGCTGAAATGCGATCATTGATCTATTTAATGGCGTCATACGTTCGATGACGCCGCCATTTTCCCGTCATTCATTTCATAACTTACAGCTAACGTTGTATAAAAGTAATAATGTTGCAGGTTCTTACAGATGAAATGTTTTCCCCTACTGGCATTTACGAGCAATTGTGAAAGAGTTCTTTTTGGCAGTTTGTAAAACATCTCTTAGTGTACGAGAAGAGTTAAAACTCGTAGCAGCTGTCATCAGGGTAGATCAAAACAACGGAATCATGAAAGAAAACATTAAGTTGAAATATCATTTAAAATGTTCTAGATACCATTTTAATTTGTATCCCGAGTCTAACTATACTTACACAATATTGTTTAATTATGTATGAGTTTAGCTAGGCCTACACAATATTAGTTAATTATGTATGAGTTGAACTAGGCCTACACAATGTTAGTTAATTATGTATGAGTTTATCTAGGTCTACACAATATTAGTTAATTATGTATGAGTTTAACTAGACCTACAAAATATTAGATAATTATGTATGAGTTGAACTAGGCCTACACAATGTTAGTTAATTATGTATGAGTTTAGCTAAACCTACACAATATTAGTTAATTATGTATGAGTTGAACTAGGCCTACACAATGTTAGTTAATTATGTATGAGTTTATCTAGGTCTACACAATATTAGTTAATTATGTATGAGTTTAACTAGACCTACACAATATTAGATAATTATGTATGATTGCAGTTATTTTCAACTGACCCATACAATCTGTCCCCCTAAGTGTATACAAGTCTAGACAATAAAACTAGTCTGTGCAATAAAACTAGTCACAGTTTGCATTTATAGAAACAGTTCTACTTTTACTGTTTAAACGTATTGCTATGATTAAAAGATAAATTAGTTTAAATGTGAAGGTAGGGTCACATAAATAATATGAAATTAAAAACAACAACATTGTACTGTTCTTTCACTTTTTATATTCAATGTCATAATTAGTTAATAATGTTAAGCAGAGCTGAAATAAAACTTGACACACAGTAAAAAAAAACTAAATGTTAATTCTTGTAACAATTGTATTTTTATTATTTATTATTAAAATAATGTACGTGATGGTGATGTCATAATTCATTATAAGCTATTGAAGTTATACTTCTTTAGGCGCGTTATGAAAAAATAATGAGAGTGAAATTTTAAGATGCGCGCGCATCACTCTAACACAAAAGTAACAGGTTGAAGTTAAACCGCTCATTAAGTCTCGAAAAAAAAAGCTACCAACATAATAGAAATAGAATCCTCTGTTGGTCGCGTATGTTGGTACGCTCGTCGCCTCTGATCACTGTTTTCATATATATAATATTTATCCACATGTTTCTAGTTTCTACATTCACAACACGTGTTTTAGTTTCATACAAGTGCGAATTATATATGTGCTAATAAATTATATTCAGTAGTGATTTAAATTGAATATTTTGATTAATATTATTTACTATTCGTAAATATTAGTGAAAAAAATTGTGCTTATAGACTTTTTCAAGTGCTACATTATAATTGAGGTTAACTATCCGTATGTATTATTAATTGATATAAATTAAAATATTTTTTTTGTATTTATTTATTTATATTATTAGTTTAAAGTTTAAGTTCCATTAATAAAACATTAATGTTTATAGAAACTTTAAAACTTATTTTCAAGTTATACTAACTGCCATATTTAGTGACGAGATGTCTTTGGACTTGGAGGAATACAAACCTCTTTGGATCTAGACGAAGATTACACAGTTCGTAGTTTTGTTTTGTAATACTGCAAGAAATGCCATTGCGTTGTTTGAATGTAAAAATCCAACAATAAAAGGTACGTAATTGTTTTGTTA
This sequence comes from Timema cristinae, assembly GCA_039000515.1. Taxonomy (NCBI): domain Eukaryota; kingdom Metazoa; phylum Arthropoda; class Insecta; order Phasmatodea; family Timematidae; genus Timema; species Timema cristinae. The sequence continues at coordinate 23,569,972 of JBCFYV010000935.1, forward strand.
CCACTGTCTAAATTGAAACAAATTTTGTGCTTGACATACGTTTTGTTATTTTAATTAATTCATTATTAATTGGAGTACAGTTATGTAACTAATTGTATTTTAAGCCAATACAATAATATGCCGCCATTTAAATTTATTGAAGTGACAATCATGATTTAATAGTTGCGCCTACTCTTGAGTGGTGGCAAATAAAAGGCGCAACTTTGCTCTCAAATTGCGCCTGCTCCTTTTAGTGAATAGGGATTTGGAACATATTTCAAACTTGCGCTGGCGCAACTATTTGCTCCCTTAGGTGAATCCAGGCCCAGTAGTGATTTAAATTGAATATTTTGATTAATATTATTTACTATTCGTAAATATTAGTGAAAAAAATTGTGCTAATAGACTTTTTCAAGTGCTCCAATATAATTGAGGTTAACTATCCGTATGTATTATTTATTGATATAAATTAAAATATTATTATTTAACATAATTAATACTAAATATTATTAAATTATTTTTTATTTTTTAATGATGCCAAAGAAGTATAACTTCTCACGCGCGTACATAAGTACACACACACATTTTTTTTTTCATATGTTGTCCTGAACAGTATATTTTTATCTCCAACAATAATGAAAAATATAGAAAATAACGCAAGAAAAAACTATATTGAAAAATCAAGGGAACATTAATAAATATAGCATTATCAGCATAGATCCCACGGACGCCCGCAATAACGTACAAGGGGGAGGGGGGCAGTAGATCTCCCCTGGAATTATGTTTTCTTTGACAAGAAAACATTGTCCGCATTTTTTAATCTTATAGTTTTCCTTACAACTTCTTTCATCCAAAATTTTACAACTATGGGATTTAAAATCATGATATATGATCACCACACACTAGACGCATTTCCGAATAAAACCTGTCACTACATTCTAGACTAATGTTGACATTTCCTCATAATCTTCTTGTCTGAGTACAGAGAAAACTAAGGATATCGAGTGCTACTGTATTTTTAGTATTTTTACAGTGCAATTAAAATACCAGTAACCAACAGAAGATTCTCCAGGTTAATACACGTGCGTGCTTGTGTGTGTGTGTGTGTGTGTGTGTGTGTGTGTGTGTGGTCGTAGGAATATATTTTGTCCCCTCTCCTCTGGAAAAATTTCTGCGGGCGCCCATGATAGATCCTGTTTTATGTATCCAAACTTACCTGAAGAACATGTGCTATCATAAACAAATTGGTTACAAAAACTTTAGCAAATTAGGAGTATTTAGTCAAAATACCAACTGACAAGATAGGTGTAGATCTAGCTATGTAGTTGAGGATAGTTTCCTTAAACCACTATGTTCTCACTAATTTAATTTGAAGAGGATGAACAACTCTTGTATTTTTCGCTATTCTGAAGCTGTGATCCAAACACAAAACAACCAGAGCTATCTCAAGGCCTAAACCTGATTCCTGATTGCTCAACTGCGTAGCCTACCTATAATTGGCTGGTGAATTTACATATAATAGGTGATATCCAAAGAAAAAGTAAAAACGTGCATAGAAGTAGACTTGCTAAAATAACTCGGGCAAGAACGATAAAGTTTTTCCTGCTGGATTTTGTCACCTCCCATATGCAGTGGATTAAAATTACACTCGTTAAGAAATAGTTATTTACAATAACACACGAATTATGCTATCTCCTCTGACCGATGACAGTTATGTCTGATGCTATGACATATATTGTGGACCTGTTACCTTTCCAATGATGAAAGGGAAACCGTGTAGGCCTAATCTACAAGTTATTCTCATTTACTCTCATACTTATGACTGTGGTTGATTTGATAAATGATAATACTGAAATGAATAGGCCTACAAATGGTTGTGAATTTATTAATAAAGTGATGATTAGATCTACTAATATTTATCTTTGCCAAAGCTTAAAGTAGTAAGTAGGCCTAAAGCAAATTGAATACACTTTAAAACCATACCTTTAATAGAAAGCTTAATTCGATATAGGCCTATTGCTATACCATTAACTACTAGCCTTTTTTTATGACACTGTACTTATAACGTATATTATCTTCACAACTAGGTATAACAGTAAAATTTTTATAGTTGCACCTAATTAAATTAATCCAAGTTTTTTTTATAATTCAAGGTCATTAACTTAACCAATATAAATACATTTTAGCGTTAATTTTTCAATATTTTACTACATTTATGATTTTAAATGAACATATTAATAATGAAGATTATTTACGTTTATCAAGTTGATTTCAACTCACATGACGATGTTTTGAAACTTGCGGTAAGAAAATACGTATTTTGATTGGTGTTCAACAACGTCATGGCGCTACCATCCATATCATATACATAGTTAAACCAGTTGCCATGGCTTACAACTCACTCAATTCATACATTAACGCCCATCAAAGTTTACACGTCGTTACACACGCTATAGCGGCTATGACATGCAGTTCCATGATCGCAGTTATGACGTCACGTCAGAAGATGGCCGTCATACCTACGTCTGTCATGACGTATGACGTGCCAAATGAAAATAGTCATGCCTGAATTGCAAGTCCTGGATTTTGAATACCTAAATACGTTCAAAAATTGAACTCTAAAATGACCTAAAAATACTAAAAAAATTACTTTGAATATACAATAAATGACCTAAAATAATGAAAAAAAATCTCGCAATAAAAGCACACGACTAAATAAAACACGCACTTTACAAATGGAAACAAAAAATATGTGCACTGGTAAGTCTTTAGCCACTAAACTCTAATTGTATCTGGCTGAATATAATATTGATTTGCTTCAAATGTAATAGCTAGCCCCTTCTAACGCAATCCTTTACATCTTAGTTGCATTCTCTCTCCAGGAATGTCTATTTTATAACCAAACAAGCAAGGACTTATATTATCTTCTCATTCCGACAACTGTGTATTGGAAAAATTTGTTTGAGTATTTATGCATTAATACAATATCAATATATTTAAAACTATACATAATTATTCTATTCAATATTCAAAACACACAACATGCCTAATCAATAACACAAACCAATAAAATATGATCTAAATTGCCAAAATTACTAAAAATAACCAAAAAGTTACCTATAAAATACACATTTCTAAAACCATGCGACAATGAAATTTAATTTATGATCATTGTCTGTGATGTAGAAAAAGAAATATTGCATGTCAACAAAATCCGGGTCCTGCTATTGAGTGATTTTTTTAAAGATTAAAATTATTCAAAAATCGCTCCAACGATTTTGTTTGGAATTTATATTTTGGAAGTAGTTTACATGGTATTGGTTTTTTGGAGAAAAATGTATTTAAGGTTAGTTCACTGATGACTGAACCTTAAAGATCTGAAATGTTTATATAATGAAATTAATGATTGTGTTTGCAATTTATATTTAAGGAGTTGCTTACATTATAAATAGCACGGTTTTCTTGTTTTATATAGAAAAAAGTTTTAACATTACTTTACGATATACTAATTTTCAAAAATTAAATTAATTTAAAAATTACAATTTTGTTTAAAATGGGAAGTTGAGGGATGGTTTTGTTATAAATAAGAATACCCTTCATTTTTCTAAAGAAATCATTAAAATATCAAAATAACAATTTTCTTTTAAATTTATACTTGAAGGTGTTTCATAAGATTATTAAAATAATGTTTGTTTTGCTGATCAAAACTTATTACAATTAGTTTAATGATAGCTGATTTTTGAAACTTGTCATAAATTATAATAGACTACATGAGAAGATATGTACAATTATTATATCATAGGTCTATAAATTATTTAAAATGTAATAATGAAGTCGAAGTAGTTAAAACTATTACAAAGTTGAAGTAGATATATTTTGATGTATTTGAAATAATTCAAATCAATAAATATAATAATTAATTATTAAAATGGTTACAATTTATTGTCTGTGTTCTTTATGACTGGGTTATGATGTAGTCTAAGTAGTTAAATAAGTGTTTACAAGTTAATTTACTTTTATTAATATCTTACCACGAGATTATATTAAGTGGAGGCAGATCTTTATCCTCACTAATGTCATGTTTATGTTTCTGTAGTTAAGGTGCGGTCGCATATCTACTAATACACAGTAAAAATAACTGATTTTCGATCGAGATTCTAGATAAACCAATAATGATTTATTTTTTATTTTTTATTATGACTGTATGGACACTTTTCTAAATTGATATTGAATTATATAATTAATTTTTATGCATATATTTTTAAAATTAACTCTAAAACGCATTTTTGAAAATTGTTGGATTTAAAAAAAACAGACCCTCTTAAGTTTTGTGTGTAATTTACAAATAAAATATTTTTAATCACGTAAACCTATTCCCTCGGCTAGAAATCGGTCATTAGTTAAATAAATGTAGGTTTATTACAAGATAGGGGTGGAAACCTCCCACCACACCTACTCGATCCAAGAGAGAGGTGAAGTTTCTCGGTAGAACCCGAGACTCAGTCGGCAGTAATCCTATTGTTCACCTGACAGGACAACACTAATAGCCTTGATACTTGTCCAGAAGACCATTTAGAATATTTCAAATATATTATTTTTTCTGACTCTTAAAAAATTCTTTGCAAGCTAGAAAGTGAACCTACATCAATATTATTTCATAAAGTATCTAATTTAAATTATTTTTTTCAATGGGGATTTTAACATGCAATTTATGAAAACAAGGATTATATCAGCACACGACTTACAAATATATTTTAGTTATGTCATAAATAACAGTTTACTAAAGTTAAATTAACGACACTACCTGGTATCGAAACAGGGACCCTTAGCATAATAAGAACAAATGCTATCGACGTAGCTAAAGTGTCGGTTAAAATATAAAGAGAAATGTATTACGTTAAATATGATAAACCACTCTAAATAAATGTTAAAAAATAACATATCGATAAAAGCATAGCTGTGGTAAAATAATATTCAATACCAAAATTGGATAATAATTTGAATGTTGCGCAAGTTGACGCACTTTATGATAACTCTCGACACACAAAATATAAATTATTTACATTTATTTTGTATTGAAGTTAGAATATTTTTCTAAAAAAACACAATTAATTTTATGCTTCAATAGTAATTCACTTTTTGGGGTCAGCTTAGCCTTTCGAATTGTTCGGAAACTATATGCTATTGGTCAAGTAGACCAGGGTTGGACTGGGCCTCCAAAAGGGCGTGAAACTTGTATTTTTAGAGGACGTAAAGTATTTTGAGAGACAATTTTTTTTACCTATTTACTGTAAAATAACTACACGAGTGCTGGTAGAATCCAATAATATTTATTGATAATAAAAATATTGGTAGTTCCGGCAAGGACTTTCAAAATAATATATATATTTTTTTGTTTTCCCCATGTGTCTCAAAGCATTGTTTAATATTGTGAATTGCATAGGTTATGTTCATAAATTTAGTATAAATTCATGGACTAGGTGAATTTTGTTTCACAAAAGTGAAAACATCAAGCATTTAAGGAACAAATGGTACAAGATATTATGCTATATCCTTGGCAAGGATCCTCGGACTATTTGGATACAGCCTGTCTTAACAACATTCGTCCTGAACAAACTGGGTTCGTCTCGGAAAAAAGGAAGTTGGACATCACACCCCAATTACCTCAACTAAACCTGACTTGAATCAGTGCTGAATACAAGTCCCTTCAAAGCAAACACATTACAAAATACCTAAATAATATTGATATCGGTTCAACATATTTTTTTTCAAACAAATTTTTTCTGAAATATAAGTATATTTTTTAGATTGAAGGCTTGGAAATGGGTAGTTTGTTGTGATGTTCTTTGGTGAACATTGATGTCACTTTTTTTCCTCACTATGTTTATGTAACCATTTATATTATTTAATTTATGCTCTTTTGGAATATAGCTATAACTATTCCCTATTATGTTTCTGCAACAATGCGTATTATCTTGATTCACAAATCTTATTAGTTTTAAGTAAATATCTCCATTTGTATGTAGATAAGGAAGAAAGCCTGTGTGGTGCACCGTATCATTTCCCTCCCTCTTACCTCCAACTCACAAACAAATCATTTCCCCCTCGACTATATAAATATTCAAACGTTGGTTAGCTAGTCCAAAGATCTCGGGTTAAATTACCATGTCCAGGGGTCGTTTTTCAACAAATTAAATTAATCATACAAATATTGTAATATGTAATAATGTTTTAAATAGGTAAGCCATTTTATTTGTTAATTATGGTTATAGCCGCATCTAAATATCATATGCCTTAAATTAAAACGACAACTCCTGGATAGCTTAGTAGTTATAGCATTGGCGTATTACGCTAAAAGTGCCGGGTTCGATTCCCGTGTCCAGGTATCATTTTTTAATTTGATGAAAATAACCGTAGTTTTTCAATTTTGGAGAATTTAACTGTAATTAACAAATATAATAGCTTGGCTATTTAGTCCATCATGCTAGATGCGCATTCGTACAGTTGTCATTCTACTATTGGCACCATAAAACATCCTGAGTCGAAGGTGGCTGCGTTATCTGATTACTTGTGATTCTTAATAGATCACACATAGGTAGCTGACAATTTTCACACGTTCATCACAGACTCTGCCTTTAAATATGAGTGATGAATGACACTAAGCACGGGACAGCTCATGGACAGATCTGTGATTATAGTATTGGCGTACTAAGTTAAAGGCGCCGGGTTCAATTCCTTTGTCCATGTGAGTGACCTGGTGGTCTAGGGGTAAGGTGTCAGACTTCTGTACTGGCGGCCGGGGTTCAATCCTCGGTACCGGCACAGATTTATCTGATTTCCAAACCCTTCCTTCACCTCTGACAAGACATCTTGTGGATGTGGGGAATGCCAGGCCTTCACCATGGTTCGGATTCCACGTTAAACTGTAGGTCCTTTTATTTCATCTCACAATCACCCTACCATTACACATTAGCGTAAGTGCGTATAACCCGAACGTGTAGTAAGACGCGGTGCTAATAATAATAACTTTGTCCATGTGTCATTTTTCAATTTAAAGAATGCAATATGTAATAGTTTGACTGCTGAGGGTGTATCCACCCTTGGTAAGCCCACTTTCAGCCTCTAAAGAGACACCCTGATTTGATTATATTGAAAGACTCACAAGATTGGAACGTCCAGATCTACAATATTATCTACCTCACCCTCACAATAGTTTGTTCTACCTCACTTAGTTTGATGTGTTCTAGTTTTGTCTCCGAACCACTAATATCCTGATATTTAATAATAGTGTAACCTACTTCACTGGCCACGTGGTCTAAGGCGCTACTTTCACAGTAGACTAGACTACCAATGACAGGGAGACCGAAGTTTGAATCTCGGTCGAGTGTACTAAGGGCGGTTTTCCTAAAATGATCTTTCAAATTCCCTCCACGAAAATATATGTGCACTTCCTCTAAATGTAACCTCCCCATTTCTTAAAACCCTCGTGTAATTAATACATATTCGTATAAATCAAACGGGTAGTAAGACTCAATGTTAAAAAATAAATAAATAATTATGTCCATGATTGTGAGATACCATCCAGTATGAGCTCAATAAGAGAAGGGTTCTACCCTAACATAACTGGTTGGCCTTCCTTCAGATCAGGTTTGTGTTTAAAATGTATGTCGTAATGAAAATCAATTTAAATTTATACTTTTCAAGTTTTTTTTTCTTAAAGTAGGATTTTTAACATTCAAGTTTAGCATTCTAGCTGGTCTAGACCTTGTATCTTGAATTCTCTTGGCTAAAAAGAAAGGTCACTGTGGGGAGTAGCCTTTAAATTCTGCGTTGTTAGGTAAGAATCCTCTCAAATTTTAAAATATATTCTAAGAAATATTTTAGCCATCTGAATTAAACGTTGGATCAAGAATAAGATGGATTAGAGCATGGATGGGGAATCTTTTAGTATCGAAAGGCTCAAGCCACTTCACTATTCCTTATGAGGCCGCACAGTTAATGTACAGAAAATATCGCCAAAATTATAAAGGTTTACTTTACCTAAATATAAGTTTGTCTTTTTAGGATGCCTTAATAGAGTGAATGATTATTTAATCTACTATGTTTTTCTTTTTATTCAACGAGAACGGATTTCACATTTTATATATTATTTATTACATATTCATAGAGGAACACTTTTTAACTTATAAAATATTTGACAGAAACAGTTTTGTTAGCTTTTTATCAAGCTTGTTCTCCGTGGATATTGTTCATTCAGTTTTAGAAATATATTGCACAATCATGCTTATATATAAGGATTATAAAATCACTCAAAAAATGGGTGTGTGTACTTATGTACGCGCGTGAGAAGTTATACTTCTTTGGCATCATTAAATAATTTTATTTCTTTATTTTGTAAATATTAAATAACCAATAATAAATATTTAACAATAATAATTTAATAATATTTTGTATTAATTATGTTAAATAATAATATTTTAATTTATATCAATAAATAATATACGGATAGTTAACCTCAATTATATTGGAGCACTTGAAAAAGTCTATTAGCACAATTTTTTTCACTAATATTTACAAATAGTAAATAATATTAATCAAAATATTCAATTTAAATCACTACTGAATATAATTTATTAGCACATATATAATTCGCACTTGTATGAAACTAAAACACGTGTTGTGAATGTAGAAACTAGAAACATGTGGATAAATATTATATATATGAAAACAGTGATCAGAGGCGATGAGCGTACCAACATGCGCGACTAACAGAGGTTCTATTTCTATTTTGTTGGTAGCTTTTTTTTTTTCGAGACTCAATGAGCGGTTTAGCTTCAACCTGTTACTTTTGTGTTACAGTGATGCGCGTGCATCTTAAAATTTCATTCTCATAATTTTTTCATAACGCGCCTAAAGAAGTATAACTTCAAAAAAATAGAACTCTACAAACTAAACATTTCAACATTATTTTTTTTAAATTATATTGTAGGAATGCAATTTGAGTTTGAAGATGTATAATTTACAAACGATGGAGATACATTATTGACAGAATATGTGAAAAATCCACACCGAACAGCCTAAGATGTCGCAGGTTACCCATTCCTGCCTTAGGCCATGTTTGCCTAATTTTTCATAGTTATTTTTCTGTAATGCATTTTTATCTTCAGCTGAAATTTCTAAATATTGTTTTATTATCCGGATCAAGTTTAAAGTATACCATTTTAGTAAACATTACTTTAAAATACGTAGTAACAGTCGCCCACATCTCCTTGGGGGGGGGGGGGTGTTATGATTGAATTTATACTACTGGTACATTGGTAAAATAATGGGGTATTATATTATTAACTTATCTGTACAAAATATCAATATTACATGCTATTATTTGTATATCATTAGTATGCCTGCATTTTTACTTTACCTTTATATTAAATAGCATATTCCATAGCGTGCACATTGAATGTGAGGAATGCCAGGCCTCCACCGTGGTTCGGATTCCACGTTAAACTGTAGTCCTTCATTTCATCTCACTATCACCCTACCATTACACATTAGCGTAAGTGCGTATAACCCGAACGGGTAGTAAGACGCGGTGCTAATAATAATAATAATAATAATAATAATAATAATAATAATAACATAGCGTGCATACAAAATTTAATCTATCTAGAAATCAATTTGTACGCTTCGTTCGTTATTGTGGGTTCACTATTCTGAATTTTTTTCATTAAGATTGCATGATGCCCCATTGCATCCTTAACGAATTTCAGCATTCTAAAACTTCAAATGTACGTTTCATCCGCCATTTTTGATCCAACATATTGATTTCTTCAAGTTTCGGGTTTTTCTCATAAAGACTGCATGGTAAATAGTGTAGTTGCCCAAAGATACAAAGACCCCACGTGTATTTTATATATTGTATAGATTGATGACTTAACAGTTTTAATTAATTTACAATTCCATTTTTACTTTCTCGTTATCTTACAGGTAGAGAAAGTATTGTGATCGCAAAAAAAAAAATTGAACTCGAGATTTTGATGAATTACGACGTTTCATGACCCCCCGCTCCCCCGAATCCGAAAAAGTGTTTTTTGAGTTTCCGTCTGTCTGTCTGTCTGTACCTCCAACTAGAGCCTAAACTATTTTAACAATCGGGCTAAAACTTGGCATCTAGGGTTTACATAGGGTGGCCCCGAGAGTTCTTTGGAATTGGATATCTAACCCTAAAATTAAGGGTAGTTTACTGAAGGGCAAAAAAAGAGAAAAAGTCGATTTTCTCAAATAGGCTCTAACGATTTTGATTAAATTTCATTTCTAAACATTTATAAATATTCCAAACAAAATGGCTTCACTCAATATTTCAGCAAAATGACTTTAAGGGCTCCGGACTGATGCGTAAATTATCTTTATTATAATATCTCCTAAACTATTTGAGATATGAAATTACTTATCGTTACAAATATATGTCTCTTTATAATACAAATATTTAATAAGAAGCATATTTTTATAAAACCTATAACTTTCAAGCTATAAGTAAATATATATTTTTTAACTTTTCGAACACAAAAGGTAAAAGTATTGCGACCGCAAAAGAAAATCTTACCTGAAATGTTGATCAGATGTCGACGTCTCATGCCCCCCCGACCCCTAAAAAGTGGTCTTTGCAATGACGTCTTTCTGTGTGTTCGTTTAGACTTCAAATTAAGGGTAGTTTAGTAAAGGCCGAAAAGAGAAAAATTCGATTTTCTCAAAATTGGCTCTAACGATTTTGATTAAAATTTGTATCTAGGCTTTGATTCAGATTATAAATAAACTGACTATTTTAATTTTCCCGTGAAAATGACTTTTAAGGTACTTTACAGAAGCTTAAATTTACGTATCTGCGCAACTATTTGAGATACTAAATAACTTAGAGTTCCAAAATTGTAGTACGATTAAAAATAAAAAAACTTGTATATGTAATATATTGTTATTTTCTGAGATATTGGCAAATGTATTAATACATTTTTGTGAGCTTTAGTTGTAAAGATATACTGCTTGAGTTTTAACAAAATAATTCTCCAATGCCATAGAGTAATTAAATATAAGTAGGTCTCTAAAAGTTTATGTTGTTTTTCCTTAAACCTCTTAGATCATTGTTGTACAAACATTTTTTCTATCTCCTTCATTTTAGACCCAAATACATCCTCAGTTGCGTGGAGAGAGAATGTAAAATCATTTTGTAAAAAAAAAAATCCCTTGAGATTGGAATCCTAGTTAAAACCCCACCAAACGAGACTCACGCCTTTGTTCATTTGTCCTGTGGCACAGGTGATATCGCTGGACAAGTTTAAAAATATTAATTAAATGTTTACAATAATATGATATGCCTACCACTTATATAAAGGGGTAGTCTGAAAAGTTTTGTGTACACTATAGTTTTTCTTCGGGCTTTTTTTCCCACCACAATCTAAAAGTTATCAGAAACCGAAACATAGCTTTTATTTATCCCCGAATAAATTATTAGTATACTTTAGTGTCAAGTTAGGACAAATAAATTTGGTCACAGACGAAATAAAAAAAATCCAAAAATCTGAAGAAATGATTGAGCAATGATTTAGAAACCTTAATCACAGTATGTGACCAAGAATATTTTATAAAATAAAATATCAGAGCTACTACAAGTAATAAATGCCACACACAATCACAATAGCTTTTGTCTTTTGATTGAATTATAGCGCATAAGTAAGATGTCGTGTTTGATATGTGGTTTGACGCCAATGATCTGTGACGTAAAAGTTAGACCTTCACTGAACATTCTCACGGTCAGAAAATAATTGCATGGAAAATATTTATTTCCACAGGAGAGCACGTGAACGAAGACTCCAGTATTGTCTTGAATTGTTTGATGGTCACGGGCAGGTCGGGGTTCGAACTCCGGTTGAGAGTTCTGTAGTTTTTAGACCCCTCCCCCCCACTTTATTCCCTAAAATGGGGGAATATCTTACTAATTCTGATTATATTAGTGTAAAAATGCATACAGGCTAGTCCGGATAGGTGGTGGTGTTAATACTTGAATGGTTTACTTATGCACGATTTGAGTAGCGTTGAAGTTTTTACAAAATGGCCTTTACGATTTAGTTGAAATAGTGTAGCTGTAAATTGTTTCATATAATAAATAAGAATATATGAATAATTTTTTTTTTTACAAAATATAAATAATTTGAGGATAGTTTACTCATAAATTATGGTTGAAAGTTTGGTATTTTTTTTAAGAATTTTTGGAACAATTTTATCTAAAATTGAAATATGAAGATTACTTGCAACGATTGATAATAAGAGATGTTTATTTTTCTGAGGAAAGTATACTTAACCGTAATTGATAGACCTATCTTAGAAAATTTTGTTCCAAGCTATAATATACAACCCGCCTCGGTGGCGTAGTAGGCTAACGCGCTAGTCGTGTTGAGCTCTACTGAGGACGGGGAGGTCGAGGTTCGAATCTCGGTCGGGTGAACTGGGGGGGGGGGGGGGTTACTAAATGGTTTTCCACTCTCCCTCCACGCAAATGCGGGTTCACTTCCTCTAATTCACCTTCCCAATTCCTGATCCATTAGCGTAATTAGTACTTAAAGCGTATAACCCGAACGGGTAGTAAGACACGGTGGTAAATAAAATAATAATAATAATAATAATAATAATATAATATACACAAGTTTATTCGTTGTGTTGTTACATTCCGTTATGTATATTTAAGCAAATGGTAAATTATTTGTATTTTTTTTAATACGTGAGATAAATTATTGTATACATTTTAAAATCGATATTTTAAATGATAATTATTTTATTTTTGTTAGGCACATTTCTATTATTAAATTGTATACTTGTTTTAAAATAAAATACTAACTTGAAACTTGACATTTAGCCCATGTGATCTTTGTTGAGGGTTTTATCAACTTAAATATTTAAGTAAATTATCAACCGTTGAAATAACTACTCTTCCGCGTTCTTAAGCGGACGCATCTAATTATTTGTTTATTCGTTTGCACCAAACATAGTTTGATAAAGTCTGATTAAGACGCGAATGTACGCAGTCCATAACGCACTACCCTAGTTGAGAAACATCACAATCAAACGATAGTTGCGTGAACTGCCGCATCTCCATACGATAACATATCACCTCCGTGGTTTGACAAAATGCCACCATACGCACGATACGACGTCCCGCTAGTGAAAGTCAACCGAACAAAGCAATCCGTGACAATCATACAAATCCTTGGAGGCACGTGTTCCGCAATGTGCATCTCTTCTCGAGTTCTCGTATATCGACGGGTTTGGTTGCTCTTCTGTTGAAATACCGTGGACCTGTGAACGTCCAACATTGGCTTGCTCAATGCAACCTATGACTACAGAATAATAATTAAATAGGTCTCGTCGCTAGACAAGTCGGGTATTTGGGACAGAATATGGATTTGTAAATACATTTTCCAGCCTGTCCTGTTTTCTGTACAGATAGGATATATATATATATTTAAAAAAATCCACCTCGGTAACGTAGTTAGCTAAAGCGCTGGTTTCATTTTGAAATAGACTGATGAGGACGGGAAGATCGAGGTTCGAATCTCGGTCGGGTGAAATGGGGGTGGTTTTCTCTAAATGGTTTTCCACTCTCCCTCCACGCAAATGCATGTTCACTTCCTACAATTCAACCTTCCCAATTGCTAACCCATTAGTATAATTATTACTTCAGCGTATAACTTGAACGGGTAGTAAGACGTGGGTCTAAATTAATTAATTAACTATATATAACACATATTAATGTTATACATATGACATATTGAAATTATGTTTAAGTTATATACAACTATATCAAAAGGTATCTTGATAATATTATAAAAATGAGCTCTTGTGTGTATGTATCTCTGTTGCACAATCACGCCCGAAAGACTATGCCGATTATAATTAAATTTCGCATGTATATAATATATTGGTGGCCCATTTAGCATATTTTTTCTATTAAAACCTAATAAAATATATTTATTTTTACTAGCACTGCGTCTTACTAATCGTTCGGGTTCTACGCTTGTGTATTAATTACTATAATTGTTTTTTAGGGATTGGGAAGGTTATAGTTAGAGTAAATATAACCACCGCTTGGAGATCGAGTGGGAAAACGTTTCGGAAAAACCACAATCAGTACACTCGACCAAGATTCGAACCTTGATCTCCCCGTTATTAGTAAAATTGTTTTTTTTTCTCTTAAACGCATGCTTTAACAAATAAAACGTACACGTGGGTAACGTTCACCATCTTAATTTGATTTTGATTTAACATTCACATAAATAAATATTGGACTAATAAAAGTATTCTCCCATTAAAGAGGCAGCTAAAGGCGAGATTTGACAAGGAAATAATACAATAAATAAAAGCTTAATATACGTTATTTTGAGTGAAAAAATTTAACTTTAAGTCCATGGAACTTTGCACAGGAACTTTAGGGATGTCGGAAGATGCACACCTCAGGCTTTTTTTTTTTTTTTGCGCTTTTACTTATATTGCGACCCTAACGCCTTGGGACGCTTAGGTGCTCGTGCAGGTTATTTCAAAATCCAGAAATCTGATTCTTTGACTTTTCACCATAGAAAATCTAGGATTGTTAAATTGAACGATTATTAATTATATATGTCACCGGCAATGTGTGAAATCCAGGCGTTCTACAAAATGCCTAGGCATTCTTTATAATGCCAGAGTGGTGTCGGCAAAGTATGGAATAAACGAGTTTTGCTCTTATATTTCATATTTATTTTCAAGTTATTTGTCTTTTTGAAGTCCCGGAATATGTAATAAATTCTTTTATTCAGTTCTATGTAAGTCTTGCGCCATTTTCTTGCAGGTTCACCTATTTCCTAGAATTCAAGTGGGTCAGGTTAGGTTATTTTAGAATAGGGTAGTTAGGTAAGGTTATGGGGGTTATGGGTTAGGCTAGGTTATGTTAGCTATTGTTCTCGATAATATACAATGACTGGTTATTCTATAAATTTCCTACGAACAGTCTGAAATATAACAGAAAAAATAATATATTTCATAATTTGCTAAATACAACAGCAAAATTAATTTATTTCATACTTCGATAAAACCACTTATATAGAAAGCCTAGGCATTTTATATAATGCCAGGTTTAAACACATTTCCGCTAACATATGTCGTTTGTGGACTCAGCTTATGGGCTGATTAATGTTTCGTTTAAAATATTGTTTTGAAACTTAGTAGATCAATAGAGTACTTTGGCTCTAACTAGAAGTTTATTTATTTGTATGTTTATCATAATTTGTAAGTTATTAACTAGATAATCTAAGGGCCTGAGATGAAACTATTTATTTAGAGTAAGTACACTCACATTATCTTGGAAAGGATTTGAGAAAACTGTGACAGAATATAATATGTGTAAGACAGCTCGAAAGACCCCGGCTCTGACTTGAACCTAGATCTGCCCGTTAAAAACTCTACATTATTTTTTAAAGAGATTAAATAGCTATAAATAAAGTGTAGTCTTATAAGATTCAAACAATGGATTGATTACACCGCCAAACATATGGCTCTATTTTACAACGTAGTAAGAGATGACCAATGGTAATCACATGGATATATTTCACAATGTTGTAATAGAAGAACAATGTATTACATCAGCAATCACATGGATCTATTTCACAATGTTGTAAGAGAAGAACCATATATTACATTACATTACTAGTGATGATACCCAGCAACCGAAATTAAACGCCCTCCTCTTTTGGACTCCGTGTTGGTTGCACCCGTAGGTGTTGGTGTCCTGGTAAAGATAACCGTGTATGTTTGCACAAACTTTATATTCAAATTCTTCTTATTGTTCTAAGGAAAATAAATGTTTGTATTTACATTATTTGTTCATGCAATTTCCTTTTAATCATATTTAATTTTTGTTTTATTTTTCCTCCGGCAGAATATAGTTGTCAGGCGAGTCACTAACCTAACCTAACTTAGCCTAGCCTAGCCTACCAACATTCCTTCACACTAGTAGTTCTGAAATAGAGATATAAGGTCAGTGACTAACCTAAGCCTAGCCTAATCTAGCCACCAACATTCCTTCACACTAGTAGTTATGAAACAAGACCGACCAAAAATAAATGTCATAAACGTCCTCTTAATGACTTCCAGTTGATAGTATCAAGGCTTTGACTCGCCCACGGGCGCGAACACTTACGGTTTATTTTAGGCGGGCGCCGACGGCCACGTTTTTTGAGAGGGGGGTGCCAACGACACGCTCCCCTCTTTTGATAGGTCTGGTCCCCTGAAACGCCGCAGTCCGCCATATCTTAAAGCCCGACTGGTCGCATTAAGGTTGGAGAAAAGGTTTCTTTAAACTTACGTATGCTGATGATTAAATATATTTTTCAAACGAAACTTTTTACTTACATAAAAAAAGCTTAACTTAATTTTTAATTAAACCCATCTACCTAAAGTTTTTAATTTGTATAGGGATACATACAACTTTGATATTTTAGATTTCATTAACACCTTTATTTGAGAAATGCCAAATATTTTACAAATAGCATCGGTCTTATGAAACTTTCTTTAAGCATGGAGTGTGGATTGGGTCCGTTTGGTCTTTCAAAGAATTAAGTACCACAAGAGGTAGTTTTGGGTGGGGAAGAATGGAAGCGAGACCATTGTGAACACCAGAAAAACACTAAAATAATAATAATAAATAATAATAATAATATAATAATAATTAATATTATTATTATTATTATTATTATTAGCACCGCGTCTTACTACCCGTTCTGGTTATACGCACTTACACTAATGTGTAATGGTAGGGTGATTTTGAGATGAAATGGAGGACCTACAGTTTAACGTGGGATCCGAACCACGGTGGAGTCCTGGCATTCTTCACATTCACAAGTTGTGATTATTACAGGCCTTGTCAGAGGTGAAGGAAGGGTTTGGTAATCAGATAAATCTGTGCTGGGACCGAGGATTGAACCCCGGACCCCGAGCACAAAGGTCCACCAACCTCTAGACCGCCAGGTCACCAATAAAAAAAGACTAGTTCATTCACGACGGAAAGCAATAGCTATAGTAAAACTGCTATTTAAAAGACATTTACTAACTATTAAAATAGAAAATGAATTTATCTTTATATGACAAGTGTTCTGCAGTTCCCCCATTTCACAAATGGTACAAACATTTCTCTATATTAGGGTAGAACATTGCTTCCTTCCAGTGCTGTAACAAGGCTTCCATATTTCCTGTACAAGGTTCTATTTTCAGGCAACACTTTCTTTGGGGAGGGGGGTGGGGGATAATAATAAAAAAAATACGATCTGACAATTGCTTATACATAATTTTTATGTACACAGGAAATATATAAGAAGAACATTCAAATGTATTTATAAACGAAAATAATTATTTTAGTTACACTTTTCTGACTTTCATTTCAGCAAATACATTGATTATATTATCATCATATATTCAATCTAAATTATTGAAAGATTGGATTATAATCTTTCTTGCCGGGTAGTCGATCTTGAATAATTCTTATCCGGCGTCTTAGTTCAGTAGGTAGCGTGTCTGTCTACTGAGATAAGAGTCCTGGGATCACTTTCTGACATGTCTGAAAATTTATCGTTGGTGAATTTCCTCTTTCACAGTGTTGAATTAACGGCTGGAAGCTAGATGTTGTGTCTGTTTTAGGTTTAAGATCATTTATAAGTCGTGTGCTGATATAATCATTTGGTTCAGAAAATGCACGTTAAATTCATCAACAAAAATTCTTAGTTAGGTTTAACTTGCTAAATCTTCTCGGGCCCACTTGACGCACTCGATTCATCGACATCTGAACAACACAGCAGAACACGGGGTGTAATTAACATTTTAAAATATGATTATATTTGACCTTTTTTTTTTTGTTAGTTCGATTTTGAGGCCTCCTTCGTTCTGGTCCCTGTGTCTGTGCACCTGCCTAATTACGCCACCACTTCCTTCTGTTTCTATTGGTTGGTCTTTGATATCAATTCTGAAAGAATTATTATTATTATTTTATTATTTAGCACCGCGTCTTACTACCCATTCGGGTTATACGTTTAAGTACTAATTACACTAATGGATTAGGAATTGGGAATGTTGAATCAAAGGAAGTGAACCCACATTTGCGTGGAGGGAGAGTGGAAAACCCTTTAGGAAAAACCACCCCCAGTTCACCCGACCAAGATTCGAACCTCGATCTCCCCCTCCTCAGCAGTCGGGCTCAACACGACCAGAACGTTAGCCAACAACGCCACCGAGGCGGGTAATTCTGAAAGAACATAAAACATATTGTTGTTGTGGTGTGGTTGTATCCGTTAAATTATCAGTAGTTTATCTGACAGTATTCCGAAATTATTTCATATTAGGGTGGTGGAAGAAAAGTGGCCTCTATGAAGAAAAAAATAGAGCGCCGAGAAGGCAATCGTTTCTAATAGGTGGGTGTATTTTTTATAGTTTGCTCACAATGAATTGAAACTCCATCCTGAGAGTTAAAAAATAGTTTCTAGACTATAAACACTTTTTGCTAAATCAATTATTTTCCCTATTATTCTAATAGTTCATAGCTAACTCCTGCAAGTTTCACACTTTATTTATCATATGATCTTAATAATAATAAGAAACTTTTAATGTTTTACTTTCAAAATATTTTATTCATCACAACATTTTAACAAATTTAATAATGGTAATATTGTAAATTTATAATCCTTCCCATAGGAATTATATTATTATTTATTTTCATTGTGTGTTAATGAACTATGTATATTCTATATTACGAGTACTTACAATTACATTATAATGTAATTGTATCTCATAGTCCAATAGATTCTTAACAGGCAATTTTTTGATTTGATTATTTTTACGGAGAAACACTTTTTTACTCAACGTATTGAGAAGAATGACAGCTTTTGGAAGGATACAATGTTACCCAAGCTAAAGAGATTGTATATAGCGTATATGTTGTTGTAAATCAAAGATAGTAGAATCAAAATAAACGGGAAAGTTTGAGATCCTTCATTTATTTTAAATGCACAAGTAAAAATGATAAAGAAAAAGAATGTAAAGCTAACATTCCTTCAACAATCTTCCTCTTCATCCTCCTCCTCATCAATTGTTTACAGCCTGTGGCCGGGTCAATTTAGTAAAATGCCCCATCTTCCTCTATTCTTTAACCCCTTTTCCTCCTTAAATTTCTTTAATTCTTTTCCCTTAACTTTAACCCTTGCTCCTCCCATCTCTTTCTTGGCCTCCCCTGCGGTATTTTCCCCACATACTTAATTTCCAACATTTTCTTCAACAATAATTGATGACATTATGCAAGGAGAAGATGGTGTGTACACTCACTCTCTGGAAAATGTATACAACGTATGGTTATTTGATCACGTGAAATAATTTTATTCATATAAAATAGTTATCATTTGAACTTGTTGTGTTTTGACTTTTTCATATCAAGAGAGATCATTAGAATCGTGAAAAAATATCTATTACGAGATTATGATGAATTTGCCCGTTTTATGTGAACCCGAACCCATAAAAGTGGATTCTACAATGTACATTTCCATGTCTGTTTGCTTGTATTCACGGCTCAAAAATGGTTGGATGGATTTTGTTCAAACTTGATATTTAAATTCTATAAAGCTATACCTCAGGAACAATTTTTATTTTGACCTTAGCTCTAAAATTAAGTTGTTGTTTTTTTACTGTCGTGAGCTATTTTGAATTCCTAATTTTTTGAAAATGGTTATAATGCCTTAGTTTAAAGTTTATATCTTTGGAATGTTGAAAGTGATACTTGATTTTGAGATAGAAATTCGTGAGT
This sequence comes from Timema cristinae, assembly GCA_039000515.1. Lineage (NCBI taxonomy): Eukaryota > Metazoa > Arthropoda > Insecta > Phasmatodea > Timematidae > Timema > Timema cristinae. Next base: position 23,589,809 of record JBCFYV010000935.1, read on the forward strand.
GATTTTGAAAGTTTCTAAATATTTTGAAAATGGCTCTAACGATTTTGTTTGAAATTGATATACAGATAATGTTTAACATGAATAAAGAGCAGTATATGGTTTCTAGGGTGAGAATTCATTTAAGGGTAGTTTACTGATGACTTATTATTTTTAAATTTTAATATTTTAAAATTCGTTTAAATGATTTGATTCATATTTAAGGTTTTTAAATTAGCAATATCCGTACGAATGTATTTTTCTTTAAAAACATGATATAGACTAATAGTAGTTCCTTAATGACTGATTTTGGAAAGATTTAAAAATTTTGAAAATAACTCTACCGATTTTGTTTAAAATTGGTTCTTGCAAACTTTTCTACAAGATAATTAATACATTATGTTGGTTTTTATGGACCGAAAATCGCTTTTAAGATTTAGTCTAGCTCAGAATGGGTATCTGAGAAACGTTTTTCATGATAAATATTTTTTTATCAATAAAATTAGTTTGGGTGGTCTAAAAATAACTCCATTTTTTTAAATTTGAGTTTTATTATAAATGGTTCTACAATTTGTTTAAAACGAATGTAAGGAGAGAGATTAGAGAGCTTATTATGATTAACAAGATTTTTTTTCTGAGGAAAACTTACTTAAAGTTAGTTTACTGAAAGCCTATTTTTGAAAATGTTGCTCCAAGCTAGTTGCACTATTATGTCGTAACATTTATATAAAAATATTATTAAATGTTCTCCCTGGCCTATATTACTATTTTTTCTAACAAAACGACGCTCTACGATACGACGCCTTCTTTAGGTTGTATTACTGCCAAAGTTACGGTCTATCCGAGATGTCGGAAGGACTCTTATAAGGCTTTCTGTTAAAGTATTAAATCAAAGATTAGCACCAGTTTCTTCTTAAACCTGGCGCAACCTTGATTTAAATCCAGTTTAAAGGTAACTTTACCTTGCAACCAGAAAACACGACATTTAAGTAAACTACAATCTAACCTTCACATAAACTGGCATTGGAACAGCAGTAGAGCTACTTTAGAAAACGTGATAGTACAGTATTTAAATCAGTTAACAACGTGTTCTCTATTATTCCGTCATTGAAATTAATAGGATTGTACACTGTATGTACAATGTACAGTACATATGATGTCGTGTTGTATGTGCTACTATGTACTAGTAACGTCCCCGTGGTGTAGTGGTTAGTGCACTTTAGCTTAGAGCCTAGGGGTCCTGGGTTCAATTCCCGGCTGATACCTTAGGTACTTTTTACCGAAAGGGGAATCGCCCCAACAATCACCAGGGTTTGATTAGTAAGGCTTAAAATTAGTTTAAGAGTTTCCACTGATTTCACACCCTCACACTCACAATCACCTAATCTCATCGGTACATGTAATGGGTACGATTAGTACATTCGGGTGTCCCCTGGGCAAGGGTACTTTAGTACTTGATAATCTTTATACAAACTTGGGTACGAGCGATGTAGCCCAGACGCGCTTTATTAGTATTACTGTCGTAGTGGTTCCTGTCCTCTGTTAAGCTTGGTTCACGATCTATAATCTTTGCACCCGGGTAGGATTGTATTTTCGGACCCCTCCCCCCTTCCCCCATATAACCGGAGGATAGTAAAAAAATATGAAAATAATTTCCAAATCAAACAGCTCCAAACCTTACGCAACCTGAGTGTGATATGAAAATATTCTCCAAACCTAACGTAATCTTATCTCACTCTGGTACCTAAATTAAATTCGTGGTCTGTTGGGAATCCCTCAAGTCAACGCCCCAGGCAGCCTCCTGGTATTCCCAGCCCTTAAGCGACTCCTGTAATAATCTAAGTAGGGAGACAAATGTGTGGGAGAGGCACACGTTTTGCATTAAGGCCCTTGGCCCTGTCGAGTGCAAGTCTAAAACCTATTATGTGGGATGTTGGGTGAGATGTCTTCACAACCGACCAAAATATCCTTCCACGCCAACAGGAACAGATGGATCACGGAAACCGTAGATGGCGCTAGCTACCGGACAGGTCTTGCGGAAAATACATACGTTTGGAAATATCAGTTTTCTCGAGAACGAGTTAAATTTTCAAGTTAATATTTTCAACACCCCTTTTAAAATAATGTTCGATGTTTATTAATTGTTACATTTCTTATTTTTTGTTATAAAGCAGGCAGTTTTCTATTGACAAATATGAATTTTATCAATATTTGATCACTGTTAAAATTATAGAGGAGGTGTGTATATAAAAAGTATAACTTAATCAACATGCTTATATTTTTGAACAAATAGTTTATGAAAAGAAAATTACAAAACAGTAAAAAATTCTTAAAGATAACCGTTTATTCCCATGGCTCTGCATTTTCACGCCAAATGAAAAGAGCTAATCGCCTTAAATTGGTATCGAGCTTTTATTAATTCACAAAGAGAAACTTGACGAATGTTTCTACCTGTGACGTAATGGCAGGTTTAAGACACGTTTACTATGTTGGTGTAGTTAGGTTTTATTCGTAAAGTTTTAAAGAACTATATTTCCATGGGCATCTGAACCAAGTTGGGGTTCCATCTTGCCAACAAGTCACCTCCACTGCTGACCTCCCTTTCTAGACTTCATGTAGCACATCTTCTTCATCTCGTTTCAACTTGTTATACTCAGTGGTCGCCTCCACTGCTGACCTCCCTTTCTAGACTTCATGTAGCACATCTTCTTCCTCTCGTCTCATCTTGTTATACTCAGTGGTCGCCTCCACTGCTGACCTCCCTTTCTAGACTTCATGTAGCACATCTTCTTCATCTCGTTTCATCTTGTTATACTCAGTGGTCGCCTCCACTGCTGACCTCCCTTTCTAGACTTCATGTAGCACATCTTCTTCATCTCGTCTCAACTTGTTCTACTCAGTGGTCTCCTGGCTGACCTCCCTTTCCAGACTTCATGTAGCACATCTTCTTCCTCTCGTCTCATCTTGTTATACTCAGTGGTCGCCTCCACTGCTGACCTCCCTTTCTAGACTTCATGTAGCACATCTTCTTCATCTCGTCTCATCTTGTTATACTCAGTGGTCGCCTCCACTGCTGGCCTCCCTTTCTAGACTTCATGTAGCACATCTTCTTCATCTCGTCTCATCTTGTTATATTCAGTGGTCTCCTCCTGTCTGACCTCCCTTTCCAGACTTCATGTAGCATCTCTCCCTCCTCTCGTCTCATCTTGTTCTACTCAGTGGTCTCCTCCTGTCTGACCTCCCTTTCCAGACTTCATGTAGCATCTCTCCCTCCTCTCGTCTCATCTTGTTCTACTCAGTGGTCTCCTCCTGTCTGACCTCCCTTTCCAGACTTCATGTAGCATCTCTCCCTCCCCTCGTCCCATCTTGTTCTACTCAGTGGTCTCCTCCTGTCTGACCTCCCTTTCCAGACTTCATGTAGCATCTCTCCCTCCTCTCGTCTCATCTTGTTCTACTCAGTGGTCTCCTCCTGTCTGACCTCCCTTTCCAGACTTCATGTAGCATCTCTCCCTCCTCTCGTCTCATCTTGTTCTACTCAGTGGTCTCCTCCTGTCTGACCTCCCTTTCCAGACTTCATGTAGCATCTCTCCCTCCTCTCGTCTCATCTTGTTCTACTCAGTGGTCTCCTCCTGTCTGACCTCCCTTTCCAGACTTCATGTAGCATCTCTCCCTCCTCTCGTCTCATCTTGTTATATTCAGTGGTCTCCTCCTGTCTGACCTCCCTTTCCAGACTTCATGTAGCATCTCTCCCTCCTCTCGTCTCATCTTGTTCTACTCAGTGATCTCCTGGCTGACCTCCCTTTCCAGACTTCATGTAGCACATCTTCTTCATCTCGTCTCATCTTGTTATACTCAGTGGTCGCCTCCACTGCTGGCCTTCCTTTCTATACTTCATGTAGCACATATTCTTCCTCTCGTCTCATCTTGTTCTACTCAGTGGTCTCCTCCTGTCTGACCTCCCTTTCCAGACTTCATGTAGCATCTCTCCCTCCTCTCGTCCCATCTTGTTCTACTCAGTGGTCTCCTCCTGTCTAACCTCCCTTTCCAGACTTCATGTAGCATCTCTCCCTCCTCTCGTCTCATCTTGTTCTACTCAGTGGTCTCCTCCTGTCTGACCTCCCTTTCCAGACTTCATGTAGCATCTCTCCCTCCTCTCGTCTCATCTTGTTCTACTCAGTGGCCTCCTCCTGTCTGACCTCCCTTTCCAGACTTCATGTAGCATCTCTCCCTCCTCTCGTCTCATCTTGTTCTACTCAGTGGTCTCCTCCTGTCTGACCTCCCTTTCCAGACTTCATGTAGCATCTCTCCCTCCTCTCTTCTCATCTTGTTATATTCAGTGGTCTCCTCCTGTCTGACCTCCCTTTCCAGACTTCATGTAGCATCTCTCCCTCCTCTCGTCTCATCTTGTTCTACTCAGTGGTCTCCTCCTGACTGACCTCCCTTTACAGACTTCATGTAGCATCTCTCCTTCTACTTGTTTCATTAATTGCACATCACATCTTTGCCTCCCACTCTTAATCATTGCTATCACATCTGGTCTTCAATGTGGTTATCTTATCTCCTTGTTATTTCTTACTCGCAAAACATATTCTTCCTTCAAATTACCGCGAATCTTCCTAAATACTTTATATTCAAACGTAGTAAGTCTTTTACCGCTGGCTTTGTTTGATCAATGATGAGTGAATTCATTGCGTTGTGTCTTCAGACAGCAGCTTCGATGACAGTAAATTGTTGATGGCATATTAGCTTTTGTTTCCACTGACTATTCTGTGTTGAATTTATTTTTACACCTTATTTCTACTATCCCCTATCACTTCAAGATATATGTTTGGCAGAAGGGATGATAGGATGTGAATCAGGCTGTATAACGTAAAACATCGAAGAATTTATTTAAAAATAACTACAGTACACAGACAAAGGTTTGCCATTTACATTATCATGAACATTAAATCTCATTCCCTGTAGATAACACCACGTAAGTGTCCGCCACTAACGGCAACAGATTCCTTCACGCACTGGGCGAAAGCCTGCATCACATGATCCAACATATCCAAGGAAATGTTTCACACGGTGTCTCGTATCTGATTCTTAAATCCAGCCAATGACTGAGGACGTTTGTCGAACACAATGCTCTTTAGGTACCCCCTAAAAAGAAGACCGTGGTGGATAAATCCTGTGACCACGCTGTTTAATGAATTTACCCAAATCTGTCAACCAGATGACCAAGAAACGCAGGTCACAAGACAGCCATTGACTGGCCAGCAGTATGAGTGGTTTTCCCAGTCTTGCTAGATCCATATCTGTGCTAGATTTCAGTTGACCAGCCCTTGAAGGAGTAAGTTGTTCAACAGCTCAACGAAGTGATCTCTATTAACTGTAATGTCACGACCGTGAGAACCTTCAAAGAAATACGTGCCTATGATACCGAATGGTGTAAGGCCACACCACACTGTCACACGATAACTATGTAGTGGTTTCTCGTATAGTTAGCGAGGGTTTTCCCTGGTTCCCAATATAGGAAACTATGCTTGTTTACAATCCCGGATAGTTCAAAATGGGCCTCGTCAGAAATCAAGAGGGTATTCAGGATCATTGTGTCGATTGACAAACGTCTCATAAATTCCGTGGCAAAGGTCATGTGGAGATTATTGTCCTATGCTGTCAGCTGCTGCGTGACGTGCAGCTTGTACAGATGAAAGCTCTGGTCGTCATGAATGATGCGGTGCAGGGGCAAATGACATTTTCAGCGCCAATGCTTGTATGACGGCTGATCACTGAGGACTTTAGAGTAGCACGTTGTGGGCCTATTTCACTGGAGCCGGTGTCTATTGTGACCTTGGATGACCAGGACCTTTTATGTCACAGCATGATGTAGTATTATAGAACTGTTTCACCCACCTTACGATCGCACTGTGGTCATGGACGTTGTCCTGACGTCCTAGCCCAAAATGGCAACAAAAAGTCCTTTAAACAGAGATGAGCAAATTATTATTTTTTATATAAGTCTTCACGGCAAATGCACGATTTTATGCTGATCCTAACGCCATGGTTACAAATGGCATACCTTCCTCAGTCCAGAATGTGTCTATATTCCACGCATGCGCATAGAGCACCACAGTACTACGTAAACAAAATCCTACTATCCATTTTGCTCAAACCTAGATTATTTAAGTTTATGGGCATGTTTATTTTCTTCTACTTTCAGTTTGTTCCCTCCCAACTTATACATGTTTGGTCTTAGACTCGTTCACTTTCAATCCCACTTTTTCTGCCTCTTCTAGAAGTACTTGTGTCATTACCACCAGGTATTCTTTATTTTCCATTACTATCGCTATGTTGTGAACAAAGGCCAGTAGGTGGACCTATAAAATAATTCCGACTGAACACCAATCTGCAAGTCTTTTATTTTATTCAAACTGCTCTCGAGTGCTATATTGAAAAGTTTGGGTGATATACCATCATCTTACATGAACCCTAACCCAATGTTAAATCTGACAGATTATTAATCTTCAACTTCCACCTTTCTTTTATAGCCTTTTACATACACTTTTCCTTTCCTTATGATATTGTCGTAGATTCCACTTAACTGCATGAATTCCCAGATTTGAATTCTCCTCTACTAACTTAGATTCCTTGTTGAAATCTACGAAGAGAATGTGTGTTTTCGTTTTGAACTTCCAACACTTTGATAGTATTTATCCCAATATTAATATTTGATCTGTTGCTGACTTTCTTCTGACAAAACCAGCTTGATATTCTATAATTTCTGGGATGTACGTCTCTAGCCATAGTCTTTGACCATATTTTGTATGTATTGTCTAGTGGTGATATGCCTATGTACTTATTGCATTCTATATTATCACCTTTCTTGTGTAAGGAAATTAAGGAGGCCTATTTCCAGTATTTTGGCATGCTTTCTGACTTCCATACTTCAAAACTCAAGGAATGTAATTATTTGATAGTTCATTTGCCTAATTTTTTTCAGATTGGGAATGTCATCTTCGCCTGATACTTAACCGTTTTTTAGGCTGTTGACTACTCTCTCTATTTCTACTAGCCTGGGCTCTTCAATGAGCGTTCACATATTCTTTCAGGGTAATGCTTCTTCCTCTTCTACCTGATCTTAACAGTTCAGTAGTACCTTAAAGTAGCCTTTACACAAGCTCAGAACATTTCTACTGCTGTAATGTTACCACTATCGTCCATTATGCCATATACTTGGCGGAATAAGCTTTCTTGAAAAAGCTCACTATTTTGTACAATTCTCATGTGTTGTTTTTATTATTCATGTCATTTTTACCTTTCTCCAGCTGATGCCCTATATATTTTATTATGACTGTTCTTATAACTTTATTGACTAGACAATAAATTTTTATTTTGAGATTAAAGAGAGAGAAGGTCTGTGCGGTGCACCGTACCATTTATTTCCAATATGTTTTGTAAGAATTAATTTAACTTAGCTTAGATAGTGTTTAGGCAAAGATTTCTTTGTCATTTGATTGCATTATTAGTTTGTGCTCAAATTTTGTGAGGTTTAGTAATGTTTCAAATATTTAATTTATTTAAATTTATTGATTAACATAATTAATTAAGGATTGACATTTCGAGCTTGATATTATCAAAGGTGGTATTATAAAAGTATTGGCAACCGAATGTTAAACGTGGTAGTTTGATATAGTTTTGACGTGGATCATTCATGCAAAGAATGGGTCAAAATCCCTGTACACAATATGAGAAAGTTTGTAAAATTGTATCATATAATTTATTTCAAATCGTCTGAAAATCTTTGATTTATTCACAAAAATGGCCAGTATGAGTATTCCTACCAGAATGTAGAGTCTGTGGACGCAAATATTTTTTTAGACTAGGCAGGTTCTCTGGGCTGTAAATATTGGAGGTCCACATTATTGAACCAATATTTTTTATTTTCAGCTTTTAGACATTTTTTCTTTACAAAATTAACTATGAAATGCGCAATGTTAAGAATATTATAAAGATATATTGTCATCACAATAAATTATATTTATAAATCCATATGTAGCCACTAATTTTGTGAGTATCTTTATTGTTTACCTTAGTTTTAATTGGTTAAACATCTTTAAGAATCAATTATGAAAGACAAATCGTATTTAAGTTTTAACATTCATTGACCAAAATAAAATTATAATATAAATAATAGTATAATGTAAATAGAAGCTGGTCAACATTTAAGAATATCTGAAATATGTTGTAACGTCACAATTTAACATAGATAAGACCCGCAGTGGTAGCTGAGTGGTCTAAAGCAAAACATTGGGCTATACTTTATTACCATTGACAATTCTGCTATTTTATTATTATTATTAGCACCGCGTCTTACTACCGTTCAGTTATACGCATACGCTAATGTGTAATGGTAGGGTGATTGTGAGATGAAATGAAGGACCTACAGTTTAACTGGATCCAAACCACGTGAGACCTGGCATTCCACACATTCACGGGATAGTTTTCAAACTGATTATATATTTCTATTCTCTATCTGCAGGTGTATTTTATTTGAGCTACTTGTCTCATATATTCAACTTTTGGTTGAAGATTCATATGTTTGTATCAGGAAAAATAAATTTAATATATCGTGGCTTTTAGGGACCAATAATTATACAAAAATATTCAACTCATGTACTTATTTTTAAATTTCATAAATCTACAAAATGTATATTCGTACTTTGACTTATTTTTAAAGCACGTAATAGTGTATATTTGGCTTAGTTTCATATATTTTTTAAAAAAGTGTACTTTACACATCCCTAATGTATTAATAATGGCAATACAACCATGTACGGTGTGTACAATACTTCCACTTTACAACTATACCGTTCTCATGTTTTGTCGTTGTTTAATTATGGTTTCTTCTTCAACTAATTCACACGCTTGGGTTATTAGCTTCAAACTGATTATACATTGCATGACAAAGCTCTCTGGGACATTTTTGGATATTGTTGTTAACATGCTATAGCAGATTATGTCAGAACTAATACGCAACAATTAAATTATATAAGATATTTTTGTACTTTCTCGCTATCTTACAGGTAGAGAAAGTATTGTGACCGTCAAATAAATCAAACTCAAGATTTTGATGAATCTTGACGTTTCATGACCCCCCGAATCAATAAAAAGTTGTTTTTGACTTTCCGTCTGTCTGTCTGTACCTCCAGCTAGAGCCTAAATTATTTTACCAATCGGGCTAAAACTTGATATATAGGGTTTTCATAGGATTGCCCCGAGGGGTTTTTGGAATTAGATATCTAACCCTAAAATTAAGGGTAGTTTACTGAGGGGCAAAAAGAGAAAAGGTCGATTTTCTCAAAATCGGTTATAACTATTTTGATTAAATTTCATTTCTAAACATATATAAATATTACAAACAAAATGGCTTCTCTCAATATTTCGGTAAAATGACTTTAAGGGCTCGGACTGATGCGTAAATTATCTTTTATTTATAATTCTCCTAAACTATTTGATATATGAAATTATTATTGTTACAAATATGTAGGGCTCTTTATAATACAAATATTCTATAAGAGTGCATATTTTTATAAACTCAATACGAAGTGATGACCCTTGTAGACCCAGCATTGATCTTTTTTATCGGTCCAAACTTACAAATGAAGACATTAATTCTTTAAATACAAAATTATAAAATTTAAAACCGGGACTCACATAAAAAAAGTTTTACATAAGTATAGTGCAATTTATGCTTGGGTTTGCTAGTGTACATTATTTCGTTTCACATATATTGCGAATTTTGCGTAACTATCTCCATTTTCAAACAATAGAGCGAGAAAGTCCGTTCGGAGTTCCGTACCATTTATTTTGTCTTCTATCCGTCTGATGTAAATATTTCTCTTTGCTTCTTTCCGTCTAATGTGAGTTTTTATCCTTGCTTATTCCCGTCTAATATAAGTATTTATCTTGCTTCTATCCATCTAATATCATTATTTACCCTTTTCCTCGTTTTCTATTAATTATTTTAGAAAATTATTAGAAATCTGGGAAACCTCAGGTTGATTATAATCAATATAATTCTATTACCAAATTTATTAACAAATACAAATAACATCACGTCTCAATAAGTTGATGGAAATAACTAGAAACAGAGGGAAACTAACGTAATAAAAAGAGGGCAGTGTGCTAGAACTCAGGTATGAGCTGGACACTTTCACCTATTATATTTTATTATTATTTTATTATTATTATTATTTAGCACCGCTTCTTACTACTCGTTCGGGTTATACGCTTTAGGTACTAATTACGCTAATGGATTGGGAATTGGGAAGGTTGGATTAGAGGAAGTGAACCCGCATTTGCGTAGAGGGAGAGTGGAAAACCATTTAGGAAAAACCACCCCCAGTTCACCCGACCGAGATTCGAACCTCGATCTACCCATCCTCGGTGGTCGAGCTCAACACGACTAGCGCGTTAGCCAACTACGCCACCGAGGCAGATTTAATTTATTTTATTTAATTTATTTATTTAGCACCGCAACTCACTACCTGTTCGGGATATACGCTAATGTATTAATTAAGTAATTTTAGGGATTATGAAGGTCATAATTAGAGGAAGTGAACATTCATTTGCGTGAAGGAAGAGTGGGAAACCATTTTAGAAAAAAACCTCAGTACACCCGACATAGATTCAAACCTCGCTCACCCTGTCATAAGCAGTCTAGTCTACTTTGAGAATCAGGTCTTAGACCATGTGGCCACCGAAGTGGGTAAATCAATATTGTTTGGTTTCAAATAGTAGAGTGAGTGTTAATACTCGTCATTAAAATAGAGTAAATGCTATGAGCATTTAAACAAGAGACCTCGTATGATGAATTCCCTCTCTTTCTATTTGATACATCACCGTCTAGGGATGTTATATATTGATTAGTGTGTCAAGTTTATATGCAACCCGTTTTGCAATAAAGCTCCAAATTCAGCAATTAGGCAAACTCGTTTAGGATAACTACTCAGCTTTATTCGCACTGGCCTTGTGAGATCGATCATTTCGGGTGTGGCTAAAAAACCACTTCCTTCACCTCTCCTATCCTCCCTCCCCCTAACAGACACACGTTCCACTACCCGTCCGAGCTATGCGCATTTTATTAATCTATTGGTTTACATAACAAGTAAGGTCAAGTTAAACTATTTAGGGGGGAGGGGGGGGACCTCCTAAAATTACTCCTGAGTGGATGCAAATAAACGGTGCAGATTTGCTTTCAAACTGCCTGCTATGTTTATAAAATAATAATAATATTTAGCACCGCGTCTTACTACCCGTTCGGGTTATACGCTTTAAGTACTAATTACGCTAATGGATTAGGAATTGGTAAGGTTGAATTAGATGAAGTGAACCCGCATTTGCGTGGAGGGAGAGTGGAAAACCATTTAGGGAAAACCAACCCCAGTTCACCCGACCGAGATTCGAACCTCGATCTCCCCGTACTCGGCAGTCGAGCTCAACACGACTAGCGCGTTAGCCAATACGCCACCGAGGCGGGTGTTTATAAAATACTAATTCAAGTTGATCCTACAAGTTGCACCAGCGCATTTGTTTGTTTCGTTAGTGAATCCAGGCTTCGAGAGACAAGAGGACACAATTAAAGGTGTCGTTGTGTAACACCTTTGGTCGCATGATCTCATCCCATTAGATTCATACCCGTGGGGACGCTTGATAAAAATACACATGCATGAAGATCCTCCCACGGATTATTGACGATCTCGTAACGATCTCGCACGCTGCTTGTACAATTATGGATGTTTGCATGTTGCGGTTTCTACAGGATGCATTTCCGCCTATCTCGAAATGCAAGGTGACAATAAACAGGGACTGCACCTGTTTACTATCAGAGGAAATGGTGGTACACATGGAAAAGGTTTTGTCAGTGCAGTATATTTGTCGCTATCGATCATTTTTTTTTTTAGGGAACCATCGCTTTCGATGATGCAGTTCACAAGGATGGCGTGCGATACTTTTGTCATTGCGGTATATATTTGCTGTCGCAGGTTCTTGTGGAAACGTAAGAGTAAACGTATCGTTGCATTTATATAAATCCCCAGCAGTAAATAGGAGCTAGATTCGAGCGTTGTTAATTAATTGCAAGCTGTCGATTATGAGTCTATGATTGTTTTAAAACCTGAAGCAGATGCTGAAATTATAATTATAATTATAATTAAAAGAAAAAATAGTTAAATTATAGGTGATTGCTTTTTCTAATAAATAAGTTAAATTTTAGTATAATTATTTTAAAAGTAATGAATAGAATTTAGGAGTACTGTTTAGTATATATACATTTTAAAACTCTTAAATCAATTTATAAGAATTTTAATCAATTAATTTTAAGTTAAATTTTAGTATGATTATTTTAGAAAGGGTGAATTAAATTTAGGAATACTGTTTAATAGATTTATATTTAAAACTTTTAAAATTAATTTATAAGAATTTCACTCAATTAAATATAAGTTAAATTTTAGTATGATTATTTTAATAGTAGTGAATTCAATTTAGGAGTACTGTTAAACTGTTGAACTTGTGATATATAAACAGGAGAGACCGTAGATTCTAGACGAAAACGAACAGATATTTCAATTGTTTGTGATTTTATTCCAAACAACGCGTCTTACTACCCGTTTTGTCTCTATGCATACACTAACTAAGCTTATGTGTTAGGTACGAGGAAAGTAGAGTTTAAATAAAGCGTGCCAGCATTTTCATGGAGGAAGAGTGAAAATCAATTTAGGTAACACCCCTCCCTCAGAACAACAGACTGGTATTCAACCTAGAACTCCTAGACATTGAAAGGGAATGTGACGCCAAAAAAATGCGGCCATTGAAGCTGGTTATGTAAGTGTTGTGCCTTTTATTACTTTTTGAAACACACAGTAAATTTAGTAAGGATAAATAATATTAATTGGTGAATCAATCAACGTACTACGAAGCTATAAATTATAAAAAGTGTTAGATAGTGTTATATAAAACATTATACAAGTTTAAGAATTACATAGCATATCATTAAATAATTCATATATGGAAAATTACCGTAAATACATATTATAAGAGGCTTTGTAAAAAAAGATATTAAAATTAGGGCTTTCCATTTAAGAAAATCAGGATCATGAATCAATGGTAAGAAAATAAATATAAATAGAATTTTATTATTTCCAATATTATTCACTTGATATTTTACTAAATTAAACTAATGATTATAGATGTTTACCTAGTAATTAATTGAAAAAGAAATTAATGAGAATTATTTATTTCAAGACCCAAATCGATGTTCACATGGTCAAACTCGTGCAGGATTAGATTACCGGTGATGGGTAGAATAGGGTTTGATTGTCGGTCGGGCGTACTAAGGGTGATTTTCCGTAAATGGTTTCCCCCTCAACTTTCAAGCAAATTAAATTATACTTCTTCTAAACACTAACTTCCTCTTTCCTACTCCAATAGTGTAAATTAATATAATGTGTACAACCAGAACGGGTACTTAAATAAAGGGAAATAATTTATTTTGAAAATTAATCCCCTAACTAGGTATCCTGGGTTAGGCTACATTTGTGTCTTTTTTTGTTTAACGAATATCATTTTGAAGAGGAACTGCATGATTTGTAAACAAATTGTAAGTATAGGACAATTTATTCAAACAAATTCGGCGTGGGCTTAGTAAGAAAGGGGTAAGGTGTCAGACTTCTGTGTTGGGGGTACGGGGTTCAATCCTCGGTCCCTGCACAAATTTATCTTATTGCCAAACCTTTCCTTCACCTCTGACAAGACGTGTATTAATCACAATTTGTGAATGTGGGGAATGCCAGGCCTCCACCGTGGTTCGGATTCCACGTTAAACTGTAGTTCCTCCATTTCATCTCACAATCACCCAACCGTTACACATCAGCGTAAGTGCGTACAACCCGAATGGGTAGTAAGACACGGTGCTAATAATAATAATAAACTTAATAAGAACAGTAAACAATACTAGACCAGGGTAGAAATGTAGTATCGAAAGAAAAGTATAAATACTGTACTCATTAAAATTAATGGAAGAAAACCATCGATACTGTAATAGTATTGAAAGAAAAGTATCGATAACAGTAAATATCAGTATCAATATTTTAGTCTGGATATATATATATATTGTTTTATTTGATAATAATAATAATAATTAATAATAATAATAATTTAATTTAAGAAAGGGGTAGTAGACTGGTCGCCATTCACCCAATCACCCGGTCAGCCATCAGGATGTATTGATAAACAAAGATGAAGGAACAGTTATTAAATATAATGAACTAAAAGAGATTGAATGCTAGAGTTGTTTTTTGCTTGTCATGCAGAAAATGAATGAGAATTGAGAAATAGTGTCATTTGTCCTTCCTACACAGTCCACCCTAGTAAACGTTAGTCCCTGCATGAGTGAAGATAACAAATAAGTGGTTTATTTCGATACTGATCCGAAACTAGAGTGTGAGCGGAAAAAAAGTATCAAGTAATAAAAATACTAGTATCGAAAGAAAAATCTCGGTATTACTTATTAGTAAGGTGTCGATAATTTTTTCACATCGATAGACTGGGGTATGTGTTAGAATTTACTCTCTTGTTGAATAAGCAACCTTCCAAGGTGATAACATAGGAAAAGAATTTTAGAACCTGCTATCAAGATATAACACAGTAACACTACTCCCCAACACATGCATGTGTAATCATTTTAAAATAATGTGTGTATATACACATTCAGAATTACAAAAACTTTAATCTAACCCTAGATTATTACCTGCTTCGGTGGCCGCATGGTCTAAGGCATCACTCTTGTGCTAAACATAATTCCTGTGACTGGGGGATCAAGGTTTTAATACCTGTTGCATGTACTGAGGGTGGTTTATTCGAAATTATTTTTCATTCTCCCTCCTTAAAATGTGGGTACACTTCCTCTATATTCAACCTTCCTCATCCCTAGCTCATTAGCGTGAATACTACGTAAGCGTATAACCTGACTATTTGGTAGGACGTGGTGCTAAAAAAAAACCCTAGATTAAGTACTTATCTTTTTAAATATATTTCTCTATGAGTTTGGGTCTGTATCGCAAACCCCTTTGAAGGTCTCGATCTGCAGGCCGATAGTTATTGATCATGTATCTCTGAATAATTTGTTCTCTTGGTTAACTCCGATACTCTTATCTCAAACATGTCTTGTGTATCAAAGGCTGCTATCACACGAGGCCACTTTTAGTGAAGCATTGTTTTAAATGAGTCCTTTCACACAATATAGCAACTGCTGTGGCGGGTTTCGGAAACCGTGGCTTGCAGTTGCCCACTTGCATAAATAGTGGCTGCAATTTGGAGTTGCCACCACTCGTGTTGGGGGGGGGGGAGGGTATTGTTTCAAATGAGAGCTTTCGTACGCTGCCACCAGTTGATGCCATTTTCCGTCAATGGGCGTCCGTCAGTTCATTGTTTCAGGAAGTTTTGTTGAAATAGTTGTATTTGTTGTTGCTGGTATGCTTCGTTTTATGTAAAAGATGAGTAAAAGCGCTGAAAATACTAACATTTGGGAATTTAATAGATGAAAAAGTGAAGACCGAAGACCTGATATACGAGGATGAAAATAATCCAGTTATTTGGACAACGCACTCGGAGAATACAGTGATAAAACTCTAGGCAGAAACTCCTGGCACGACATAATCTTGAGGTTGGGATTGTACCGTGGCTACAAACCATCTTTGCCACCAACCTCCGCCACCCAAAAAAGGTGTAGCCTATATACACTTACCCCATTTTACCGTGAAATCAGCGCCTGGTATGGATCCTTAACGCAAGTCAACACCGAACACTTTTCATTGTTCAAGTTGTTGAGAAAACTAGAAAGAAGACTCGGAATGACATGAGATCACGTTCGCTAACCCCCGAGTTGAGGACACTGCGCAGGCGCCAAATCTTGGAGAAGCAAGCAACAAGTGATATCACATGTGTCACTCTACCCCCTCTTAATCTTCATCTTGACGTTGTGCGCAGGCGCCAAAGCTTGGGAAGCAAGCAACAAGTGATATCACATGTGTCACTCTACCCCCTCTTAATCTTCATCTCGACGTTGTGCGCAAGCGCCAAATCTTGGAGAAGCAAGCAACAAGTGATATCACATGTGTCGTCACTCTACCCCCTCTTAATTTTCATCTAAACGTTGTGCGCAAGCGCCAAATCTTGGAGAAGCAAGCAACAAGTGATATCAAATGTGTCACTCTACCCCCTCTTAATCTTCATCTTGACGTTGTGCGCAGGCGCCAAAGCTTGGAGAAGCAAGCAACAAGTGATATCACATGTGTCGTCACTCTACCCCCTCTTAATCTTCATCTTGACGTTGTGCGCAGGCGCCAAAGCTTGGAGAAGCAAGCAACAAGTGATATCACATGTGTCACTCTACCCCCTCTTAATCTTCATCTTGGCGTTGTGCGCAGGCGCCAAAGCTTGAGGAAGCAAGCAACAAGTGATATCACATGTGTCACTCTACCCCCTCTTAATCTTCATCTTGGCGTTGAGCGCAGGCGCCAAAGCTTGGGGAAGCAAGCAACAAGTGATATCACATGTGTCACTCTACCCCCTCTTAATCTTCATCTTGGCGTTGTGCGCAGGCGCCAAAGCTTGGGGAAGCAAGCAACAAGTGATATCACATGTGTCACTCTACCCCCTCTTAATCTTCATCTCGACGTTGTGCGCAGGCGTCGATGCGTGAACCGTTTCCTGACTTCATTGGTCATGGAATATATCCCTACCATTTCCCCCCACTATTCTAAACGAAATATAAGCTGATACCCGGATCGGAACGATTACTCTTTGATGCAATTAGGATTTAGGAACGTACAACATGTAAGTGTGCATTATTTTGGAAAGGTTTTTTATAATATTTTCTTATTGTAAAACTGAGGAACGACTAAATCCTTTCTTACTATGTAGGGATTCAATTTTCTAATGCTTCGACATATTTATTTGTTAATGTTGTATTAAATTAATTTTCCTGATAATTAGACTTTTTTACGGGCATGTTATGGTTTTCACATGTCTTTTAGTGTTGGTTAATGTATTATTCGCAAATCAAACTGAGTAATTTAATCTTTGTGCGCTATCTTGTGCTATATTTTGTTTGGCTATATTGTTACAGTTGTAGTGTGTCTAGATGAAACTAATAGGGTTTAGTATCAAGTTTTCAATTTCTACGCGAGTGGGAAATTTGGTAAATGATTTTGATATGTTCAAATTGAAATATTTTACATGTGGCACAAACGATTTGGTTCAAAATGCGTATTTTGGGAGTGTTTAATATGACAAATAAATCTATATACTTGTTTGAGGGTAAAATTTGGGTATGGGTGTCTTACTGATGACTTTTTTTTTTAATTTGAATATTTAAAAAAAATAGTTTAAGCGATTTAGTTCAAAATTTGTATGGGTGTATATATTTCATATCAATAGTAGTATATTATCTTTATTTATCTAGAATAAATTATTTAAGCGTAATTTACTTACAACAATTATAGAAAATTTGAATGTTTTGGAAATCGACCTTGAAGATTAAATTCAAAATGGAAATCTGTGAATAGTTTGTCATGATAAATAAGAATACGTTTCTATTTTCACAAATAACAAATAATTTTACGGTAGCTTACAACTATTTATTCTTTTTTAAAATTTGAATTTTTAAATAAATTTGAACAGTGTGTTTTAAAATGTATTTATAAACAGTGTTTTTTATGACTAACAAGTTGATGTGTTTGTTTTTATGAGTAAAACTTATTTAAGGGTAGTTTAACAAAAAATTGTTTTTTAAAATTTTCTTTGAAGCCATAATACACAATATGAGAAAGTTTGTGCGATTGTGTTATTTCCTAATCATTTCACCTACCTCGGTGGCTAACACACTAGTTTCGTGCTAAGCTATACGGCCGAGGACGGGGAGATCGATGTTCGAATCTCGGTCGGGGGAACTAGGGTTGGTTTTTCCTAAATGGTTATCCACTCTCCGTCCACGCAAATGTGGGTTCACTTCCTATAAATTCAACCTTCCCAATTCCTATCCCATTAGCGTAATTAGTACTTAAGCGTATAATCCAAACGGGTAGTAAGACGCGGTGCTAAATAATAATCCTAATCTAATTACTTTTGTCTCCGGGTCTTTCCGACATATACAATCGTGTACTAACTAAGTTAAGGATAAGCAAGTTTGAATTTTGAGGAAATGTTCATGCATTTGTGTGAAAATAGAGTGAAAAACCATCTAGTAAATTCAACCTCAATAAATCTGGACCAGGATCTGAACCCTGTTTTCCCTTTCATCTGCAGTCCAGTTTATTGCGACCATTCAAACACCGTAGCTTTTCTTATTTTAATTCCAGTGAACCTTCCTCATAAATGTCTAAATAATATGAAATATATTAAAAATAAAGATGTGCTAAATGTTATTCTGGGTCATTCACAGCTTGTAGTCTTGTGCCCTTTTATTTGTTCTCATGGCCATGTTCAGTCTCACATTTTTATTCGCATGCATTTATTAATACTGTTGTGGTAATTGAGCTGTTTACCAACACAAAGAAAGAAAATGAGGTGCTGATGAAGTCAGTCACCCAATCTGGAGAATTGTAACCGAGAAAGACAAATATTGTTACAGCCGATTGGAGGGTCATTATAAGTGGCAGTTTCTTTTCTACGCGAGAATCACTTCTTAATGGACATAAGTTGTAAAAAAAAAAAAGTCTTCTTCTTGAGTGTGTTTCTAACCTGACCATCCCAAGTTTTGCAAGGTCATACACACTTTCATCCTTGTCTAACAAATCCTGAGTTATGGAATAGCTCAATCCCATACTAACAACTACAGCAGCGTGTTAGAACGTACACAAACTATGCAATGTAAGAATACGGCGGCAATGAGTCAAACGTATGACATCACGACTGGCGTAGCTGCGTATTCACAACATTCCAGCATGGTACCAGTTAAAACTCCCACATCTCAGAAAACAATTTATTTTTTAATGTTTAATGATATCATTCTATGCAGCAGGGATTAATTGAGGAATACTTGGAGGGGATTTGACTTAATTACCTTATATAAAAAAATACAGCTGTTGCGAAAATAAAACAGAGTCAGTTACGGAAGGTTAAAATATTACGTATCAATAAAATTATCACCCGCCTTGGTGGCGTAGTTGGCTAATGCGCTAGACGCGTTGAGCTCGACTGCTGAGGACGGGGAGATCGAGGTTCGAATCTTGGTCGGGTGAACTGGGGTGGTTTTTCCTAAATGGTTTCCACTCTCCCTCCACGCAAATGCGGGTTCACTTCCTCTAATTCAACCTTCCAAATTCCTAACCCCATTATCGTAATTAGTACTTAAAGCGTATAACCCAAACGGGTAGTAAGACGCGGTTCTATTATTATTATTATTTATTATTAATAATAAAAATTATCGTATCTATGATTTTTAAGTCAATATTTAGAGTGTGTTTAATTAGTAGTTTACCTTGCCGTTGTACACATTTGGCTTTTGTCTTTTGTGCCACATTTACACGTGACATTCTAAAGTCCAAGTTCCATTCCTTGTGTTCAACTAACTGGACTCTGCACCACTTGTTACAGCCCTGCACAAACCACTGGTATACTTCCCCTGCATACACTCCGGTTCAACACTAAACCAATCTCTGTTACAGTCTACACCCTTGAATATAAATAACACTTAGATCACGTTGCTTTAGTTTGTTGTATTTGTTATTCACGTCACTATTATACATAAATAAAAAACGAATTGAAGGAAACAACTCAAGGAAGAAAAGTCTTTTTACCGCAACATTTTTTTAAGTAGAACTGTAGCAAAACAGTTGATTAAAAAGTAAGAGTGAATAAAATTTTGTTATAAAATGAAATAATACAGTAATAATGAGAATTAATTACTCAGTATTTTGTAATATAGTGAAATATAAAATAATGCCTTACAATTTTTTTTCTAATAATAAGTGATTTTTGTAACAGTTTAACATTATTTTAGTTTTCTTTTTTTATATATAAAACTTATAAAAATACAATATTATTCATATGTATTCATAATATTGCTTCAATAATAATATTATGCACTAAAGTACGTGTTTTTGATTATTATTTAGAACATTATAGGATGTTGCAAAATGCAACGGCATTAGTCATCATATTATTTTTTAGTGTCACTCCCCGAAGTATTATAATATAACTATATCCATATTTTATATCATTTATTCAACATAATATCCTTGAATTTATTCTGTGATACTTTTATTTGGTAAATTAATATACTTACGCCAATATTTAAATACAAACTGATTACCAAACCGTTCCTTCACCTCTGACAAGACATCTTGTGAATGTGGGGAATGCCAGGCCGCCACCGTGGTTCGGATCCCACGTTAAACTGTAGGTCCTCCATTTCATCTCACAATCACTCTACCATTACACATTAGCGTAAGTGCGTATAGCCCGAACGGGTAATAAGACGCGGTGCTAATAATAATATAATAATAATAATAATAAATACAAACCACTCAATGAAAGTTTTATGGGATCCCGCACATGGATTACAGTATTATATATTTCAACCGTTTGGCCTGTAAAGTCATTAAGGACTTTTTCCCTGATTAAATTGATATAAACGCATTTTTGCTATAGTTAAACTAAAATAATCACACGAACATTATATGTCTAAATAAATTTAACCTAAGAAAATAACTGAACATATTTATAAAAGTATTTCGGAAAGTAAAATATAAATTACTTCCAAATAAGTTATCCAAAATGAGTTTGAAATAAATAACGGTATTTCATGTAATTGATGTCTAGTTGATCTAACTCTCCACCCCCCTTCATCATCTTCACCCCCAAGCAATTTAATTAAGAGGAAGGGGGAGCAATAAATAAGTTAATTTAAGCCGCAGGGGGCTTCAACCTTTTTATATCCAAGGGCCAAAGTGTTTCTCTCTTGTTGGCCCGCGGGCCACAATGTTGTACCGATAATATTCGGATTGAATAAATATTAAAATATTCATATCAGCTCATTCTTATACACTTATACTCACACTAAGGATTAGAATTTTGTTTGACGTGTGTTTTCTGATGGTTTTTTTACTATTTTTGGAGTTACCATAGCAGGAGGTAGCATGATTTGTCTTGCCTAGTAAAGCTGTCATTTGTCGGTTAAAAGTACGGTTGTATTAAAACGCAATACTTTTCTTCATGCAAAAAGCATTACATCTTTTATAAACTGACGTAAAATACTTATTTATTATATTAGTTGATCATGTAAAATATGTATCTGTATTTGTCTTTGCATGGTGGCAAACTCAAATGTACTTAAGGCGAGCTGAATATAGTGGAAATAGTTTGCTCCACTAAATTAAATTTCAAGAAATTAGTGGTCATTACAAAAACTTAACTCGAATGTCACCAAATGAGTAGGCATTTAATTATTTTGTTTGGAGCAAAAGTGCAACAAAAAAAGTTCACGTTTAAGAGAATCCATAAGTATGCAGGAAAGATTCGCAATAAAATCACGTTTTTTAACCGTGACCTTTGTACCAGTCTGCAATACCTATTTAAGGTCTCCCAACAGAGTATTATTATATATAATAATATATATAATAATATAGTATAGCATTTTAGAGGCAGTCTAACTGCATTTGCATGAAAGGAGAGTGGGAAACCATATAGAAAAACCACCCTCAATAGACCCAACCGGGATTCAAACCACGATCTGCCCGCCTTGAACACGCTAGTCTAACACGAGATTGGCGCGTTATTGCACTACGCCTACGCCACTGAAGTGGGCTGGGACATATTTACCCACATAATCTACACAGGGTGACAGTCTGTTATTTGTTCACCTCTCTCTCCCCAGAGGCAGTTTCATACTTATGTTAAGTGTGCAACAAACTTTTTAAGAAAAAGAACTACCATTGTTGTACAGTTACAACACGCGAGTAATCATGTAACTGTAAATATTGTTTTTAATATAATTTATAATTTTTAAAGATAAAATTATTTTTATTTATTTTCCTTGAAATATTAGAAAATGAATTCGTAGTTAATATTTTATAATTATGTCAAAAATAAAATAAAATTTCAAGGTGTAGTAATATTTACAGCACACAACTGCTCAACTAATATTTCAAACGCGTGTGACGGAAGGTTAATTAGAAATAAACGATAATTTAAATTTGCAAATGGTTCGGCTCGCAGCGCCTTCCAGTGAGTTTTGAGCAGAGTCTCGTAAGATCCTTTGATGTTCGTCGATATAACAACATTCACTGGGTCGCTGCGAGTATTCCGACCCATTTATTCAACGTTAACGAGGCTCGGCTCGCTAGTCTAGATGCTGCTTTAGAGCATATATTTTCCAATATCTCCTGGATACCTACATGACCTTGTATTCAGCCAAATCCGAATTCTCCGAATCAGTCGGCCATATACCGCTCAAACTGGTCAGTTAACATTTTTCTAAAAGTTGTTCTAAAATATTTGTAAAGAATAAAACAAACTATTTGATTTAAATTTCCACTAAAACTGAAAATTTCATTCCTCCTTCTGTTGGTCTCCTCGCAATATTTTGAGAACCAGTTGACCTCGTGTTGAGAGGTTGTTTGAAATAGCTATCTTCATAAATCAACCTCATTCGGGTAAGTGAAGTGACAAGGCGGAAAATAGGAACACAAATTTTAGTTAAGGACCATCATTAAGTAACGTCAATTGTAAACATTTATTGACTTTTTATTAATGGGACGACTATGCCATGCTTGTTTGTGGCTGTATGTGTTTGTGCGTCTCTTAGAGCTTTGGAAATAATATATGTCTATGAAAAGCTGAACACACATAGCAGCTACCAGAAGTTTTTTTTTTTACATTCGCTTCCTCATTTGAAAGCAAGAAGAGCTCAAAACGTGTTTTCCATAACTGGATTTATAAAATTAGTACAAAGATTTTAGCTATTCATAAAAAAGTTAGCATGTTTTATTTATGATGTCAGACTAAGAAAATGTATGTATGTTTATAGTCGTTTGTATTTATGTATGTATGTATGTATGTATGTATGTATGTATGTATGTATGTATGTATGTATGTATATACTCGTGTGTATTTATGTACGTATGTATTTATGTATGTATGTATTATCAAATAAAAGGTGTTTCTTTGGCAAATGAAAACTACACAGGTAACGTTTGACTAGCTTATTTAACTAAAGCTTACATTTACATACAAATGTGTTCAGAAAAATTAATTACTTCTCAAATTAAAAAGTATCTTGGAAATGAAAAGTGTCGCAGGATACATTGACAGAAAGAATCTGCTTTAGTGTAAATGCTTTATCTTTTCAGGCAGATCTTTGACTCCATTCGTGTAATTGGTTCATCGGGCGAGGCTGACAAGCTGGGAAATCCTTCTGTGATAGCTTCACAAAAGAATTTGCCTGGAAACACGGTTATAATACTCCCTGATGCTTTGCTTATAAAATCTGGCTCTCCAAGATGTACAGAACATAGTGATCCCGCATGAAAGAACGTAGGAAGACCTTAAATAGAGGAAGCCTCCCTATCAGCTTCCGGAAATCATTCAAGATATGTCTGACAATAACAAGGAATAATAAGTTTTCAGCAGCAATTATTTGACGTTGAAAACTGAACAAAAATTTGCTTTAGGATAATAACGAGTAGTGTAACCGACATCAGATGCAGAATTAATAATATTGGATGAGTCAACCATAGCCCTAAGTCATGCGACAGATGCCATCAATCATTTGTTGCAGAATGGGCTTTCATGAATAATCATTTTTTCCGGAGAAAAGTTTTAGTGCTAGGGGATAGCTTCCGGTAATGTTTAACATTTCTTCTGCACAATCACAGGACAGTAATTGTCCAAACACATATTAAATACTCTCAGCTGTGGAAGTAGTTTAAATTCCTCAAGTTAAACAATAATACACAGAAAATATACAGTACTTCTGTTATTGGCTATTGCAATTAGGGGATTGAAAACTGAACACCATATGGCTCGAAAGAAAATATCTTTCAAGGGTCAGATTGACACACACGCCTCGGTAGTTCATGAAACATTTGTGAGCCCAACTGACATTTCGAGTGGCCATTCTCTGCCCACTAAGTGAAGGAGATATATAAATAAATTAGGAGGTATTTATTATTTTAGAATACTCCATTGTTACATGATCGTGAGCTCAGTACACTGTAAGATGAGGGGGAAAAAGTTCTGTATTTTTTAAACATTTTTACGTCCTAATAAATTCTGCCACACAAGCTAAGCTTAAAAAAAATGGGCAGGATAATAATACCCCTTTGGTACTTAGATACTAAACAGGGCTATGCAATAGGGGAATGTAAAATACTTACCAAATAATCGCTTTGGTACTTGTAGACCCTGGCATCCCCTTTATTTTGAGACGGATGCAGTTCCCAGTTAAACTGGTGTTCTCAGTTACTGTTAAAATGTCAAACCTTGGTCAGGGTTGGCATCTATCTACCCTGGTCCGTCTTCAGCCATGGCCAACTATACAGCACGTGGCCTTTCCATATAAGATTGTATAATATACTAGCTGAATCCCCGTTCTTCGCACGGGATATTGTGGTATTATTTATTTTTGGATGAAAATGACGAATTTTTGTTTGAAGCTTAATGTCGTTGTTCTTAGCGCTACCTGAAAAACCTCGCGAGGAGGTGACCATGTATCGTTTCTCATGGAAAGTCTTATTTTCGGCAGGCCCCCTTGTCTACTGCTTGGGGCGTTATCAGCTGAATGCGGCTGGACAGGTCCCCCCCCCCATCTCTCCCCCCACCCGCCACCACCACACACCACCCCGGGCCGGGCCCTCTCACTCACACAGACACTACAAATACCACAAAATTCAACAAAATATAAACCAGAGACTTCTGCCGTCTCTTGAAGTTGCATATTAAAACGTAATTAGATATTTTAATTAATTGTCTATGTACATTTTTTCCACCCCTTAGAAGCATCTACGGGCTAAAAATAATTACTATATCTTTTTCGAAGGCATTATTAGAACAAACTTATCGGATTATTATCCTCTAAACGCTTAAAAAGGGTTCATAAAGCAATATTGTTGATTAGGGTATCTACCCCGATTTCACCCCTTTAATCATAAAACATAGGTATTAAACATCTTTACATTTCCTAATTAGCTCATAAGGAACGTCTGTACCTAATTTCAGCCCTCTAGCTTCGTGGGAAGTGTGAGAATTATTTGTGAGTGAGTGAGTAAGTGAGTCGGTCAGTCAATAGGGCTTTCGCTTTTATTTATATTGATATTCAAAAAGTTTTTTTATTAATATTGTTTACTTTCACTTTATAGACTCTTGGTAATAACTGACAGAAATATACTGTTTTACAAACAAAGCCTAACATTTCCTACACCTAAAATTGGAGGCTAGGTTTTGTTATATTGGCTAAAATTGTTACCAAGATGCCGTAGACAGTCCTAAAAACTAGTCTGTATATAAATATATACACACATAAATACATAAATATATAAAAACAAATATCATATATACATAGCAGGTTGATAAAAATTTCTGGAATACAATATTTTATCGAAATATTATTATATATAGCTATCCTGAAACAAATCTTTATATATAAATAATTAATGCAGGTGGCGCATATTTCCCGGCCTAAGGGTGTCCATAATTGAGGAGGGGTCGGGGCAAAAACATGATAACCTTAATTGATTTAGATGGTATATTTTCACTTTTTAAACGTCTATAAAATCATGAAATCTAGCTAT
Organism: Timema cristinae; assembly: GCA_039000515.1. NCBI lineage: Eukaryota > Metazoa > Arthropoda > Insecta > Phasmatodea > Timematidae > Timema > Timema cristinae. The sequence goes on from JBCFYV010000935.1 coordinate 23,615,617, forward strand.
AAAAAAATAAGTAAAATATTCATGAATATTAGTTATCCTTAAGGTATTGACTGACTATAAAAACTACTTGTAGTTCAAGTGATATGCAACCAGAAATCACTGATAACATATTTTGTCGTCAAATGAGGGTTATTATGTTTTTGCCCCAACCCCCTAAATTTTGAAAAAAGGTTTAATAATAATGTATGGTGGTATCAAAATTCACCTATTTCCACAACTTGGATAAATAAAAGAGGTGTAGAAATATTATGAAAATTAAAGGTTAAAAAATTTGAAAGCGATCTTTAAAAAGATGATACATGATAGGCAAAATTTTGAAAAATATTGATTTCAACAAATTTTGACTAGATTCAACAAACTCCTTTTGAATATTAGCGACATATTTTGAATTGTATTTTCTTTCTGGCTTTATTAATTTTGCCTAGATTGAATAGATCTACAGTTTTGAAAGAAATAACAATATTTTCATATTTAATTCAAAGTGGATTAATAATAAATGGTACGAAGCAATTATAAAATTTTATACGAAAAGGCCACTAATGGCCTAAAACTGGCTTGACCAGATGTATATTAACCATGTCCTAGGTTTGACCTTGTAGCTAATTATCATTCATCGAGAACACCAGTTTAACTGGAAAACTTCTCCGTCTAAAAATTAAAAGAATGCCACGGTCTGCAGGTGACAAACATTTAGTCCTTTGAGATAAACCTGTTAAAATTGCTGCTTGGATTATATTTTTTTTATTCAATATTGTTACTGCTAGACAGTTCCATTACATAGAGCCTGTTTAGTATCCAAGTACCCAACTACCTATGTTTAAGTTTAACTTTTGTGGTAGACTAATATTCTTTACGGTGTCAAACCATTTAAAATCTCTAACGGAAAAATGCTTTTTTCCCGCTCATACTTTAGTTGAATAGTTCACACTAATGTAACAATGAACCTCTCCTTTCAAAATAATACTCCCTCGCTTATTCCCTTAGCGGACACAGAATGAGCATTTAAAATATCATTGGTTCAGCCTATTTTAATAATAATACTCCTCGCTTATCCCTTAGCGCACAGATGAGCATTAAATATCAGTTTGTTCAGCTATTTCAAAATAATAATACTCCTCGCTTATCCTTAGCGGACACAGAATGAGCATTTAAAATATCAGTTTGGTTCAGCCTATTTCAAATAATAATACTCCCTCGCTTATTCCTTAGCGGACACAGAATGAGCATTTAAAATATCAGTTTGTTCAGCCTATTTTCAAATAATAATACTCCCTCACTTATTCCTTAGCGACACAGAATGAGCATTTAAAATATCAGTTTGGTTCAGCCTATTTCAAAATAATAATACTCCTCGCTTATTCCCTTAGCGGACACAGAATGAGCATTTAAAATATCAGTTTGGTTCAGCCTATTTTCAAAATAATACTCCCTCGCTTATTCCCTTAGCGGACACAGAATGAGCATTTAAAATATCAGTTTGGTTCAGCCTATTTTCAAATAATAATACTCCCTCGCTTATTCCCTTAGCGGACACAGAATGAGCATTTAAAATATCAGTTTGGTTCAACCTATTTTCAAATGTCTCGTCAGTTACTGAGCTGTGGGTTAATATTTCCTCTGAAATTAAATGATATTTTATTTTAAGATGTATTTTTCATTTTCCATTACTCAATTGTTTTAACCAAAAACGGAAGTTACTGTAGATTTTCCGTAGATTTTTGTTTGAATTAATGATTTTAAACGCCTTCACCAGCTAAGAATATCTGTCTAAACCAGCGGTCGGCAACCTTATTTGGACAAAGAGCCACATTTTTGTGGTTTAGAAAATTTGTGACACCCAAAGAGTCACTCATATATTTTACTTATATGATTGATAAGTGCTATTAAAACATGCATTTGTTATAGAATAAATCACATTTATTTAAGCTCAATTATACACAAACAGCTTTCATTAGAATGTTTATACTAGGTAGGTAAGTAGGTACGTACGTGATTTTTAACTTTAACTCTAACTTTTGGATTTTTGTGACACAACCAAACAAATTAATGTGAAATCTGACCCTTCATTTCGTTACATAACTGAGTGATACCTGGTGAGTTGTTGGTCATTTTTAGTTTCAGGCAAGATTCAAGACTCTCGTCCTGAAGGCTACTCCTTAGTTTATTTTGATCAAATTCATATTGTAGAATGTTTGGTCACAATAAATGGTCAAAATTCCCAGTGCGTATATTTTTAACAGGCAATACGACTTAGGCAGGCTGTTCTAAGTGTCAAATATTACTTTATCCCGCCGTTGTAATGTTGATAATTCAGACTATTTATATTGGGCAGATAACAGCTTTTCTCGTCCTTCGAGACTTCCCAGAGCTGCATCGAGAGTCTTAAATTTGTTACTCTACAACTCTTTTGATTTGAGATCCAATAACTGGAGCTAAAAATCAGCTTGGTTTACATTGTTAGCAAATGCTGAAAAATTAATAATATTTATTTCTGATTCCAATGACTTTATTCAAAACGACCGAGTAGCTTTATAATCTCTGAACCCCTCAAATCGTTTTTTAAATTAGTCACTCATTCGTTTGACTGCATCTGTGAAAAATTCGTAATCAATGGCAAAATGTGAGTCCTCTTGATATTAATTCAGCTGCGTGAAATGAGTGAAGTTTTTGATTTGCAAGTTCATGTGTAACAAAAGAAATAGCTTCTTCTAAAATAGAAATGCTATGTTTTTTTGCCCTTGTAGCTTCACAGTGAGTTTGTTTACGTGTGCGTGTGCTATGAAGCCAAAGATCATCAGACAATTAGGGATAATGCAGGCCTTTATCGTATTGAAAACATTTTTATTTAAGTAAAGCAGGATTAATATCGATCAAGCACCTCACCTCTTGAAAGCCAACCCACTTTATTATGTAGAAGAAGGTAAGCATATTGGCAATCTACTTCACGAAAAAATTATTGGAACTGCCGATAGTTAAGTCTTAGTCATTATATTGTGGTTGGTGGAATAGATAGAACCAGTTGCGTGGATTTTTTTTCTGTTCACCAAAATGTGTGTTTTTGTTTAAAAACTAACAATTGTGGTACCTTGTAAAGAAGAGCCGCAAAAAATGTGTCAAAGAGCCGCATAAGGCTCGAGGGCCGCAGGTTGCTAAGCCTTGGTCTAGACGATTGCTGTCTCATGAGCATGCGGAAGAATAGGTAAATATTACCTAAATTCATCCCCGATATTAAAATGTTTCTCACATTGAGAAATTATTATTATATATTATTATTATTTAATATACAGTTTATTCTGCAACAAGTGTTTGAGTGCATATATTGCTTGACTTGGGGGCCATGATTGACCTAATAACATTATCAGTTTGAGCTCTGATAACGTAAGATGATGAGAAGGTTCCCTCTAGTTAAAATCTTCACACTTTCTGCTTAGTGCGATCAGTATGTTTTGTTTATCTCTGGGAACCAAATTTTCGCAATCAAAACATCAGGGGGTTTGATTATTGCGTTTACTAACAAAATCCTCTGTGACGATAGCAAATAAAATTTCTTACAGCTTATTAGGCTCGGCCTATGCACCATTAATATGGTATTTTCACTAAAACACCTTTTTTTATCAATGTATCCTCCCACACTCTTTGATTTAAAAAGCCTTTTAGCCATAGTAGTCATTGATTTATCTGGCAGCTGACCTGGTGGTCTAGGGGTAAGGTGTCAGACTTCTGTATTGGAGGTCTGTGGTTCAATCCTAGGTCCCAGCACAGATCTATCTTATTCCCAAACCCTTCCTTCACCTCTGACAAGACGTGTACTAATCACAACTTGTGAATGTGTGGAATGCCAGGCCTCCACCGTGGTTCGGATTCCACGTTAAACTGTAGGCCCTCCATTTAATCTCTGCGTATAACCCGAACGGGTAGTAAGACGCGGTGCTAATAGTAATAATCATTTTTCTTAATATTTGCACTAGTATTCTGGTAAGAAAAACAGACAGTAAAGTTTGATTCACACGTACACAGAAAATAGAAATCAGAATTTGCTTGAGTGATACAGCAATTCATACGCTGTATGTTGACCCATGATGCATTGCAACCCTATCTTAGAACAACTGTTTAACAACCTATTTTATTTTCTAGTGGATAAAACATATACTTTTTATCATCTTCCCCGTGGATGTTTTTAAAATTATAATTCTCTGTCGTGGCACAATCCAATATTTCGCTACATACTCTTTACATTAAAGGGTTATTTCAAATCTATTCACAATAGCATACAAAGATGTCTGCTTGCTTCTGGCTGTAGAGCGCATGCGTTGTCAAATGCTCATGCGCACTGATATGAGATAGTTGTAGTTTAGCGTTAGCCGTTTAGTCGTTAATTCATCACTGTGAAAGGGTAAAGCCACATTTCACGAATGATAAATTTTTCTGCCATGCCGGGAACCGAACCCGGAATCCTTGGCTCAGTAGATAGACACACTACTGACTGAGCTAAGGTGTCGGATACAAATTAACATTGAATTTTAGCAAAAATTAAAATTAAATTGTTATGATAGTATTTTTGACGAACAAATTAACGCGGAATTTAACGGGATATACTATAAATTTGTTTATTTTTTTTCTTTCCGTTTACCACGGCCTTTTCACTAAAGTCTGGAACGACGGTTTATACCCTTCGAGATAACAGGTATTTGATTTATTTATTTTCTTAAGCGCTCTAAGGGGTATTTTGATTAGGTATTGGCCCTGAAAGAGGTATACGACGGATGAAAGTTTATGAGACACTGGTCTATTGAGGAACTCGCGGTGAAATAGGCCTGAGGGAAATCTACACACAAACATATAAACTAGGAATTCCTCGTTCCTTAATGATCACAGAGAAGAACTTAATAAACTCTTCCATGTAGCCGATCAGACTCCAATCAGACACGAACTGGCTACCTGCGAGCCAAATACGGCCCGCGTTAACTGAAAATGTGTCAATCACAATATCCTGGAGGAAAATTAAAGGCAAACCTTGGGGGAATATGCAAATAGCTGATGATTCAAACAAAAAAATATATCTAAAAGGGATATTATTGAATTTTACTATGAATGTATTTGAATAATAAAAGTATATAATTATATATTTATAATTCTAAGGTGTTTTGTGAAAGTGTGTGCGTGTATATTTCATAATACATTTTTGGGAAATGAATATTATTTTTTTTGCGAGTACATTTTTTGAAAGATTCTACCAAAAAAAAATGCAATTTATACACAAGTCATCTTCATCATAATAATAATCATCATCAACAACAACTGTTTTCATCATGTGGTCGGGTCAGTTTAGTAAAATGCCTCAATCTTCTTCCCGCTTTCCACCATCCCCCCTACATTAACTTATTCCATTCTTCTCCTCTTACTTGCACACTTTCCGTTATCTTCTTCTCCCATTTCTTTCTTGGCCTCCCACGATGTCTTTTTCCTACATACTTCATTTCCATCATTTTCTTTGGCACCCTCTCCTTCTCCATCCTCATTACATATCCATACGCTCTCAGTATTGTTTCCTCCATCATCTCATGTACTCCGGATAACTTCATTCCTAATCCTATTTCTCCTCGTGACAGCTAACATGCTCCTCACGAACTTCATCCCATGACCTCCACTTTCCTAGTCTCTCTCACATTCAATGTCCATGTTCCTGCTGCACATGTGACAATGAGTACAAAGTACGCCCTGTAAAACACTTCCTTACACTTCATAGATTTATACTTAATTATTGAAAGTAATTGTTTATTAAGTGTTGTAAGCTCATAGTGTAATTTAATATTCTGATTTGACCCTTGGGATAAAAAAAAACGTTTGACCATCCCGGTCTAGTTAAGTGACTGTTGCTTTATATCCCTGGTAGTAATCAAAGTAGAATAATAAATTATTATGTTGTGTTTTAAATCTTCGACCAGGTGTATTTTAGTATTATTATTATTATTATTATTATTATTATTATTATTATTATCACCGCGTCTTACTACCCATTCGGGTTGTACGCACTTACGCTAATGTGTAATGGTAGGGTGATTGTGAGATGAAATGAAGGACCTACAGTTTAACGTGGAATCCGAACCACGGTGGAGGCCTGGCATTCCCCACACTCACAAGATGTCTTGTCAGAGGTGAAGGAAGGGTTTGGTAATCAGATAAATCTGTGCCGGGACCGAGGATTGAACCACGGCCGCCAGCACAGAAGTCTGACACCTTACCCCTAGACCACCAGGTCACCTACATTTATGTAAGGCATATAAGATTGTCTTCAAAACATAGCTAAAGAAAATATTATCACCACACTCATTAGGGCTACGCACGCGTATATGTTAGTAATTACGCGGTGAGAAAGGTAAAATGTTGAGGAAATGTAACCGGGTTTTGTGGAGGAAGAGTGAGAAACTATTTAGGAAAAACTTGAACCTCAATCTCCCCATCATCGGCAGTCTAATGGCGAGTGTGGCGTCTTAAACCATTCGAACACCAAGCTGAGACAAACCTAATTAAGTTCAACTTTACTCGAAGGCTAGATATAAAACGTTATTTTATTTTAAGTTTCTGTGAGTAACTCATCTCGGTGAGCTAGGGATCTTGTTCCAGCGTAATCTCAAATGATGGGAGTGATTGACCACAAGTCCAGGTGACACTGTTTCAATCCCGAGTGATGAGAGACCGTGTATTTACTACTCGCTTTCCTCGTTTGGAGTCCCCCCCCCCCCTCCTGGTGAGTTTTCTTTGCAAGTGGATGTAAAATAATGTAATTCCAGAGCCGTTTTTTGATAAGTATTACCGTTTAGTCACACGAGACCTCCAAAGAAAGGTCCGCACCGACTTTAAAGTTGCTCCAATATTTGAAATTTTTTCGGGGGTTAAAAATTAAAATGTTCAACTCTTTGGAGTTTTCTCGGCGGTTACAGGCTAAAAGCTATAAGTTTGCCAAATTTCAAGTTTATAGCTCATCTGGAAGTGGGTAAACATTAATGTCAGTGAGTGAGTCAGCCATGTGGCTTTATAGTAGTATAATTTGTGAACATATTAGTCAAATTATCTAATCAGTGCGTGTGTATGACATATTTCTAGAAAGTCCACCTTTTTTTTTTAGCACTGCGTCTAACTATCCATTTGGACTACACGCCTAGGAACTGTTTACACTAATGGGTTAGGGATTAGGGAGGCTTAATTGAGAGGAAATGCACCCGTATTTACGTGGAGAGATAGTTTAAAACCCTATAGGAAACATCTTCCTCAGTGCACCCAACCGGGATGGAACACTGATCCACTCGTCTTCGATAGTCTAGTCCAACACGATATTAGTGCGTTAGACCACGTGGGTTGCCCACTTTCGATCACCACCATTGATTGAAATTGACTAAAATTTGCTAATTTGTTTATATGATTTATTAATTAAAAAGTTATCAAAAACTGCCAATAATACCTTTCTATGGATAATTGTTTAGTTTCTCTTTACATTGTTATTCAAACGGACTAAGATTATAAATACAATAATTATTGTAATATTTTTATTCCCAACATAGTAGCAACATGAGTTTTAACTTTTCAAATAACGGGTTTCCTAGAAATCATACTGTAGGTGCTGGGGATATGTATATAGTATTTGGTGTGATATTTTAAGTAAAGTTATTTTTAAAGACGATTACTATTTCAGACCAGACTAAAGTGGTTGATTTGACACATGTCACTTTTTTTTTTATCAATCCGACACCTTATCTCAGTCGGCAGCATGTCTGTCTACTGAGTTAGGGGTCCCAGGTTCAGTTCCTGGCATGGCCTAAAAACCTTGTCATTTGTGAAATGCTGGTTTACCCTTTCAAAATGATGTATTAACGGCTGGAGGTTGGACGTTGTGCCTGTCCTAGTATTAAGTTATAAATTATAAGTCATATGAAGCTACGACAGGCCTAGCAAGCCAGTAGTGGAAAATATATGGCTTGAATAAAAAAACTGACCCAGGCCAGGGGCCGAAAACACTAATGGATGTAAAGTAAATCCTTTTTATCAGGTACTTAATGGTGCGATTGAGTTCTGAAATTGGTTTCTTTTGTACACTGAAAGGTGGTTTAGCTTGCTGGGTTGGACAATAACCCTTGAGCTACGCCATAGTTTAGTCCGACAAGGTATCCTTCAAAATAAACGAAGGGTATGTAGCTCTTAACAGCAACCAACGCAAAAATCTAAACGGCTTGGAAACAAAAAGATTAGCCACACAATTTTATTGTGATTTTAATTTGAGTAAAGGTATAAACTATATCATAAACTCATATCACTTTACTTTATTCAAGTGAGTTTAGATAAAGATTAACATAAATATCGGGGCAAATGTAATTTATGAAAGAAAAACACTTGTTTTTGATTAACTGTTTTAAGTTCACCTTTAAATTTTGCTAAGTAAAAAGGAATTACTATATTCTACAGTAAAACTACGAAAAAAGGGAACACATTAGTTTCTTTTTTAAATATTCTTGATAATAAATTATAATTATTACTGTTGGAAAGTTAATTCTCATCAATATAAAAGTGTAATGACAGAATAAACATTAACTCGGAAAATAAAGCATGTTATTTTTTCGGAAACAAATATTTAAAAAGAAATAATCAAATACATTTGTATATGTGCCGTGGCCTGCCTAGAGATTTCCATTAGAGTGTAGGGGGTATTATAATTTTAACAAGCTTACCCCCTTTCTCTTAATTTACACCAATAAGCCTATTTTAAGTTAGTATTATCATATTAAATATAAACTCACTTATTAAATATAATATAAATTATTCTTAAATACCGTATACAACGCAAATAACTAATAACAAAGTGAGTTTATATTTCACTAATAATTTGGGTAAATGTTGAAATTTACAAAACATAATACAAATATAGTTACTAACTATAAAACATACAGTAAGGTTTTCACAGACCCAAAGAGCGTTAATTCAGTGGTATATGCTTTTTGAACTTTACAATCACTAGACTGACGTCCACATTTTTTGCAGATATAGAAGCATCAAATTATCCACGCAGTCCTGGATCATTTTAACTCTAAGTTCACTCTTTACCCTAGCGATATCTCGTTCACAAGTGGAACTAGTGACAGGAGTCACGCCAAAGTATTTATATTATTATTATATTATTTATTATTATTATTATTAGCACCGCGTCTTACTACCCGTTCGCACTTACGCTAATGTGTAATGGTAGTGTGATTGTGAGATGAAATGAAGGACCTACAGTTTAACGTGGAATCCGAACCACGGTGGAGGCCTGGCATTCCCCCCATTCACAAGTATTTAGTAGCTTCCTTAGGTTGAGTAAATACGTTTTACACTGAAATGATCTGAAAAGAATTCACCCCCTCTGCATATCCTTGATTATCAAATATTTCTCAATACACATCTTTATTATTTACTTTTTAGAAGTCTTATTTCTCTCTCTAATTAGCATACTTAGAATAATATTAATATTTAGCACCGCTCTTACTACCCGTTCGGGTTATACGCTTTAAGTACTAATTACACTAATGGATTAGGAATTGGGAAGGTTGAATTAGAAGAAGTGAACCCGCATTTGCGTGGAGGGAGAGTGGAAAACCATTTAGGAAAAACCACTCCCAGTTCACCCGACCGAGATTCGAACCTCGATCTCCCTGTCCTCAGCAGTCGAGCTCAACATGACAAGCGCGTTAGCCAACTACGCCACAGAGGCGGGTCCTACTTAGAAAAAAGACTAGAAATTATTAATGAAAGTGAAATATCAAGTGTGTTAACTTTTGGCTTTATATTTATTAACACTTTCGGCTTTGTTTTTATTCAACCACGTTCTGCTTTATCTTGATTTTAAGCTGTTTATTGGTCAAAATGGCTACTCACAAAAATCATTAAAAACAACCACATTTATAAGTAACATTAGGGTGGCATGGCTCTCCTGCCCCTGTAGGCAAGTGTTTTAAATAAAATGTTTTGAAACTATCTTATTTTTAATATGATTTTAATATTAAGGACTACACATACTTTCAAACGAAAACATTGATAACAATGAAAATGTATAGTAAAAATAAAAATATGCTAGTTTAACGTTAATGTCTAGTATTTCACAAGATAAATAAAATTCCTGAAGTTGATTTTGATCTTAAATGTTTTTGTACATTGGTAAAAGTGATAGTCATCAATATTATAAGTTTGAAGGACAGTTGACAGGAAATACCGATTTGTCAATAATATTTATATTTAATTTGACGAGGAATAACATTTTTAAAATTATCAAGATGAAATCAATACCAATCCTCAAACACCCACTTATTTACTATTCGTTGGCTACACCACAACACTAAACATTTATTTCCATGATTCTTTTCTAGTATTCCTATATTTTTTAGTGTTTTTTTCATGGCGTCCTACTAGCCACCAGGATGGTTGGAATTAATTATTCTAATTAGGTTAGGATGATTGAGGTATAATTTTGAATAAATGTTACAGAATTTGCTTTATATCACATTACTTTACTTATGAATACATGAAAGTATATTTAATAACTTTTCTAGCTGTCATCCTAGAAAAATAATTGTGATATAGATTGGTCACTAATAATTTAGCAACAGTATCTACATTTTTATACAGTTATTTTTACTTATGTGTGAGTGTGTCTGTGTGTGCATGTACGTGTGAGAGAGTGGTGTGTGTGTGGGGGGGGGGGGAGTAGAACATTATTTTTCAGATTCGAGATTATAATTCTATTGTCAAATTGAGAATGTTGTTATTTAATACATCCTAAGACATTAAGTTTGTGAAAGGTGTTTGTACTCTTGACTCTGACCTAAGAGACCTACAGGGTGGATGCATTTAACATATTTATCCGACTATTCGTTTTCTAAACTTTACTTAAGGGAATGGTAAGACATTTCCAAAAAATTAACCTTCTTCTGCATACACTCTGTGAGTAGTTATTTTTTTATCATTGGGCTTACATTTAACATTAAGTCTGCTAGAGAATTAATTTAACAGATAGGGAAGAGTAAGGTAGGCCTAGTTTAGAGGAAAAGTGTCCATATTAGCGTGAAAGAGGATTAAAAATTTACATTGATAATCATCAATCACATATAGTGAAAAATCACCCAAAGTGCACCCGATCACGATTCTAAACTCGACTTTATGGTGTTATTTCTGTTAACAATATTTGTAATATTCATTGTAGACATTAAATCTGACAAATTATTGCTTTATAAACGTTTGTTTTTCCTTTAGAGCGTATTGGGGTTTGAAAACACATTTATTATGTTTCATTTATCATGTTACTTAGCGACAGTTCTGTTTATACTATATAGCATATAAATGACATAGTTGTCTAACTTATTTAATCAATCGTGCGTATAGACCGAACGGGTAGTAAGACGTGGTGCTAATAATAATAATAATAATAATAATAATAATAATAATAATAATAATAATAATAATTTAGACAATTCTACATGTATACAAAGGTTAGAATTAATATATTTTACCTGTTTAAAAAAAGCACCATGTTCAACACGGTAATTTTAATACGCACCCCATACTTGAGTCAAATATCTTAACGCTCAGCCAAACCAAGTGGCTAAACTAGGATCTAGCCAATACTCTGAGAGCCGATTTCAAACAATGCGGGAATGAGCTTGTTTTATAAATGAAAAGAGGTTGGTGTTCATCTAGGCCAGTGATTCCCAACTTTTTTGTTTGGGGGAACTCTTGAAATATTTCGAAAAATCTCAAGGCTGACATATAATAGATTCGACAGGGTTAAATTAAATAAATACACGTAAAAAATGTATTAGTATTAAATATTAATTAAATCATAATTTTGAATAAAATATTATACAAGTATTTAATGCCTCTTAATATTTAGCTTAATAATATTACTGTTAATAAAAAAATTGCAAACATTTTCAGTTTATATCTGGCTTACTGGTTATAAACAAACTTTGTGTATATATTTTGCAATAGTTTTGTGTTATTATTTGGTTTTTTTATAGACTCGTTAACGAATAAATAAGTTAAATTTTGTTGTTTTATTATTAATTCACAACTGAAAATAATACAAGTTTCAATAGAATAACAATGATTCCTGCTGTCACTTAATCTAATGTGAAACTTGGGCTTGCTTTTTTGAACACAACTTAATTCGAGGTCAAATCTTTGATAGGCACACACAAGTTATTCTTCCACATACAACAGTATATTCCTCTGTTTGGTTTTTATATTCGTTAAACACGAAACTGTTTGCTCACACAAGCACGATGTTGAGAATTTTAGCAATATGGTTATAGCTTTCTGGGAGATGGCAAGGAACTCTGTTTACACTGATATCCAAAACATATCTAATGACAGTTCATTAAATTTAATTGATCATACTTCAATTCAGTCAATTGTTCTTCTTCCTGTAGGCTGAGTAAAATTTCTGAACTGCTTGGAGAATCTGTGAAAAGGTTCCTGACACAATCATACTCTTTCGATGACAAAGAAGGAAAGTACTTGTCAAGATTTTCAGCCAGATATTCCATACGGCCGGAAATCAGGGGCATAATGGTTTCACGGTGGTTGTCAGTTGTTTTGCTCTGAAGATAAGAAAATAGGGATAACATTTCAAAATTACCCTTAGAAAGATGGTTTTTCCAAATACAATTTTTATTTTTTGATGCTACAAGTTTGTCTGTACACATCAAAATATTTTCCGTGGCACCTTGCGTGTTGCTGTTAAACTTATTTAGGTGTTTATAAATATCTGCCAGGTATGCAGTTGGAAAAATAACTTTTATTATTTTATCTTAAGAAAATCTGGAGCTGCTCTCGTAGTTCGAATATGTGTGTCAACACTTTTCCCCTTGAAAACTATTTAACCTCGGTGGGTAGAAGAATTCACGTTACATGGTATTTTCTTTTACAAGAGTAACAAATCCCTTTAATGAGCCAATCATCGAGAGGGCACCATCTGTGAATATTCCAATACAACGATCCCATTTTAATGGGCTAATCGATTCAGCCCAATACTACCCATACTTGTAGCAAATTACCTCTGCTCACAAAAAAAAAGGGGGGGGAATATTATTATGGTTTCCTAATAATATATATTTATGCTAGACCATTGATATATAATTCTGCATTAGTACATACCTCATCTCGGATACTTGGAGAGCATGAACGGTGCCATTGGATGAGCTCACCACCCTCATGGTTCTACCTACACTGCACTTGACTCTCTGAAGCTATCAAATCAACTGTCAGAGCCTTGGTTGGCATGGATGACGTCACCAGCCCAAGCTAGAGGGATGGTTCCCTCCTTTTTCTTTATTTCCCATGATACTCTTCGAACAGCCGCTATAAAACTCCACGGCTCGCCGGGGAGAGTAGCTCGCTCATTTATTTATCACATGTTTCTACGCGTGTACGGAAATCGTGAATCGTCTACGTCTATTTACCAAGCCAGCACCCCAGCACCTTTGGACTTGACGATGTTGCCGCGAGACCAACCAGACCGTCGGAAGATGTAGGGTACCTATTAGATTATCTCTCTCCGTGAAGAATAGGCGGCCCAGTCGCCTGATAGCTAGTTTAGGGGTATTTGTGTTTAGCCGAGAGGAATTTCTACACTCACCTAACATGATTTAGGTTATTTTTAAGGACTGGATGGCTCGGCTACCATATTGTGGGGCCATTCAGTGAATGTTTGTTTTCTGTGTGGTCCTTAAGACCCGCATTTAGAGGTGGGAATGTTCCCACACACCAGCCCGCTAGACCATGTTTAGTCAGCGGTGCGTTTAGAAGGGGAAGGGGCTCTTCAGTCAGTTCGAGGCTAGGCAGTCTTAACCAATTTAAGAGTTTTTGTATGTTGATAACATGTTCCACATTTGGTTCTCGACCAGTGGAAGTTTCTGCCCGCCAGGCACGGCACGTGTTTGATAGTTGATTTGTATTAAGATTGAGCACCACCTTTTGGTGCTCAACCTCTGGGTCAGTATGCCTGTCTGGCTTAGGCTCATTGACCCTGCAGCGACACCCAACAACCTGGCCGAGAACAATGAGTCGGAACTTACTCTATGCAATGCAATAATTTTACAAGTAGGGCTAGACTCGGCCTTCTTATGTGCCGTCGCATCACGCCACTGTCTTATCAACTGATTATATGTCTTCCAATTGCCCTAATGGCAATCTTCACCCGTCCCATTGTGAATTGTGTGGTGGAATATTGGACTGTGATCTGTAGCTGTTGAATGTGTATACATTGCTTTGTTCCCATTAAACTGATTTGTTATTTTATAGTTATTTATTTAATTTTTGCAAATAGCCTGTCTTGTCTATTTACCTTGTATAAGATACGGCCGTCTCTGCATGAGACTAGAGCGGTAGTGTCATCATGATAAACCCAGCTACTCTTAATTAAAAAACATGCGTATAACCCGAACGGGTACTAATAATAATAGTAATAAATAATAAGACGTCAGTTTGGATACATCTTGCCCACGGCAATTAGTAGTAGTTAGAAAGCTTTAAATGTTTTAACTAAACACTATCATATTAACAAAATATTAAGTGTCATTAAACAACAAATAAAATAACAAATCGTCGTGTTAACTTATTGAGAAGAACAAATATTACAATCAAATAAAAGTGATAACAGACAATTGATGCGAGTAAGAAAACAAACATAGCTACACACGTCAGCCGTCTTTAAAAAAAAAGGCACCCTAAATCTCTCTCATTTCTTAAATAACTATCAAGTAAATATCTAACCAAGCTAAACTTTAAAAATGCTTCTTTGTTTTATTTATTTGTCACGTTGAAACCTTAATAGTTTAATTTGTTTATTAATTTTTTTTAAAAAAAGGTGGCAAGTTGTACTATCTTTTCGCAAAATTTTGCAAATTCTCGCGGAACCCCGGACATGTGCTTGCGAAGCCCCAAGGTTCCGTGGAACCCTGGTTGGGGATCTCTGCTCTATTAAATGGAAAGGTTTGTATTGTTGTAAAGAATAAGAGGATTTTGAAAGAAACTTTTTCTTGCCATCTACACATTTTTAGGGGAAAACCTATGATCGTTCTCAGCAATACTTAAAATAAACATGAAATGTTTGTGGTGTAGTGAATGTAAACTATCTATTAAGTGAGCTTTAAGCCTGATCTACCTACAGTCAGGGTATTTTATTCAGTAAAATTCTATAGTCCAGCTTCAAAAGTTGAAACTAATGTTCAACAAAAATGTATTGGCAAATCATTAGAAACAATGCTACATTTTTCTGGTGAAATCACATTAATCTACTGTTTACCTACATTTATTACAGCCACCCACCCTCAGAAACTATTATAACCTCTCAGAAAAGGCTTCTACTAAATGTATTATAATTCACTATCACTCTCCAGACAAACAATAATTTATTTAAAGAGCTTAACTCCCTACATGACCACATGGTAAATCATTTTATCCTACGCAAACAATTTAGCTATCGACTATTATGGCATAAGAGTAGTAAATTGTAATTTTATCTAGATATTATAAGATAACTAATATATTTTATTATGTTAATTAATTCCCTTGTATTATATAATTATATGAGATATATCTCACTGGCATAATATGTAATATATAATCAGATAAGTAGTCATATTATGTGCATTTTAAAATATATTCCTCTTTGTAATCTTAGTTACGTACAGTACTTACCCGAAAGTTCTCAGGCAAGACTGTGTGATGAGACCTAAATTTAAAAATAGCACAATATGGGTAAGTCACTATTGGTAGTATAAGTGCGTTATTTATTTATAGTGTTTAACCAGGAGTTGAAAAACTTAGAGAAGTTCAAGTAGCTGGGAAGTCTGCTGACAAAGGATGCCTACTGCACTAAAGAAATTAGGTCAAGGATCGCCACGGAAAAGGAATCTTTCAACAAGAAGAGGTTACTGCTGACCAGAAAGTTAGGTTTGGAACTGAGGAAGAAACTGATGAAATGGTCCATTTGGAGCATCGTGCTGTATGGAACAGAAACTTGGACTCTTAGGAAGACGGAAAAGAAATACTTGGAAAGCTTTGAAATACGGTGCTGAAGAAGACGAGAAGATCAGGTGGACAGACAGGGTGACAATTGAAGAAGTCCTCAGAAGAATGGTTGAGAAAAGACCCAGTTTGGATGTGATTCTTAGGCTCAAAGCAAACTGAATCGAACACATCCTTAGGATAAACACTGTCTTCTGCATGACGTCATAGAAGGAAAGGTTGAGGGAAAGAGGAGCTGAGGAAGAAGGATGATTCAAATACTAGATGACTTGAAGGAAAGAAGAAAGTTCTGGGAGCTGAAGGAAGAGGCAGAGGACAGGGTGCATTGGTGGTCTAAGTTTCACTGATAAAAGGAATGAAACTGTCGTAAGACAGAGTGCCTAATTTTAATTGTTTAATACACTATTAAAAATTCTACATTATTCGTTCTAACATTATCTATTTCTACTATTGTCATATTTGATAAAACCCCTTTTACTAAGTTATTATTTGAATATGGCCATCACTAGCAATCGACAACAGTATCACAGGGAACAACAGTCGCACGGGGGATAACAGTATAACAGGTGTCAACAGCAGTCTCACAGGGGATAACAGTATCACAGGTGATCACAGCAGTCTCATAGGGGGTAACAGCAGACTCAAAAGGGACAACATCATTCTTACAGGAAACAACAGTCACGTAACCATTGTCTTGGTCCTAAGTTGGGGAATGGTTGTCCATATTGGCAAAAACATTGGATGGCAAAGCCCCATGTTGAAACAACACCCAGTGCCTCCAACTGAGATTCGAACTCTGTCCTCCTACCATCAGACAAGATGAGACTGACGCCTCAATCTGCATGCGTACCGGAAACGGTCATGACAATGTTGAGTGTTGAGAGTAAACATTTATCGTACTAAAGGTATTCACTCAGGAAGTGGTTGCAAGGCCACATGTGCTTTGTTACAGTATCTGCAAGTGATGTATGATCTTTACGTGTGCTACGTGTGTGTCCGATTATGTGATGTTTAATTGCACCGGTGTGTTCTTACTTGAATTCTAACACACTCATACATACTATAAGCCCATTTCCGGTAAATTAAATTATGATAATACGGATGAATCTATTTTAACAAACGAATACTAATTTTAAAGGTCATAGTTTCAGTAGGTCAGTAAAGATAGAATCTTCCAATGAAAACTCGATTTTCTTAACGACATTTTAGCTGTCTTGTGTGTTCTTAGTGGCTCATCTTTATTATCCTTCTTTCTTTCTCCATGATTTGTGTATGAATGTATATTGGTAAATAAAATACTTATCTTTGTTTAAACAAAATAACATTTAAATTCTTACTTGAGTAGTTTGGTACAACGAAGAGATATAGAGCTGGGAGAATGGTAGTTTTAAATTATGGCTAGCACCACGTCTTACTACCCGTTCGGGTTATACGCACTCACGCTAATGTGTAATTGTGAAATTGTGAAATGAAATGGAGGACCTACAGATTAACGTGGAATCCGAACCATGGTGGAGGCCTGGTATTCCACACATTCACAAGTTGTGATTAATACACGTCTTGTCAGAGGTGAAGGAGGGGTTTGGTAATCAGATAAATCTGTGCCGGGACCGAGGATTGAACCCTGGACCCCAGCACAGAAGTCTGACACCTTACCCCTAGACCACCAGATCACCGTAGTTTTAAAGTTCTTATCGTGGCGTGAAGGGGGTAGAAGTATAATGTTTTGATTCAAATTAACTGGCCGTGACGTCACAGGTAGGCAACGTCTTTAAATTTGATGCTCTCCCAAAGCCACAAAAGTGGATTTTATAATTCTGTCTGTCCGTCCAATTGTTGGTCCCTCCCTGGTCCTAGATCCAAAATGGTTTTATGGATTTGATAAGCTATTTATTTATATGACTATACAGCAGAATATTTTTTTATTTTGAACCTATCCTTAGATTAAGAGTAGTTTAATAATTAATGATTTTTTTAAATTCTATAATTTTAAAAAATTGCTCTAATTATCATCCTTAAAATATATGACTAGGAAGTGTTTACAAGTCAAATATGTAGGCCTCTGCTTGTTTTTCGGGGGAAATTGTTTAAGGATGGTTTACAAATAAAATATTTTCGAAAATTTAAAAATGTCCTGTATTGGCTTTTACGATTTGGGCTCTAATGGAAATCCAGGGATTTTGACCAGGCAAATAGCACCGTATAAGTTACTTATGTTTTGGTGGAAAATTCTTTTAAAATGATTGATTAAAAAAAAAAAATTGTTGAAAATATTAGATTTGAATATTTTGTATAAAATTAGTTTCTGGGGAACAATTTACATGATCTATGATAATATATATTTATTTTTCTAAAATAAATTAATATAATGTTATTTTGCTCTGACAAATTTGAACAAATTACACAATATTTGAAAAGAGCTTTTAACATTTAGTTCAAAAAGAGTATTTGAGAGTTGTTTCCCATTGTAAATAAGATTTTTTTTTTTTACATGTATATCTAATTTATAACGGGTTTAAAAATTTAATTTTTTAGCTAATTGTTTGAATGATTTTGTTTGAATATATATATGAATACAAGCGTATTATAGTTAGGCCACGAATTCACCTGTATTTAAAAGAGTATCTTTAATCCCACATTACAGTTGGACCACGAGTTCTTTCTTGGGAATTGTAAATGAGGCGTACTGAAGTACTAGCTTGGTCATGGCTGTTGTGGCGCTCCAGTTTGGATGGTTGTATATGTTTTCTCAGGTTGAGCGAAAAACATCAAGTTATGGATTGTAGGACACAACAAAATACTAGGATAATCCAATCTAACCCAACCTAACCTAAACAAGCCTAACCAAATATAAGCATATATATTTGTAGGTCATAATTCATATCTACCCGCATGTCTATTATATGTTATAGTCCTTCTGGTTAGTGAACATATCCCAACTAAACTATTACGATAATATTCCTAGTCGATGACCATATCCCAACTAAGCTATTACGATAATATTCCTAGTCGATGACCATATCCCAACTAAACTATGACGATAATCTTCCTAGTCGATGACCATATCTCAACTAAACTATGACGAAAATATTCCTAGTCGATGACCATATCCCAACTAAGCTATTACGATAATATTCCTAGTCGATGATCATATCCCAACTAAGCTATTACGATAATATTCCTAGTCGATGACCATATCCCAACTAAGCTATTACGATAATATTCTAGTCGATGACCATATCCCAACTAAGCTATTACGATAATATTCCTAGTCGATGACCATATCCCAACTAAGCTATTACGATAATATTCCTAGTCGATGACCATATCCCAATTAAGCTATTACGATAATATTCCTAGTCGATGACCATATCCCAACTAAGCTATTACGATAATATTCCTAGTCGATGACCATATCCCAACTAAGCTATTACGATAATATTCCTAGTCAATGACCATATCCCAACTAAGCTATTACGATAATATTCCTAGTCGATGACCATATCCCAACTAAGCTATTACGATAATATTCCTAGTCGATGACCATATCCCAACTAAGCTATTACGATAATATTCCTAGTCGATGACCATATCCCAACTAAGCTATTACGATAATATTCCTAGTCGATGACCATATCCCAACTAAGCTATTACGATAATATTCCTAGTCGATGACCATATCTCAACTAAATTATGACGATAATATTCCTAGTCGATGACCATATCCCAACTAAGCTATTACGATAATATTCCTAGTCGATGACCATATCCCAACTAAGCTATTACGATAATATTCCTAGTCGATGACCATATCCCAACTAAGCTATTACGAAAATATTCCTAGTCGATGACCATATCCCAACTAAGCTATTACGAAAATATTCCTAGTCGATGACCATATCCCAACTAAACTATGACGATAATTCTCCTAGTTGATGACCATATCTCAACTAAACTATGACGATAATCCTCTTAGCAGTGACCTTATCCCAACTAAACTATGACGATAATCCTCCTAGTTGATGACCATATCTAAACTAAACTATTACGAAAATATTCCTAGTCAATGACCATATCCCAACTAAGCTATTACGATAATATTCCTAGTTGATGACCATATCCCAACTAAACTATGACGATAATCCTCCTAGTTGATGACCATATCTCAACTAAACTATGACGATAATCCTCTTAGCAGTGACCTTATCCCAACTAAACTATGACGATAATCCTCCTAGTCAATGACCATATCCCAACTAAACTATGACGATAATCCTCCTAGTTGATGACCATATCTCAACTAAACTATGACCATAATCCTCTTAGCAGTGACCTTATCCCAACTAAACTATGACGATAATCCTCCTAGTCGATGACCATATCCCAACTAAACTATGACGATAATCCTCTTAGCAGTGACCTTATCCCAACTAAACTATGACGATAATCCTCCTAGTCAATGACCATATCCCAACTAAACTATGACGATAATCCTCCTAGTTGATAACCATATCTCAACTAAACTATGACCATAATCCTCTTAGCAGTGACCTTATCCCAACTAAACTATGACGATAATCCTCCTAGTCAATGACCATATCCCAACTAAACTATGACGATAATCCTTCTAGTTGATGACCATATCTCAACTAAACTATGACCATAATCCTCTTAGCAGTGACCTTATCCCAACTAAACTATGACGATAATCCTCCTAGTCGATGACCATATCCCAACTAAACTATGACCATAATCCTCTTAGCAGTGACCTTATCCCAACTAAACTATGACGATAATCCTCCTAGTCGATGACCATATCCCAACTAAACTATGACGATAATCCTTCTAGTTGATGACCATATCTCAACTAAACTATGACCATAATCCTCTTAGCAGTGACCTTATCCCAACTAAACTATGACGATAATCCTCCTAGTCGATGACCATATCCCAACTAAACTATGACCATAATCCTCTTAGCAGTGACCTTATCCCAACTAAACTATGACGATAATCCTCCTAGTCAATGACCATATCCCAACTAAACTATGACGATAATCCTTCTAGTTGATAACCATATCTCAACTAAACTATGACCATAATCCTCTTAGCAGTGACCTTATCCCAACTAAACTATGACGATAATCCTCCTAGTCAATGACCATATCCCAACTAAACTATGACGATAATCCTTCTAGTTGATGACCATATCTCAACTAAACTATGACCATAATCCTCTTAGCAGTGACCTTATCCCAACTAAACTATGACGATAATCCTCCTAGTTGATGACCATATCTCAACTAAACTATGACCATAATCCTCTTAGCAGTGACCTTATCCCAACTAAACTATGACGATAATCCTCCTAGTCGATGACCATATCCCAACTAAACTATGACCATAATCCTCCTGGTCAGTGTTCGTGGCACAAATAATCTATGAACTTTAGGGACAACGGGTCCCGTGGCTCAACTGTTATGCACCGATGAAGAGTGAGTGTGTTTAATCGGACTAAAAAGACAAATAACGGGTTTTCCGAGGAAGATTTACTAAAGAGAAGCGCATTGAAAGCTTGTTTTATAATTTTTGTTCTAAACTATAATAAATACACTACAGTATTTGAGAACGTTAGTACGATTGTTTTTCGCTATTTAATTTACAAGCTTTTAGTAAATTTACCATTTATATCCCTTAATAAAAACCTCTTGAAAGTTAAAAAAAAGTTATTATATCTACTTTTATACATTCGCACGAACTCAATGATTTCTGCCATACCCAAGTTTGACAGATGGGGTTGGTTTTGGCAATTATTTATCAAATGTGTTGGGTCACCTTTTATCAATATTAAATACGCTTTGTTAACTTTTTATTTCTTCTTAGATATTGTTCCTACGTCGACTCGAATAAATTATTAATTTTAACCTTGATAGGATGGTGGGTATGTGGGGAGAGTGGGGGAGGAAATGAGAGGTATATTCTTTTTGCATACTATTAGAATATATCATAAACTAGTGCAAGGTCATGTTTTGCGCACATCTGACGTCTATAAAAACAAGTTGGGAATTTTGTGGTCTAGCCTATGCTCAAGGTTAAAACTAAATAATAATTAGTAAACAAATGTGGTTTTTAGACACCATATTGAAATAGAGAATTGGTGAAAAATAAAAGGTTAAGTTTCAAATATGCTTCTATATTACCCTAGCCAATGGCATTCACGCACACTCCTCGTTAAAAAAAAGTAGCAACTGTTCATTTTAAAATAACCCTTCACAAACCTCTAATTAAGATTTTATCTGAAGCTAATTGACGTGGAGTATGGCCGACTGTTTCTGTCCTTATAAACAAGCACCGTGAATGTTATTTTCCACAATAACAAGTGAGGCTAAAACGTACTGGTTCACTCATTTTTACACACGATGGATTTATTTCAAGGTCACAACTGATCTTAAATTAGATTTTGTTACATTAAGTCGCAGTTTGTGAAACTTAAAATATGATATATGAAAAAGTGGCTAAATAGTCAATACCTTTCTTCAAGAACGTATATATTTATAAATATATTTATATATTTATTTATATATATATTTAATGGCATAGCATATATGACCGGGAGGGCCATGACATGCAAATCCGGTCGCCTTATGTGTAGAATATTTGTCGTTCTGGTACCACAGAGAGTGTCCCAGGGTACATCATAGGAAGTTGTCCACACGTACCCATAATGAGATTATGTGATGATAGTGAATATGGAGGTGTGCAGCCAGTGATGATCTTAAACCTAACTTAAGTCTAATTTATTATAACTGGTGACCATTGGGATCACACCTCTTAGTGGAAAAATTACCTGAGGTATCAGCTGGGAATTGAACCCAAGATTACTAAGCTCGCAATCAGGTGCACTGACCACTGCACCACGGGGTTGGTTAATATTAAATGATAAACAAGACTGGATCTTACGCCAGTTATTAAATTATTGCATCCTACGATGATTAGTTAAGCGACTCTATGCTATGAAGATACAATTATTGTGAGACTATTCATCCCAAATAGTTTTTCAAGAGTCCGAAATTTGTCTTGCGCTGTCCCAATAATGCATTTGAGATTATACTTCATTGACTTAGCTGCTGATACCAATTGTACTCAAACATTTTTTCTTTTGCCACGTTTTAATACCTCTTTGGGCTACACGCGTATTATATTGATCGCTAATGGAGTATGGATATATAAGGTGGAGATTTAAAGGATATGTACACGATATTACATGCAGGTCTAGTGAGAATGATATAGGAAAATACGTACAATCAGAATGAGTTAAAAAAACGATAACCCACTCTCAGTGCCTCTGACCAGGTTTTAAGCCTGATCTACCTGTCACCATTAATAAAGTTCCACAAGAAAGTGACTCATCAGACTATGTGACCACAGATACAGGTGTCATCCCAAATAAGTTAATTGAAAAATGAAATTATTCTCGATTTCATCAAAACTCAATCACCTTATTTTGAAGATGCTCAGAGGGACCTTAACGAATTTTTTTAAACACAGAAAAGTTTTGAAATTAATTTATTTACAGTATAATACATTATATACAATAGTGATTGATAATACAATATTTGGTAACAATGTGTTGAAAGTGAAATTAATTATAAATATGTTTATTATTAAGTACAAAGTGATAACTTTATCCAAAACATATGGGCAAAGTAGCCAGACTTGGCCACTTTGCCCACCACAAGAATTTAATAATTCATTTTATTTTGTTTACATGTAGAAACAATTTACTAACACTTTAAATATTATTAAATGATGTAAAAGGTGGTCTTTGTTGAGGTATTTTTTGTTTTGTACGATTAAACAAACTAAACTAAAGAAATCTTGTTATGAAAGTTCACAAGTCACGATTTAACGGCAAAGATCGAACACAAAATCCCCATCCTCTTCTTCTGTTCCAGCACAGGCTTCGTGGGCCCAATACTGGCACGCAGAGCACCCAATACAACCATAGTCTTTTTTTTTTTTAGCCAGAGTAAGCCTCATTACAGAATAGATAAAAAGGATCACTTTAATCGTCACGAGCTTCATTAAATACATGTTTGCTTCCTTTGGACACGTTCTTCCTTTTTGAATACATAGAGCCAACTATTTCTTTTGTGGAAATTTCTTTTTTTATTCTTTTTTGGATTCTTTTTTTTCTTTTCCAGATTCCAATTCAGCTTTATAGGGACTTGAAGTCAGCACTGCAACTTTTCTCTTCTTGTGATTTGTCTTCCGGACTTCACGAGTCGCGCGTGGTATTGGCATAATATCTGTGGAGCTTACAGAAAAAGATGTTCCAGGCACTAGATCTACATAGCTTCTAGCGGGGTTACCAGTAGTTGTCACATTGCTTCTAGCGGAGGTACCAGTAGTTGTCACATTGCTTCTAGTGGAGGAGGGAGCACTTGTTGAAGGAATGGGAGTGGTTGTCACATTGCTTCCAGTGGAGGAGCGAGTGGTTGTTGAAGCAACGTTACTTTCTATTGTTTCTTCCTCCTATTTGGTTTATCTTGTTTATGACATTTGTTCGTGGACTACTTCATGCATTTCATCATGAGGTTGTAAAGGTTGATTCACAGGTTCAACATCAACCATATTATCAGTTGTTTCTGCAGGAACAAAATCTTCATCGCCAAAAATATTAGTATCTAATGACGCTATCCCACAACGTCAGAAGCCGTTGATTGCCGTAGCTAGTGTTGCTGCACGAAAATGTGCTTCAACAAATAATCCACAGGTTTGATATTGTGTCAGTACTCTTCTAGGGCTATTTATCAGAAACTTCTCTATTAATTAATTAATATTAGCACCGCGTCTTACTACCCGTTCGGGTTATACGCTTTAAGTACTAATTACGCTAATGGATTAGGAATTGGGAAGGTCGAATGAGAGGAAGTGAACCCGCATTTGCGTGGAGGGAGAGTGGAAAACCATTTAGGAAAAACCCACCCCAGTTCACCCGACCGAGATTCGAACCTCGATCTCCCCGTCCTCAGCAGTCAAGCTCAACACGTCTAGCACGTTAGCCAACTACGCCACCGAGGCGGGTGAACTTTTCTATTGATTGAACAAAATAGGTGTTGAGTGGTCCATTAAAGGTAACATCCAAAGGTTCGAGTTTGTGACTGAAGTGTGTGGGAAGGTAGATTATTGTTGTGTGGTTTTCCCTAGCCTTATCGAAAAAGTCAAAGTTGTTTGTATGTGTTGTATGGCCATTCATCCTTTGTCTTGGTTAGATCACCAACGATGGCACCAAATTTCCACTTGCTTACATACATATAACAAATGTAGACAAAACTCTTATTTCAGCTAAGGCCAAAGATCCAACTTGACGCCTTTCTCTTAATGCAAAGAGCTTGGAAAATTTTGACTGCATTGGGATGAAAGTTTTTGGTCTGGAACTGTTCCAATAGTGAGAAAATCTTTATCATATCAGGCTTATTGAACGCACTTGCCCTTGCAGCAGATACAGCCTACGGCTTTCTCACAGTCTCACTTCCATGTCAAGCATGTAATCCGCAATCACTTTTTACTGCTCTTCAGTAAAAACACTACGACACTTTCTAAGAATTGTCTTACCTTCAAAAGCATCTATCTTCTTATATAATCCTCTTCGTTTGAGCGTATTTCTGGGAACATTGAAATTTCTAGGCGCAGTTGCACAGGCCATTCCATCACGCACAGCCTTTATTGCACGTTCCATACTATAAAATTATAATTTGCATCCTAGTTAGTCAAATTTAGTTCGCCTGGTGCTGGCAAACTTATATACTGTTAGTTAGTAATTAGTTTGTATTAAATACGATAAGAGAGTGGTTGATTAGTCTAATGTTGAACAAAATGTTGATTGACTTCCACATTCCATGTCCCGGAGGAGTGCATATTCACAATACAAGATAGACACAAAGCACTTGTTCTAAAGGCAACGTAAAATAAAATGTAAGTATAACATACTGGAAGAGTAGGACTTGAAATAATTACAGTGGAACCTGACTAATTCGAACTTTTGTAACTCGAAATCGTCTTTGATTCGAATCTTTCACCTGGTCCTGTGAATTTTGTATTAAAACAATGTTAAAAATCGTGAATAGTTCGAATTTGGTTTTGGTTAATTCGAACTTTTCGTAAGTTGTAATGTGCTGTGCTGTATTGTTTTCCTACTTCTAGCTGCGGCACCGTGTTGTTCTATTTTTGGAAATAGGGGAGGCGACGTTGAAATTCGGTCAGTACCCTTCTTCACGCCCCTTTCCCACTCACCCATATATCTTTGTTTACACGCATAGCTCTGTACTCCGTTAGTCAAGGTCAAACCTCTCGAGCAGTTACGTACGCTGTTCTTAGTGATTCGGTAGTAGCGATATTCTTGTGACGTGCGAGTTTATTTAGTTTTGTTGTTTGGTTTTAGTTTTGTTTAATATAAACTGTACAGTAGTGTTTGTGTGTGTGTGTATCGTGATGTCACTGTCCAACACACAGTCCTATAAATAATTAACTTTGGCCGAAAAAATAGCGGTGATAAAGGAAGAGGTAAGGGGACAAAAAAAAATTGAACTATTAAAAATATTAAGAGGAGCAGAAAATCTATATGTAAAAAACTGTGAACTGAAATGGTTCAAACAAGCGCGAGACAAGAAAGTCCCAGTGCGCGGCCCACTTCTTAGAGCAAAGGCTGAAAATTTTACAACTGAATTAGTAAAAACAAACTTCAAAGCGAGTGCAGGTAGCTATTTGGGTTCAAACAATGAAACGGAATTTCCTTCAAAGCTGTATTTGGTGAAATGGTGCTATTGATGTTTTTTCAGCCTATAATTGTAAGTAAGACTTGAAATAAATGGTCTAGGATATATAACAGAATTTTTTTTAAAGTTGATGAGACGGGACTTTCTTACAAGTGAACTCCTGACAAAACTCTTACATTTAAAGGTAAACAGTGCAGTGGGGGAAAGCTCAGTAAATATCGAACAACACTGTTAGCTGGAGAAAATATGGATGGTTCTGAAAAGCTGCTGTTGTTAATGATTGGAAAATTGGCTAACTCACGTTGCTCCAAAAATGTAAAATCTAAGCCAGTGGAATACGAGTCAAATAGAAAAGCATGGCTGACAGGTGATTTGTTTGAAAATGGCTTTTAAAAATTGACAAACAGTTTAGAAAAAAATTGGACAGTCTTTTTATTCAATGACAATTGCACTGCTCACAACAGAGTTCCCCTTTCGGAAAACATTAAGGTTATTTTTCCCCCACCATATATGACATCGGTTATTCAACCTATGAACCAAGGAATAATTAAGGACCTAAAATATATATTCATACAATTGTTGGTTGAAAAAGTTCTTGCTGGAGATCTGTCTACTCAGAAAATCTCGCTTGACGTTCTTCAAGCTTCAAGAATGTGTAAGCAAGTGTGTTTAATGGTAGGGTGATTGTGAGATGAAATGGAGGACCTACAGCTTAACATATATATTGCTCCAGTAAAAATATTTAGTCTTATTTTCTTCACATGGTGATATTAACATTTCTTTCATATAATGACATCATACCAGGGGCTCCCAAACATTTTTAGACCACGCCGACTTTCACATGTCAGATTTTCCATGCGACGCCCTTGTACCCAGTATTTGAAACAATTCTCCAAAATTCTATTTGGTGGCAATTAAAAAAAAGATAGTGGTCATTTACATTATTAGCTTGTATTCTTTTAAATGTAAAAATACAAAATTAGAACAAAATTACAGAAGTTAATAAGAAGGAATTAGAGTAGACATATTTTTGTTGTACTGTACATGATCTTATGTGTACAGTTTGTTTATAATGATGAAACATGTGTTTACTTGTATGATTTGTTCTATTATTTAAAATATGTGCAAGTACAGTACACGTATTGAAAATGTGCATGTTGCATTTCACTATACATTATAAGTTTTAGCTTGTCCTCATAACCATGGTGCCCCGGACCAAGACCGACGACAGCCCAGGGCGTCACGACGCACAGGTAGAAAATCCCTGCCACTATACTTCTGACATATTTTCAAGAACTGTTGATATCACCATGGGGAAAAAAAACTAAATGTTTCTACTGGAGCAATATTTGATGTATTTTGGGCCAAATAATGTTTTGCTATAAAAACTGCAAAAACGTTTACCTTTTTTTCGCGTTCCCTACACAGCCACCTTAACTTATTAGGTGTGTTTTCGCGGTTGACCTGGTATCGATGTTTACGACTACAGCGTTTTCACGATTGAGCTGGTATCGATGCTAACGAAATGTTTATGACCAATCCGATACGATACCAGATCCTGGTTTGGTAACTCTTTCTTTGACCAGACTAAACAGTATGGCTACGTCCATTGAGCAGAGTATTTGTCCGCCAATTTCAAAGCAACATCACTACTTATGTTTTATTTAAACGAGTATAACTTCGTAATCAATTAGTTTTAAGTTTTTGTAGATTAAAATGGACAGCCATTACTAGCTAGAAATACATGACAGTACTAATACTTGTATAAAATCTAATTGATCTACAGTAAAAAACAAAAGGTATTTATTAAAAAAAAGGATTACCACCATTTCTATAATTTTTCCCTTAATGGTCAGTTATCCAACTATTATTTTAAAATCAAATCACTAACTACTATAGTAATATGTACTAGAGTTTGGTTTAACCAATTAGATTACAATTATTTCCTTACGCCAACACTATAAAAAGACAATAAATGAAAACCAATTAATAGACTTACAAAAATACATATTCTTGAAACTCATCTAGCGTCTGCCTAAATAACAGCCATGCTATATGATGATGCAATCCTAAAAGTAAATCAAGGCCAGGTACTATAACTGGTTCAAGTTATTTTGGCTTGGTTTCAAACAACTTAATATTAACTTCAATTTTTTATTAGTAGCCTATTGTAAATAAACTAAGAGTTGACAAGGAAGTATCCACCCAATTGTATTTTGATAACGATCAACGGTCATAGCAAGTTACGGAGTAATTCATGTACTTCACTTTAACTGGGGATTTATAAAATAAATTTAAATCGTATAAAAATATGAATATTAGGATTACAACCAAACTCATTGAAAGAGTGAAACACATATTTTATAAAATTATTAGGAGATAATATAGGTACTTACTCTATGGCATTGAGAACTCGAAAGTTTATTTACCACGCTTACAAAAGTACGCCACTTATTCCTATATTGAGCTAGTTCTATCCAGTCAACCTCATTACACCCTATCCCTATCTTGAGCTAGTTCTATCCATTCCACCTCAATACAACATATCCATATCTTGAGCTGATTCTGACCAGTCAACCTCACTACACCCTATCCTTATCATGAGCTAGTTCTATCCAGTCAACCTCACTAAGCCCTATCCTTATCTTGATCTAGTTCTATCTAGGCAACTACACCCTATCCCTATCTTGAGCTAGTTATATCCAGTCTACCTCATTACACTCTATCCCTACATTGAGCTAGTTCTATCCAGTTCCCCTTATTACACTTTATCCGTACAATGAGGTAGTTCTATCCACTCCCCCTATCTTTAGCTCTCTCCATCCAGTTCCCCTCATTACACCCTATCTCTTTCAGTTCAATTCTAATGTTATCCTCCCATCTGCGCCTAGGTCTTCTCAATGGTCTCTTACCATTGGGTTTACCAGTCAGTACCCAGACCTTTTTAAGACCTTGTTTTCGAATACCATAAATTTACTGTCATCATGTAAGTTATGAGACCACGTTTCAAACCCATAAAGAACAACCGGTAAAATTATACGTTTGTATATTCTGAGTTTTACCTTTCTTTATAGCAGGCGAAATGGCAACAACTCACTAACCGAGTAATAACTCGTTGCATTAACATAAATATAAACGTAAAATGGTTTCTCAGAATATACTACTATTATTTTATCAAGCTCTAATTTACTGTCTCCTTACCTAAAAATGTTACCACGCAATACCCGCGGCGGTGGCCGAGAGGAATAAGGCATTGCACTTACATTGCACTTGGTCGTTGTTGGAGAGGTTAGGGCTTGAATCCCGGCTGGGTGTACTATTGAGGTGGTGGGACGAAGGGAGAAGGGGCTCCTTAAATTATATCCTACTCTACCTGAATCTAAATTCAGGTAAATTTCCTTTTAATTGATACCTTCCTCATCCATATACCAATAACTGATTAGGTAGTAAGGTATGGTGTATGTAAACCAATATTGTTTTGTTCAAAACGTGCAACTATATAACCACACTACAAATAAATTATCTAACAAAATTAAGAAAAATATTAGCTCTAATACACATCTATCCATAGTGCAAGGAATTACACTATATACTATATAGGCACGATGCCACACAGATTATTACAAATTAAATAATTTTCAGCACCAGCTAGGACTATATCAAAAAGAACTACACCCGGATTTTGGATGGAAGAACAATTTAGAAAATTCATACATATTTATTTATGGCCAACATTGATAGCATTTTAACATTTATTTTGTGTTATTTTATATATATTCATGATAAACATCAAAAGTGACAATTACAGATCACGTGACTTAAAGTATGAATTTATTAAAAATGTTTTAGTAATTTTAGTAACTACCAGATAATGTTCTTCCTACCAAAATCAGGGTATACGTATAAATATTTTAAGATCTCAGGTCAAGAAGGGTGACTTTTAATAAAATCAACCAGAATTCAATTGGATAACTAATAAAAAGCCGCTAATATAAAAAATACAAAAAATAAACAAAATGTATACCCGGTAGAAACTCAATTCCAGTCTTCCGTATTAGAGCAGAAAGCGCCACCTCACCAACTATGACAGTAAACACCGCCTAGAGTTTATCCAAGATTCCCTTGATTTAGTATCAGATCTCCTACCCTCTCGATGGAACAAATGAGAAATATAAAATTTAAATTAAATGCACTGTCACGTGCACGGGACGGGAGTGTAAATCCATTTAAGAAAACCACCCAGCCAGAATTTGAACCACAACTTCCCTGACACTGTCATGGGAAGAGCCTTTTAATAAATACAAATATACTTTTTGCAGCCAAAACTTGTAACATTTTATTATTTTACCAGTATGACACCATATCTCAGCCGGTAACGTGTATCTCTACTGAGTTAAGGGTCCCAGGTTCGATTCCCGATATTACCATCATTGGTGAAATGTGGGTTTACCCTTTTACAGTGACGAATTAACGACCGGGGACTGAATGTTGTTCCTGTCCTAGTATTAAGTTATAAATTATAAGGCATATGAAGCTAGGACAGGACTAACAAGCCGGTAGTGGAAAATATATGGCTTGAATAAAAAATTGACTCATGCTGGAAACAGTAATGGATGTAAAATAAATTATTTTACCAGTGTTATTTCATTGATATTGATAATATAATATAATATATAAAAAGTGATAGCTGCATATCACATCACTTGACGTATGAATATGTGAAAATAGATCTAGTAAATTTTTTAGCTGTCTTATAAGGTTCTTGGTGACCTGGTGGTCTAGGGGTAAGGTGTCAGACTTCTGTGCTGGCGGCCGGGGTTCAATCCTCGCTCCCGGCACAGATTTATCTGATTTCCAAACCCTTCCTTCACCTCTGACAAGACATCTTGTGAATGTGGGGAATGCCAGGCCTCCACCGTGGTTCGGATTCCACGTTAAACTGTAGGTCCTCCATTTCATTTCACAATCACCCTACCATTACACATTAGCGTAAGTGCGTATAACCCGAATGGGTAGTAAGACGCGGTGCTAATAATAATAATAATAATAATAATAATAATAATAATAATAATAATAATAATAATTATAGGGTTCTTAATATTAAAAATAGACTGTGAATTATATGAAACTTATATTTAGACCATGTGCTCACCAGTGCTAGTAATTTTACTTTCTCTCAACCCCTCAGAGAGAAAAGTATTATGATCGTTGAAAAAAAAAATCTAATTCTGGATTTTGATTGATGTCGACATTTCATGAACCTCTGAAACCGAAAAGGTGTTTTTAGCGATGCCTTTTGTCTGTCGTTATGTCTGTATATTGGCCTAGATCCGAAACCATTTTACCTATCAGACTAAAACTTTGTATATAAGGTTTTAATAAGGTTCGTCAGAGGTATTTTTGGAATAAATATCCAACCATAAAATAAAGGGTCAAAATTTAAATATATATATACAGGATCAGCTTTAACAATTTTGATTAGAATTCGTATCCATGACCTATTTAACATTCCAAACAAAATGGTGCACCTCATTTTTCCGGTAAGATTACTAAGAGAGTAAGACTTACATTACATACGCGGATACCTCCAAATCCACGCAATAATATTAAATACGACATAGCTTATAATTGCAGAGTTATTAAAGTAAAACACCTTTATTAGAAAAATATATTTTAATAAAATTAATAGTTTTCTAGATTTAAACAAAAATATTTTTTTAAATTAGGTATTTGAAATGTGGAATTTATTGTTATGCTCTTTAGTGGATAGAAAGTTTCCTCTTTTCTCAAAGTTTTTGTAACAATGACTTTTATTTCATTTATGATCTTTGTTTAAATGTGATGCTCTTTTTTTTATGTTTTTGGTAGCAATGTCTATTATTTCGTTTCACAAATCTTACGAGCTTGTAAATGTCTCGATTTTTAGGTGAAAAAGCGAAGGATGTCTGTGTGATGCACCGAACCATTTGTTTCAGTTCATGACGACACACGACTTAGCATTTTAAACCAGTTGCGGTTTCAAATTGTGATTTTGAGATTATTCGCTCAATAAAAAGAACGTAAGGTCCCCCGACCCACCTAAGCTCAGCCTTAGTACCATCAATTGAAAGATTGTTACCTTGAATGAAGTCATCAACAGAGAAGGAAAGTGGTAGACTTGAAAGGAAAACGCAGCTATCCCACGTGTGTTGCATAGGGGATCACCCCATGGTTAGCCTTGACTCTCAAGGTGACTCGGTCACAATTAATCAGCGGTCAAACAAGATTTTGACCTTTCTCCTCCATCTCTAGCCCACACTCTCAAAGTGGTTGACCTCTAAAGGCTCTCAGAGATACCTTAAGGTGGGAGGGGGAGGGGGGGGTAAAATATATTAGAAAAACGTAACACAATATTAGGCTGTATAGAACAGTAAATTCCTAAAAATGTGATTTTCAAACAAATATTTTGTAATACAGACTATCTTCTCAATCAGATAAAGTAAAAAAAATGTTAATTTTTATTACGGTTCTTAGTTCAAATCTTGTTCACGTAACTTTATGTTTGATAACTGTGTGACCTTTGTGTACTTTAACAAATAAATATATTTTGCTTTATCTCGCTTTTTTTTTCTTAATACTCCAAACCTACCCACATGAAAAAACCTTTTTTTCTATATTTTTTATTTTAATGAATTTAGAACTACAAATTAAAATTATACTAAGAAATTTAAAAAAAATGTTTTCCTTAATTGCATATGCTAGATTCAAAGAATTATCAAGTGCGATTCTTCCATTAGACCAATGTTAAACTGTAGTTCTCACATTTGACACCACGTAGCATCACAGTCGAACTGTACGACTCAGATGTCTTATCAACTTTCCTCACCTCTGCCCTCCCCCTCCCCCCCTTTACCTTCATGAACAACATAACGAATCCCTTGCTGGTTTCACTCATTATCCCTTTTGCTTGATTGGTTTACAAACTTTATTAGTACTACTCACCTAAACTTTTACAGTGCTGTCAGTATTTGTAGAGAATGAATGAGAAGAATTCCTAACAAAACCAAATGGTATCAGGACGATGACTTCATTACAAGTGTCAAGTATAATTGGTATGTTCAGGGCTCCACAAGTGCGAGTTTTCTCTGTAAAGATTTAGATTAGGAAAATATCAAAATATTTATGATTTAATCACTAAATATAATATATATTGAATATTTAAATAAGTACGTTTTGGTTTAACTTATGTTTATGTTATAATAAAGAAAGTTGTTCAAAAATGGTTAGAAAGAAAGGTGATAAAAAGGTAAGGCCGTGAACACAAACGAAGTAGTAGAGTATATAAACTAAAAAATAAATCTAAAATGAGAGGAAGTCAGGCAAATTGACTTTGTCGAAAAAAAGAGTTGAGATTTTAAATGAAGTTATGAATTCGACAGATTCATCAATTGAATTACAATTCTACACAACAATGTATAAGATTCGTTTAGTTAGTTAGAATAAATAAATTTTAATTTGATAAAGATTAAATATATAATAATAATAATAATAATTATTATTATTATTATTATTATTATTATTATTATTATTAATTAGCACCGCGTCTTACTACCCGTTCAGGTTATACGCACTTACGCTAATGTGTAATGGCAGGGTGATTGTGAGTTGAAATGAAGGACCTATAGTTTAACGTGGAATCCGAACCACGGTGGAGGCCTGGCATTCCCCAATATAATTAATTTATGGAAAACACATTTTTCCAAACAGGTTAAAAGATACGTAATTATCTTACATTGATAAAATGAATGCAATTAAACAACACTCAGGCTATTCAAATAAACATAATGTTCAAGGCCATAGTCAAGGGGGGCTGGTGGTTCAACCCCCCTCCCCCGAAATTTTATGGACAAAGTATATATGGCATTATTTATGGTTCAAACAATATCAAAATTAAGGTACCAGTACAAATTTGGAGGCTGTGTTACCGTAAAAAGCATTTCAGAGGGCTTCTAGAGGTATTTAATTTTTAGAAGTTTTCATCGGTTTCTGCATTTAGGGGGCTATGTTGCCATAATAAACGCTTCAGATAGTTTCTGGAGTTGCTAAATATTTTGAATTTGTCTTAGCCTCAGGCAGTAAGGGGGTATGTCACCATAAAAAAAAACACTTAAGATATATTCTAGATGTGCTTGTATATTAAAAAAAACCTAGCCTTTGGCAGTTAGGGGGTTATGTTACCATAGAAAACCCTTTGGATAGCTTCTAGAACTGTTTATCATTTGGAATTTTTTCTAACCTCCGACATTTGGGAGATGTGCCCACCAAACCCCCGAACTTATAGGTTGGTTACGGCCTTTATAAGGTAGCTATGTTTTAAGATAATTGTTTTACTATTTAGATAATATAGTTAAAAAATACTTTTAAATTATCCATTATGTTTAATTTAATTTTACTTAATTCACAATGTAAATACAAATAGATCATTTATATTCATTTCACGATTGGTTTCTTGCAAGCTTTAATACGCATGCGCATTTTATAGAGTGCCAAGTCTTCATTAAGTCATGATTCTTCCTTTGACCCCTGTTATTTCTTAGGCTTTGTTTGTAAATTTACCTGTACCCGTAGTCAAGCAAGGCATATAGATCGCAATAGACTGGATTCCCATGGACTAAGGAGAGGGTTCAAGTTCGAATCTCAACAGGATTCACGTGGGATGGTTTTCCACATGTGATTCATTACTATGGTTTTATAATATTCTCTCCTCGCTAACGTGGGTACATTTCCTCTTAGATACCTTCCAAACCTTTCGTCATTCGCTTAGTTTAAACGTATCAATTAAAAATAATAATACAAACGTCCTCTTATCAGATCGTTATGTTTATAGGTTGATATTTTAGAAACTAGTTTCTGAAAGAATGGCGGAAGCTGTTACAAGACGTATAACCTTGTTTATTGGCGCCAAGGTAGACTTATTTATTTAGAATTTAAGGAAATATTTAGCTTGACCTGTCTGCAACATACTACTAAGATCCAATTTTAATTGAACAAATCCTTGGGCGTCTATGTCTAGCACAATTTTTTTTTTATTTGTCCATCCCACTTTTTCAAAGTAGTGGCCACCCTCTTCCACACTCAGACCCGGTCTCGGCAAGCTGACAGACCCGGTCGTGGTTGCACTCGCAGACCTTGTCCAACGGAACCTGCTTTATTTATTTTACCAGTCCGAGGCTAAGTCGAAGTCTCGTGTGAAAATACGCTGATTCCGACGGACACACAAAGATTTGGCTTCGTGAAAGATCTGGTTTTTTAGAAAACCTGACCTCTTTTTACGTTCTCGTTATCTTACAGGTAGAGAAAGTATTGTGATCGTCAAAAAAATCGAACTCAAGATTTTGATGAATCTTGACGTTTCATGACCCCCCGAATCCGAAGAAGTGATTTTTGAGCCTAGAGCCTAGAGCTTTGAGCTTAGAGTCTAAACTATTTTACCGATCGGGCAAAAACTTGGTATCTAGGGTTTTCATAGGGTTGTCCCGGGGGATTTTTGGAATTAGATATCTAAACCTAAAATTAAGGGTAGTTTACTGAAGGGCAAAAAGAGAAAAAGTCGATTTTCTCAAAATCGACTCTAAAGATTTTGATTAAAATTCGTATCTAGGTGTTGATTAAGATTATAAATAAACTGGATATTTTAATTTTACCATGAAAATTAATTTTAGGGTACTTTACAGAAGCAGAATCTTCCGTATCTCCGCAACTATTTGAGATACTAAGTAACTTTTCATTGCAAAATTGTAGAACTATTAAAAATAAAAAACTTTTATATGAAATATATTTTTATAAAACCAACAGTTTCTGAGATATTGGCAAATGTATTAATACAATTTTGTGAGCTTCAGGATTAAAGAGATACTAATTAAGTTTTAACGCAATAATTCTCCAATGCCATCGAGTAATTAAATATAAGTAAGTCTCTAAAAGTTTATATTGTTTTTCCTTAAACCTCTTTGGAGAAATGTTTGTACAACAATGATCTATACCCATTTTAGACTTAATAGTCAATATTTACATTTGTTATTGGTCAAAATTTATAAATGAGTAATTTGATAGCAATGCGATGGCATGAAGATTTGCAACACCTAATAAACTGTCGAAAATTTGAACCGGAAGTTGAAATTTTAATACGAAGTGCTGACCCTTGTGGACCCAACATTGATCTTTTTTATCGCTCCAAACATACAAATGAGGACATTAATTCTTTAAAAACAAAGTTATAAAATTTAAAGCCGGGACTAAAAAAGTTTTACATAAGTATAGTGCAATTTATGCTTGTGTTTGCTAGTGTATTTTATTTCGGTTCACATATATTACGAGTTTTGAGTAAATATTTCTATTTTTAAACAATAGAGCGAGAAAGTCCGTGCTGAGTTTCGTACCATTTATTTCAATATGTGTATGGAGGTTGTCACATTCCATACAAGAGTACCCTGGTTGAAGGAAATTGACTTGTAGCAGTTATTAATTTTTAAATAATGCTAGCTGGTGACAATAATTTTAAACTCATCAACACGTATTTTACTATAAAATTAATATATGGAATGTCATTTCTTAATCATTGTTATACAAACATACATTATAAATATTATTACTACTATTATTAGCATACTATTTACTCGACATAATGATTGTTATATAAATAAAAATAACACTAGGCTTTTAATTCAACCAAATCTTGACTGAGAAGTATAAGTGTAAAAATGTAAGAGCTTTTATTTATTTATAAATCTTTTCCTGATAAGTGTGACACAAACGTAAGAGCTGATAAGTTGGTCTGACACTGAAAAGTAATGTGTTTTGTAGTTAGACGTACTTCTAGCTTTGAAACAACATTGAATTGAGCTATATTGTTGTGTCACTAAAAACAGGCTACTTGGTTGATTCCAATGCTATTAAAACTTGAAAAAACTATTTTTTGTAATTACGCTAGTTTCACACTAACCCTTTGAATTATATCATATATTTTGTGAACCTGACACCTTCGACTACTTGATCATTACATCAGTGCATACTTTTAAAAAAAACTTACACTTGTCATAGATTTATGTGCCTGAGGAAATATTGGAGTATAATCTCGGATGTATTATCTTTACCTTACAGAAGGAGTAGATAGCAAAAAGTGTTCAAGTGAGAGGATAAGGATGGAAAAATCAAAAAAGGAATAATGGTGGAATGATAGAGCAAGATGGAGGCATTTTATTAAACTAACCCAGCCACAGGATGGAAACAATTGATGATAATTATATATGTTTACCCTTACATTATATTGTGAATTTTATCCATTAAATCACGTGATAAGATATGTAAATAGCCCTAAAACCTGAGAACATAGATATCTTAGCTTAGGTACTCAGGGAAGCCTGAAAATACAACACAAGCACTTAATTAGCTTCTACTTATTATATTTCTAGCCTTACACCTGAGATTGGGTGAATACTTCCATGGATATCTCCAAAACCAAGACAAATAGCAAGTTGATACTTGGAATGGGCCTGCGTACCTAAATAAACCTAAGGGTGTGCTTCTCTTTTAGGTTATTTTCTTTTACTATCTTTACTACTTATTAAACAAAGGGTCTGTATGTCTGTTGCCTAAGATCCCTGAAACCGCTTATTTTATAACGATGCAGATTATTTTATATTATGTATATTTTTACCGGAAAGATTTTAGGATATTGCTCAAACGAATTTACTCAAACAAAATTGTTGTTTTTTAAAGATTTAATATTAAAATGGATTTTTTTTCAAATAATTGGCCTTAATCCATGTGATCAATGCTGTATTACCCTGTTGAATGTATAACTCATTATTTATCTGTATAAGTTGATCACCAAATCCAAAGAGTAATTTACAGAACACATTTCAATAATAAATCCAAAGAGGAATAATATTTTAGTATAGCTGGGGTTTTGAAGTAGCATTATATTCGATTATTAATACAGAACTACTCAATAGATTTCAATGTGGTATGTTTTATATTTTGTTGAATTACTCAAGAAAGTTTATAATATATTTAAAAAATGTTTATATATTATATAAGCTGAGCAGTGACGTTAAAGGAAATAAAGTTTTTTATATACACTAGCAAGTGTCAAAAGCGAGGACTACCACATATGCATATACTGTTATGACTTCAAAAAAAAAAATCAGGCCTGACGATGTAAATTCGGTGATAAGTTCTGAGATTCCGAATTTAAACATCAACCCACAACTTCAAGCAAGTTTAAATAAACATGTGAACTTTTGAATAAATCGTTCTCATTATTGCTACAAAAACTATCCAAAGAGCTTCTAAAGGGCTACTTTGATGGGCATGACTAATATCCTAAATACGGTAGATGGCATCCCGATATTGAAGGGCACGCGGCAATGATACACTCTCGAGCGTTGAATATATACAATCGTTCGATTCTCACATCTATGTGGAGTTGTGCACTTTCAACAAATCCATTAAGTAAGTAAAACAATAAGTGCAGTAACAAGGGGAACAATTTATGTTAGGACTATTCAATGCAATGCATTTAACTGTACATCTCTAAAATGGACAATATGTATATGTTACAACAATTAATGTAACTGATGTCACTAATAATCCATTCGACGCACCGTTGACAACCTTCTTCAAATTGTGCGCTGAAGCTCCCTTTGCGAAGATGCTTACTTAAAACGAGGTTGCTTCATGTGATGATTGGAAAATTAAGAATTTCCAGTGCTGAAAGCAAGGTGATTCTGTTGAGAAACCACCCGGAAAAATGATGGGTGATTTTTTCAGCTGGGTATATACCATACACTCAAATAACAAAGAGTGTTTTTATTTGAGAATGGACTTCATATCATTAAAGGTCCAAATTCACTTAGAAATGTACCTACAGTGAGTGACGTGGCCCACGCATCCTGTTAATTAGTTTGCAAAGAACTAGGACTCTTATTAGAGGTTGACTCACACTGGAGAAATTATTTATAAAAAAAACTCTTTGTGTTGCTTTTCTTCCTCACTCAGATATTTGTTCTCCATAATATTTTTTTTTTCACGTGACAGATCCTCTTCCACTTTGGCTCATTCACAGGAAAAGCTTGACGTAAGATACTGAGCAATGAGTAGAAACAGATACATCAGTACACAATTTGGACTTATATAAAAATATTTTAAATGCAGGTGAGACCAAACCAACCAAAAATTAAGGTATCCCTCGGACAAGACCGTGAAAGAATTGAGTATTCTTCTACCGACAATTCTTAAGGAAGGATGTATATTCTATAGAGACTCTTCGAGAGATACAACAAACGACCTGACAATTCTATTACAAACATTGAATATAAACAAGCCTCTATTGAAAACAAAACAGGAGTTGGGAAGATAATTACAGAAACCTATCTATCTTTTTAAAAACCTAATATTTCATTTATGCTTTGTGTAAAAATTTAACTCTTTTGAATCAATAGTTTCCATGAATGCTACAAAAACTATCCAATGAGCTTTCAAAGAGATAATTTGACTGGCATGATGAGATCGTGATGCTCTTTTTTTCAATATTTTGTTTGTGTCAGTGTATATAATTTATTAGATATCTCACTCATATCGTTTGATCGCTCTTAGGAAAATATTATGGGATGGTTACTGATGAATGAACAGCCATATTGTGTTTGTTTTCTTCTGTGTGTTTATATCCCCCGCATTTAAAAT
Organism: Timema cristinae; assembly: GCA_039000515.1. Taxonomy (NCBI): domain Eukaryota; kingdom Metazoa; phylum Arthropoda; class Insecta; order Phasmatodea; family Timematidae; genus Timema; species Timema cristinae. The sequence goes on from JBCFYV010000935.1 coordinate 23,656,167, forward strand.
TTGATATATAATAAAAATAATAGTACTAATATCTCAATGTTTCCCGCAAAAATTAAGTTTTATTTTTTATAGACTCTTTTTATAGAAATCGAAATTTGTGTTCCACCCTATGGTCTATAGAGATTGTTACGGTAAGGTCATGAATAGAGTCCCGGTTTGATGTTTTAAGAAAGTATTTTACTTTAATATTCTCCCTTCCAATCACTAGCGTGATTGAATAATTTAAATAACTTGAACAGGTACAAAAACGAGCTAGAATACACAGCTATTGAGATAAAAATGCAGACTATCTAGTTTTAGTTTAAATGTACCTGCAGGCTCTTGGAGGGGAAGTAGGAAATCAAGTAGAAAAAAGCATATTCATTCCAAATGGCCTGGTTCTTACCCCTTCATCAAAAGTAAACCAGAATATATGACCTTGACATTTGGTCTTCGTGTTCACCTGTGCAGGTACTTTAGTGCAAAATTGTAATCCAGAAATAAATACCCGTTGTCCGAGATAACACCACATTCTACTTGATGAGAGTTAGGCTCACATACACTCCTGAGAGAGTCAGGCTCACATCACAACCTCCCTGTAGAGAGTCAGGCTCACATCACAACCTCCCTGTAGAGAGTCAGGCTCACATCACAACCTCCCTGTAGAGAGTAGGACCACATCACAACCTCCCTGTAGAGAGTCAGGACCACATCACAACCTCCCTGTAGAGAGTTAGGACCACATCACAACCTCCCTGTAGAGAGTTAGGCTCACATCACAACCTCCTGTAGAGAGTCAGGACCACATCACAACCTCCCTGTAGAGAGTCAGGCTCACATCACAACCTCCCTGTAGAGAGTTAGGACCACATCACAACCTCCCTGTAGAGAGTCAGGACCACATCACAACCTCCCTGTAGAGAGTAGGACCACATCACAACCTCCCTGTAGAGAGTTAGGCTCACATCACAACCTCCCTGTAGAGAGTTAGGACCACATCACAACCTCCCTGTAGAGAGTTAGGACCACATCACAACCTCCCTGTAGAGAGTAAGGACCACATCACAACCTCCCTGTAGAGAGTTAGGACCACATCACAACTCCTGTAGAGAGTAGGACCCCATCACAACCTCCCTGTAGAGAGTCAGGCTCACATCACAACCTCCCTGTAGAGAGTCAGGACCACATCACAACCTCCCTGTAGAGAGTCAGCTCACATCACAACCTCCCTGTAGAGAGTCAGGACCACATCACAACCTCCCTGTAGAGAGTCAGCATCACATCACAACCTCCCTGTAGAGAGTAAGGACCACATCACAACCTCCCTGTAGAGAGTCAGCATCACATCACAACCTCCCTGTAGAGAGTAAGGCCACATCACAACCTCCCTGTAGAGAGTTAGGCTCACATCACAACCTCCCTGTAGAGAGTAGGACCACATCACAACCTCCCTGTAGAGAGTTAGGCTCACATCACAACCTCCCTGTAGAGAGTCAGGACCACATCACAACCTCCCTGTAGAGAGTCAGCATCACATCACAACCTCCCTGTAGAGAGTAAGGACCACATCACAACCTCCCTGTAGAGAGTCAGCATCACATCACAACCTCCCCGTAGAGAGTTAGGACCACATCACAACCTCCCTGTAGAGAGTCAGCTACACATCACAACCTCCCTGTAGAGAGTTAGGCTCCATCACAACTCCCTGTAGAGAGTAAGGACCACATCACAACCTCCCTGTAGAGAGTCAGCATCACATCACAACCTCCCTGTAGAGAGTCAGGACCACATCACAACCTCCCTGTAGAGAGTTAGGCTCACATCACAACCTCCCTGTAGAGAGTCAGGCTCACATCACAACCTCCCTGTAGAGAGTCAGACCACATCACAACCTCCCTGTAGAAGTCAGCATCACATCACAACCTCCCTGTAGAGAGTCAGGACCACATCACAACCTCCCTGTAGAAGTCAGCATCACATCACAACCTCCCTGTAGAGAGTTAGGACTCACATCACAACCTCCCTGTAGAGAGTCAGGACCACATCACAACTTCCCTGTAGAGAGTAAGGCACTCACATCACAACCTCCTGTAGAGAGTTAGGCTCACATCACAACCTCCCTGTAGAGAGTAAGGCTCAATCACAACTCCTGTAGAGAGTTAGGACCACATCACAATCTCCTGTAGAGAGTAAGGCTCACATCACAATCCTCCTGTAGAGAGTCAGGCCACATCACAACCTCCTTGAGAGTAGGCCCATCACAACTCATGTAGAGAGTCAGTCCATCACAACCTCCCTGTAGAAGTCAGCATCACATCACAACCTCCCTGTAGAGAGTAGGACCACATCACAACCTCCCTGTAGAGAGTCAGGCTCTCATCACAACCTCCCTGTAGAAAGTCAGCATCACATCACAACCTCCCTGTAGAGAGTTAGGCTCACATCACAACTCCCTGTAGAGAGTCAGGCTCATCACAACTCCTGTAGAGAGTCAGGTCTCATCACAATCTTCCTGTAGAGTTAGCTCACAAACCTCCTGTAGAGAGTTAGGCTCAATCACAACCTCCTAGATAGACAACACAACATTGGAGTCAGGTCTACATCACAATCTTCCTGTAGAGAGTTAGGTCTCATCATCAATCTTCACTGTAAGAGTTAGCTCAATAAATTTAGAGTTCAGTTCATAATTCTTGTATTAGCTCAAACAACTCCGTATGAGCATCTGTAAGATCAGGCTCTATCATATCACTGTAAGGTAATTCAAATTAGATTCAGCGTATTTTTTATAAAGATTTTTAATGACGTCATTAACTTATATGCACTTGCTTGTGTATTCATCGTTATTAAACGAGTATTTAAGTTTGTGAAGGCATTATTATTATTATTATTATTAGCGACCCTGTCTTACTACCCGTTCGGGTTATACGCACTTACGCTAATGTGTAATGATAGGGTGATTGTGAGATGAAATGGAGGACCTACAGTTTAACGTGGGATCCGAACCACGGTGGATGCCTGGCATTCCACACATTCCCAAGTTGTGATTAATACACATCTTGTCAGAGGTGAAGGAAGGGTTTGGTAATCAGATAAATCTGTGCAGGGACCGAGGATTGAACCCCGGACCTCAGCACAGAAGTCTGAACCTAACCCCTAAACCGCCGGGTTACGCTTCTGTGTTGGTTTTCCATTTGAATAAGGAATCTCTACAACGAAGTATTGGGAGACTCAATTTCAACTAACATGACTCCATCAAATTAATATTAATGTTTACAAGTACGAATGAAATAGAATCAAATTAGTATAGAATAGTTATTAAATTATTACTCTAACTAAATAATTAATGTAAGGAATGCCAGGCCGCCACCGTGGTTCGGATTCCACGTTAAACTGTAGGTCCTTCATTTCATCTCACAATCACCCTACCATTACACATTAGCGTAAGTGCGTATAACCCGAACGGGTAGTAAGACGCGGTGCTAATAATAATAATAAACTAAATAATTTAAAAATTAAATATTTTTTACGAACTGTTATCTCCGACAAAATAATGAATTTCTTTATTTGAATACAGTAATGCACCTATATTTGTTTCTTATTGACTGAACGCAAACCATCGCAACTACATAAACAAGAGAAACGGACAACGTTGATCTCCTTCCGACAAGTAGGTCCGACAATTGAGACACACGACTGCTCCCGCGTGTGCTATTGTAGACAGGACTATCTTTCAATTACAATTCGCTTCTGGTATTGCCCCACGAAGACAAGGGCTCCAGAGCTAATATTTACAATTATTTCACATTATTTGATGCCGATTTGTGTGTGGTTTATCTCCCCAGGAAGGATATTGAATTAATCAACGTTGTTGGGCAGCCTTGTTCCTGTTTTAGAATCACCTTGACCCACTTGGAAGTGATCTTGACTAGCCGGTTAGACCATGGGAAGAATTGACCGCACTCAAGTGGGTAGTGAGGCTTATTGACGTAGTATGGGAGACAGCGCTAGAATTACGATGGTCATATGACTATATTAGCTTAGTGCTATGTCGTGATACAATCGAGAGGCAAACAGTCGCAATACACACTTCGGTGGCCACGTGGTCTAACGCGCTACTCTCGCAGTGGACTAGATTACCGATGATGACGAGGAGTTCGAGGTTTAAATCTCAGTCATGTGTACTGAGGGTGGTTTTTATTATATGGTTTTATACTCTCCCTCGACGCAAATGCAGGTACATAACCTCCTTAATCCGTAGAACCATAAGCATATAACCCGAAATGGTAGTAAGACACGGTTCTAAAAAAAGTCTTAATGATAAGGGACATTGTAAGAGATTTTTTTAGCACCGTGTCTTACTACCAGTTTGAGTTATACGCCTAAGTACTATGCACACTAATGGCTTAAAGATTAGGAAGGTTTAATTGAGAGTAAGTGCGCTCGTATTTGCGTGGGAGAAGACATTTATTGTTCACTTTCAAAACACAAGGATATCCACGTCTTATTACCCATCCCAGCTATTAGAAGGTTAACTCTAAGTGAGAGGAGGAAGGAGGAGTTTAGAGGAAATACATCTTAATTTGCATGTAAAGAGAGTGAGAAACCATTAAATAAAAACTACACCAGTACATACAATCTCTCCTTAACCGGCAAAACACATTAGGTGAGACTGACACTTTAGTACGCGTGATCACAATGAAAATAACTTGAAAGTTTAACGTTTAAAAAAAATAGTACTTTTTCACTATAAATATGAGATTAAAAAATTGCAATCAAAAGTATTTTGTTTAAAAAAATACCTACGATATTTTTTTTTTAAATTCATAAGTTTTTATCTTTTGCATTTTTTTTAACGATTTAAATTAAACAAGTTCAATCTATATATGGATTTTTTTAATTACCCTCCAATTTAATGTATTCTAAAGACGTAAAATTCATAAACATCGTCAAATGGTTAACAGTGATTTGAGTTTTCTCCTATTTCCGTAGCGATTACAGCGATTGGTGGTTGAATGTGTCACTAACATTAAAATACCCCGATCTGCTGTTTACCAGACATGTTAATACTTCAATGTTATAATTTTTTACATCCATTACTGTTTGCAGCCTATGGCTTGCTAGGCTTGATAGTCTTGTCGTAGCTTCATATGCTTATAATCTGACTTAAGACTATGCCAGGCACAACATCCATTCCCCGGCCGTTAATTCATCAATATGAAAGTTTAAACCCTTATTTCACTAATGATAAATTGTCCAGTCATACTGGGAATAGAACCGGGCACCATTCGTTCTGTAGACAGACACGCTACCAACTGAGCTAAGGTGTCGGATCTCAATATTTAAATAAAAAATTTAAAATTTAAAATTTAAAATTTAAATTCAAAGATCAAAACATTGTTAAGGTAATCCTACTGTGATCCAGGAACGCTCGGTATGAACGGTATCTAGAACCCTCTTGGCTTGTTTTCGACACCCCGACCTCGAGGTCGGATATTAAATGAGATACTATTTAGGGATATTATGAAGAAGAATTTTGTTTATTCAAATATATTTGTGTATTGTAAACAATAATACATTTCGATCACACTACTTTAATTGGCGTATTATAAGTTGAAGACTACAACGTACAACGTCAACATGAAAACAAACATTACATCATGGCAATAGCTAGTTTCTATTACTTGACATTCTCACCGCAGCTCATTTTAACTTATCTCTGTGCGACAGAGATTTCTATTCCACGATGTATATAACTGGTGGGCTATTTGTATGAATGAAACACATATCAGTGGCGTAGTTAGCTAACACGCTGGGTGACCTGGTGGTCTAGGGGTAAGGTGTCAGATTTCTGTGCTGGCGGCCGGGGTTCAATCCTCGGTCCCGGCACAGATTTATCTGATTTCCAAACCCTTCCTTCACCTTTGACAAGACATCTTGTGAATGTGGGGAATGCCAGGCCTCTACCGTGGTTCGGATTCCACGTTAATCTGTAGGTCCTTCATTTCACCTCACAATCACCCTACCATTACACACTAGCGTAAGTGCGTATAACCCGAACGGGTAGTAAGACTGGATACTTCAAGGCATGCTTCAAACAACAATGTAAATATTTTTGAGTGGAAATGTTATGATATGGTTAAATCTTTTTGTTTTTTAATTATTTTATTATTATAATTTTTACTATTTTTAAAATATTTATTTAACTACAAGACCTGAAGATGTACCTTTAGTTACTTCGGGATTGTATCAAAAACTAATCAATGTAATTTTTCTTTTGAATCCTAAATAAACAATGATTGATTGACGGATTTATTATTATTATTATTATTATGATTATTTTTATATTATTATTATTAGCACCGCGTCTTAATACCCGTTCGAGTTATACGCTTAAGTACTAATTACGCTAATGGATTAGGAATTGGGAAGGTTGAATTAAAGTAAGTGAAACCGAATTTGCGTAGAGGGAGAGTGGAAAACCAAAAACCATTTAGGAAAAACCGCCCCCAGTTCACCCGACCGAGATTCGAACCTCAATCTCCCCGTCCTCAGCAGTCGAGCTTAACACGACTAGCGCGTTAGCCAACTACGCCACCGAGACGGGTGTTTCTGCGCTATAAAGTTTTGTCTTATTTAATAAACTTTTGTCTATATCTTATGTTTGCTTCCAAATATTTATAATTAGGTATTTTATTATTATTATTAGCACCGCGTCTTACTACCCGTTCGGGTTATACGCACTTACGCTAATGTGTAATGGTAGGGTGATTGTGAGATAAAATGAAGGACCTACAGTTTAACGTGGAATCCGAACCACGGTGGCGACTTGGCATTCCAAGGTATTTTATTAAAGTGTTTATATTATAATTAGCCTTTCTTGTCTTTTAATTAGAGGAAAAGCTACAACGTGATAAAGAAATGGGAAAATATTTCCTTGGGGGGATACTATTACCTGAAATCAGACTACCTCGTATAAAATTTAACTAGTTCTAGCCACTAACTTTGTGCTGTTGATAATTTTCTAATAAAAGTCGGATACCTAATTTGGTGAATCATGGTAGCTTATTTCTATTTTGCTCACATTATGAAGGATTTGATTTATTTCTGAAGCAGTTATCAAGGTGAATAAGCCCCTGGCTGCTGACCTTAAGGTTTCGGGTTCGATTCCCGGCCGTTACAGGGGGATTTTTCTTGGTCACCAGGATTTGGTTAATTAGGCTTAATTTAAGTTTTGATCCTCAATGGCTCCACCCCGACATATTCACTATCATCGTCCTCTCCACTCGTCGGGACACGGATATACGACTAATACATTCGGACATCTCCTGAGCAATGATATATTAAAACCGGCTAATCTTTCTGAAAACTAAGCCACAGATTCATATATCCCAGGCAGGCCATTATTTTTATTTCTCAAAGTTAAGTTTTGGTCTGAGGTATAGAGTGTATAGACAAGCAAAAAAAAATTGTTTTGTTTTGTTTCAGGGAGTCATGAAATGTTTACATTTATCAAAATATCGAGTTTGATATTTTTGACAATCACAATACTTTCTATCCAAGGTGTTGAGAGAAAGAAAAAACTGGTGTTAATATGTTATCATTCATATTTAACTCTTACATCCTTTCATTGGTTATTGATTCCTTAGCTTTCTTTTTACTTTTCTACATTCCCTTTTGTAGATAGTGTTTTCTTATATAGGAACATGCAAAGTAGCTCCCAATCTCTGAGCTATAATCATATATCTATTTTTTAGGTCAAGGAATGAGAAAGTCTTTGTGGTGCACCGTGCCATTTATTTTATGGTGGTTTGATTGTGACAATTATCCACCACATTCTCTGTTGAGAGGTTTTACCTTGAAGCACCATTGGTATAACCTTCCAACCCGTATCAACCCCCTCTTCTTCCAAAAAAAATTAATAAAATAATTATACGTCCCTGGTTATGAATGCTGATGTAAGTACAGTCGATTCTCGATTCTACGACCTTTCACGGTTCCCTGGAAAAGAGTAGTTATTTCGAAGGGGTCGTTATTGGAATTTTAACAGATTTTGTTCTACCCCTGACCTTGTTCACAAAATCAAACCAAAATAGTAACCAAATCGAGAATCGAAATAACAATGACAAAAGCAAACCTGGCACGTGATGTAGCGGCAGTCGCGCGCGGGAAACATTGTCTTGCTTGTGGGAGGGGGTGGACAGAGTCGAGTGCTATTGGCTGGCATTGATGAGGTAGTGTCTATTTTTATACCTGACCCACCCCAGTTACTAGTAATACAGTGCTCACAAAGATAATTTCAACGCAGCGACCTAAGTAAATGCAACAAACACATTTTACAGCCGATTTCCTTAAACTTTTCAACTTTTTTCCCCACATTTTTCACTGTTCCCCAAAAAAGGGTCGTTACTTCGAGAGGAACGCTATTCCTGGGGTCGTAGAATCGAGAGTTGAATGTACTGTTTGAATGTATCCAATGTGCAGGTTCGAGAGGGTGCCACGACAGCGCTGTTAATGGTGAACTGACACCACGAAGTGTCGTAAGAAATATCATAATGGTTTGGTAGTATAAATATCCGAGGCACTACAAAAAACGTGACAAGTGTTTTATAAGTGGTCATGGTCGTGACTCCTGCATCCTGGTGTCAAGGTCACAGGAGCGCTTGTAATTACTAACTCTACAATCATCTTACCTAGCATACAGGCGTGGATTCAAGGGGGTGAGGGGTACAACAGGGTCAGTTGAACCCCTGTGAAAGTTAAGAAATTAATACAAAAAACAAAAAGAAAGTTCAAATTTTAGAACGAAAATACAACACAGATAAATTACACAATTTGTTATCTTTTTACAAGCAGACACCTCTTAAGCGGGTCCACTCGTGCGTTATTCATCCACGTTTATTCAATTTTTGATATGACTCATGCAAGTTTGGAAAAAATATTTTTGTTTCTATGTACGAATATCTGTCGTGCTTAGCGAGTAACGAACATTGTTCCAAATAGAGATGGTAGACTACCACACATCAAAGAGACTAATAATCGCTGAGAGCAGTTCATCCACGAATACCGAATATAGAGTATGTGTTGACAGCAAGAGAGGCGGAACCGTGGGGGACTCTGCTCCCCTGGAAATAATTCCCTCCCAGTTATATTTGAAATTCTATGACATTATCGAATATGAAGCTGAAAATGTCCTTAAATCAAACTCCAAATTACTTCTAGATGCATTCTTTAGTCAAAAATTTGCTGGAAAAGACCGCTTTAAATAACTACTAAATTAGGGGCATCAAACTGGCAAAAAAATTCAGGGAGGAAAGCTCTAAATAGCTTCCAAAGTCATCCGAATTTCATAAATGTCAAGGGGAGGACAACTCCAAATAAACTTCTAGATACATGTCATTTTTAAGAATTTTCAGGCGAGGACCACCTCAATAGCCTATTTTGTTAAATAATTATATTTTCAAAATTTGGTTGGTGGAAGACCATTTCAAAGATTATCTTCTAGTGTTGTCTAACTATCCTAAAAAATTAAGGTGAGGATCACTCTAAATAGCTAGGGGCATCCAAATTTCAAAAATATCTAGATGAGGAACACTTTAAATGGGGGTTTATAATTTATAAAAGAATCTAATTTTTTTAAATTAGGCAAATACTACTCAAAACTTTTAGAATAAACCATTTTTCAAAAAAAATTGAAGGAGGGCCATTCAAAATAGTTTATAAAAACTATCTGATTTTAAAAAATTGAGAAGGATGATCACGGTTTAAAACATACATAAGATTAAATATAAACGAGAAACTATTAAATGGCTTCAAACAGAAATCTAATATTATAAGTAACTATGTTATTTATAATTATGACCCACCCTATAAAAATTATCTGTATCCGCACCTGTTAGCACATATTATATAAGGCAGGGTCCACCAACACTATGCCCGCGGGCGCCATGTCACCCGCTTAGTCTTTTCCATCTGCCCGCCACTTTTTGACCACAGCTGAAAAATGCCCTGACTAATGATTTTAATCTGTCATTTTCCGACAAAAATCAAGTTTGTGCTTATCTCCGGGTATGCTGTTCTCAAGAATTTGGTGATTGGAAGCCCCCACCCCTCTTTCATTCCCTCACTCTCATTCCTCTTTCTTTCGGCTCATTACGAAGTGTACTTTTACTAGGAACCACCCTAGTTTCAAGCTGAATGGTTTTGCTTTTCCCTAATCTCAAAGACCTACCCCCATCCACCATTCTCTTCACACTCACAGCCATCAGTATTACCCAAACCACATGTAACGTCACAATCGCTGTTGTAAACTTAACATGGCAGTTGACCGGTCTTGTGTATAGCGTTGAGACTGACCTCTGAGCCTGGTGAGATTAGTAAATTTTCCTTGAAAAAGTAATTGGTGCCCTCCGCACTATCGTTAGTTTTGAATGTGCTCTAAAAAGTACAACAAGGTTGTGGACCTTTGATATAAGGCGTACGAAGCTATGACAGGCCTAGCAAGCCCGTAGTGGAAAATAGATGGCTTTAATAAAAAAAAACTGAACCAGGGCACAGGTTGGAAACAGTAATGGGTGTAAAGTAAAGTGTTCCGTCGTGAACTCCTTGAAATCATTCACGTACCCCTGGGGGTAGTCGCACCATAGTTTGATTAACACTGTTCTACAGTGTTGTTGGGTGACCTGGCGGTCTAGGGGTAAGGTGTCAGACTTCTGTGCTGGAGGTCCGGGGTTCAATCCTCGGTCCCGGCACAGATTTATCTGAATGCCAAACCCTTCCTTCACCTCTGACAAGACGTGTATTAATCACAACTTGTGAATGTGGGGAATGCCAGGCCTCCACCGTAGTTCGGATTCCACGTTAAACTGTAGGTCCTCCATTTCATCTCACAATCACCCTACCATTTCACATTAGCATAAGTGCGTATAACCCGAACGGGTAGTAAGACTAATTAAATAATAATAATAATAATAATACAAAGTTGTTTACTCACCGAATTAGTTGTGAAACAGCAATAAGTAGATTGTTGTTTATTATAAACAAGAAGGTAAATAGTAATCAAAGTCATTAGTGTGTATTGTTCATGTCCTGGATATATTCTAAATAAACCCTGGAGAAATTGTTTGAGAATGGGGAATTTTCAAACTAAATATAATAGAAGGGTGGTGATTCTAACTTGCGGTTCGAGAAAACATTGGGCTTTTACATTGAGATCTAAAAAAAAATAGCTTAGCATTAAAAGGACGCCAAATGACCGATTCTGGCGGTTTATCCTTGAAGTACGTTTTTGGTCGAGTCCAAGATAAATGGATGGGTTAGTTTTATTTCTCTTATTTTCAAGTTGTACCAGAATAATTTCTATTTTTCCATAAATTTCCTTCATTTAAGAAAAGCATTATTAAATATTTTTTTAGTATTATTTTGATTTCATGGTCTAAAATTACTTTTGAATTCATTGTACAAAACAGCGCATTTGACAACAAAAAACCTTTAAAAGAAGCTTTAAATTTAACAATTACTTGTGTTTAAAACCCAATATTTTTTTCCCAATTAAATCAAGAGCCAGAAAATATCTGAGGGAATACATCCTTGTTAGCGTAGAGCGAGAATGGAAAAACCAGAGGAAAAAATATCATATACAGGAAAATATTTTCAGTGCAACCTGTCTGGATTCAATCACGATTCCCGTCAACGATAACTAAGTACAACTCGCTCATATATAACGTCTCCAGTAGCGTACGTAGGATTGTGAAGTAGGGGTGGTTCAAGTATTTTTGGGGGGTAACCCCGCACCCACTGGCAGAGGTAATTTTTTTTACCATTATATCCACCTAGGAGCTTTTTTTGGGTAGGTTTTTATTGGTATTTGTTAATTGATCATTTGTATTTTTACTATTATAATAACTGTGGTTTTCCCATCCTCTCTCCCCAATAATGATAGTGTATTTCCTCTAAACTACTCTCATCACTAATCCTTAGATTAATTAATTAGTAAGCATGGTGTTAAACGCACCAGCGGAAAATAAATGAATAAACGAGGGAACTAAATTTTGTCCTTTGGCTTCACCGAACTATACATGAGTAATACATCATTTAACAAACTAATATTGGTATTTCAATCATAAAGTAAGTGCTTTTCAGTATTTAATATAAGTTTCGATTTGCTAACGTGTATAAACGATCCCATGTATATTTATCTTTTAAATTGAATTCATTTTTAAACAGGTAAAAGAATTTTTATTTTTTCTACAACCTGTTATTAATAAAACATTATATGAGAAGAAGACCTCTTAACATTATTATATTTAGATCCCCTAAAAACCATCTAGATATGCCACTGAGTGAAAATCGATAATGTAGATTAGTAGTTGGTGGGACCACCTGGTACTCGACGCTGATTGGCTTAGAGCTCGTCACGGTAACACGCCCTCTCGCTTTGATTGGCTGTTGGCTTCCTCCCTCCACTATTTGTATGTGGGGGAACAGTGCTGTGATTGGCTGTTATTTATATCACTGGCTGAGTACAATAATTTCCCCCTCCCCCATCAAGTTTGAACACCCTATCCCTACTTGTTATTTCCATGATGACATGGGGTTAACACCCTACCCTCCTCGGTGGCGTAGTTGGCTAACGCGCTTGTCGTGTTGAGCTCGACTGCTGAGGACGGGGAGATCGAGGTTCGAATCTCGGTCGGGTGAACTGGGGTGGTTTTTCCTAGCAAATGCGGGTTCACTTCCTCTAATTAAACCTTCCCAATTCCTAATCCATTAGCGTAATTTGTACTTAAAAGCGTATAACCATAACGAGTAGTAAGACGTGGTGCTAAAATAAAAAAAATATAATATATGTTAACACCCTGTTGTCCTACTTAAATGTCACAAAGGATTATTTCTAGAGATTTTTTCCTTAGGTCTTATATTTGGCAATGGGTTTTACCTGATACGGGGTGCCAGTTTGGTGGCTCTACAAGACATAAATAAAACATAACCTTGAATAATGTCACAACCCTCCCAGGCAATAGGCTTTCCCTGATGACTGGCGCCAGTTTTGAGGCTCAACAAGACAGAAATAGATCGTGACCTTGAATTATATCGCAACCCTCCCCAGAAAATGGGTTTTCTCTGATCACTGGCGCCAGTTTGGTGGCTCGACAAGACAGAAATAGAACGCGACCTTGAATGATGTCGCAACCCTCCCCAATAATGTGTTTTCACGGGTGACTGGCACCAGTTTGGTGGCTTGACAAGACGAGTCGATACAGGAATAGAAAATGACCTTGAAACCGTGAGCTAGTACATTAGGTCATTGACCCTGACAATCCTTCCCTCGGTAATGGTTTTCCCGATGACGTCATCTCACTGTCGCAACCCTGATGACTCATACCTGGCACCAGTTTGGCGGCTCAACAAGACGAGTCGAGACAGGAATAGATCGAATCCTGGTCCATTTGCAGCGTGTCATGATGTTTTGCCGGAAGATCGGATTCCAGTAAGGCGCTTCCTGTTCTCGCTCTCCATGCAAATGTGGGTTCGCTTTCTTGTACTTACCCTCTTAAGGTAATTTTCATTGTTTCAGAATAAAGGTAATTATGTTGTTACCAAACCTATGTAAAATATAATCCATTGAGCTGGAGACCCCTAACTGACCAAAGAAGGTGGCAGCCAGTTGACCAGGATTTGAACGCCCTGCATTTTAGTATACTGAGAGCGTGCTATCTTACCTGTGGGTAGTTTTTCACTCTCCCGATATGCAAATGCGGGTTCAAATTTCCCAATTCCCAATCCGTTAGCGTAATTAGTACTTAAACGCATAAACAGAACGTGTATTTAGACGCGGTGCTAAAATTTGTCAAGTTTGTGTGATCTATGCTGTCCGCATATTTATATTAATGGAATAGGAATTTATAATAATAAAAGGAAGTATTTGTCTGTGTGTGTGTGTGTGTGTGCAATGCCCAACCAAAACTACGACACGCAGAGATCTGATATTTCTAACATAGATGTATGGTATGGGGTCCAAATGCAACTCGAAGCCAGATTTTTAATTAGCTTTTTAGCTAGGCTATTTTTAACACAATACCCCATTGGTTCACGGGCGGGCAACTTCGTGTGGGATTGCTAGCTATGAATAATTCAAAAGGTAAGTGTGCCCTCATTTGCGTGAAGGTAGATAATGAAAGCATCAATTCATCCGACCATATTTGATCCCATCACTGGCGAAAAAAATAATAGGTCCTTGGGTAGCAATCTACCGTCACAATGCATTTTATACATGCATAGATGGTCGCATGGCCTTAGGCGTCACTAGACAGCCGATGACAGAGTGATTGACGATTTGAAACAAATGCTGGTTCACATTCTACCTTGTTTAGAAAAATCTTGTTGACCAGCAAAATAGTGGGGTGCAGGAAGTACAACCGTTCTAAAGATATCAAGGTTTGAATCCCGGTGTGCATTTAAATATGTATACTTGCATCCATGGTCTCATGGTCTAAGGTGTCACTAGACGGCTGATGATCGACGTTTGAAGCAAATGCAGGTACACATTCCACTTGTTTGACCGAAAAAACCTTCAAAATTGGTGAGGTGCACAAAGTACGACTGTTATAAAGATACCGAGGTTAGAATCCTGATGTGCATGCCGTCTAAGTGTCAGACTCATTTAACTCTGGCGGGGGTTGAAATCGAATCCCCAGCGGTGTAAACTGTATGTATTTCTCCCTCCAGAACATTTTCTTAATCATCCCTACCGCAGGTTTTGCCAGAAAGGGTACGTGTCACTCATATAGTTATGGCAGGGGAGGTCGTGGGTTTGAATCTTGCTCGAGTGAACTGGGGTGGTTTTCTACTTTCCCTCACTCCACGTAAACGCTGGAACATTACTACCTTACCCCCCGGTCCATGACGAATACCTACATCCACGCATGTCGACGAACGATACCAAACAACCAATTTTAGTAGACTATTGGATTGGGGGATAGCGGACCCTAACTGAGTATTCCGAGACCCCTGATTGTGCATAATTATAGCTGTCAATGCCCTCTATTTGCGACATCACCAGGATAAACCCATCACCACATAGGAGGTTGTGACATCACCGGGAAAAAATCCATTGCCAAGGGGGGGGGTTTGCCAGAATCAATGACCTAGCTCACGGTTTCAAGGTCACAATCTATTCCTGTCTTGTCGAGCCACCAAACTGGCGCCAGTCACTGGCAAAGAAAAGAGACTAGATCCTTGGGTAGCAATCTACCGTCACAATATATTTTATACATGCATCGATGGTCGCATGGTCTAAAGCGTCAATAGATGGCCGATGACAGAGTGTTTGACGTTTGAAGCAAATGCAGGTACACATTCTACCTGGTCTAGATCAATCTTTTCTACCAGCAAAACCCCTTCAAAAATGGTGGGGGTGCAGGAAGTACAACCATTCTAAAGATATCGAAGTTCGAATCCCGTTGTGCATGCCATCTAAATGTCAGGCTCTATCTAACTATGGCGGTGGGAAATCGAATCCCTGCCGTGTAAACTGTAGGTATTTCTCCCTCCGGAACATTTTCTTAATCATCCCCATGGCTGATACCTATATCCACGCATGTCGACGGACAATACTAAACAATTGATTTCGTATACTTTTGGGGTGGGGGATAGTGGCCCCTAACTGAGGATTATAGATCACCGTAAGGATTCCGAGGCCCCTAATTGTTGCATAATCAGAGCTGTGTAAATGCTCTCAAGATGTGACATCACCGTGAAAAAATCTATTACCACATAGGGGGTTGTGACATTGCGATGACGACACCAGGAAACCCTATTGCTGAGAGGAGGGTTGCCAGATTCAATGACCTAGCTCATGGTTTTTAAGGTCACGATCTAATCCCATCTTGACTCATCTTGTCGAACTGCCAATCTGGCGCCAGGTATGAGTCATCATGGTTGTAACAGTGCGATGACGTCATCGGGAAAATCCATTCCTGGGGAGGGTTGCCAGGGTCAATGACTTCATGTACTAGTTCACGGATTCAAGGTCACTATCTATTCCTATCTCGATCCCTCTTGCCGAACTGCCAAACTGGCGCCAGTCATCAGGGAAAACACATTGCCACATATATGGGAAGGGTTGCGACATAATTCAAGGTCGTGTTATATTTCTCTCTTGTCGAGCTGTCAAACTGGCGGCATTCATCAGGGAAAACACATTACCACACAGATGGGGAGGGTTGTGACATCATTCAAGGTCGTCTTTAATATTTGTCTGTAAAACCTTTAATGTTTAATAAATATATGTTTGGTAATATCGTGGTTTATTCATGCAAAACCTTTCTGTCCCCCTTACACTTAGGCTAACCAGATACGAGTCTTGACTAGTCGAGACGGCAAACTGAAACCAAACATGAACAGGGTCAATGACCTAACGGTCCCAATCTATTCCGGTCTCAACTTGTCTGGCCCCATTGCTGGGGAGGGTTGCGAGATCATTCAAGGTCGTGATCTATTCCTGTCTCTACTCATCTTGTTGAGTCACCAAGCTGGCGCCAGGTATGAGTCATCAGGTTTGCGACAGTGCGATGACGTCATCAGGAAAACCCATTGCTGGGTAGGAGTGCCAGGGTCAATGACCTCATGTACTAGCTCATGGTTTCAAAGTCACGATCTACTCCTATCTTGACTCGTCTTGTCGAGCCACCAAACTGGCTTCAGGTATGAGTCATCAGGGTTGTAAGAGTGCATGACGTCATCGGAAAACCCATTGCTGGGGGGTAGGAATGCTGGGGTCAAGCACCTCACGCCCTAGCTCACGGTTTCAAGGTCACGATCTATTCCTGTCTCGACTCGTCTTGTCAAGCCGACAAACTGGTGCCAGGTATGAATCATCAGGGTTGCGACTGTGCGGTGACGTCATCGGGAAAACCCATTACCGGGGGAAAGATTATCAGGGTCAAAGACCTCCTGTACTAGCTCACTGTTTCAAGGTCACGATCTATTCCTGTCTCGACTCATCTTGTCGAGCCGCCAAACTGGCGTCAGGTAAGAGTCATTAGGGTTGCGATAGTGAGATGACGTCATCGGGAAAACCCATTACCAGGGGAAGGATTGTCAGAGTAAATGACCTCATGTACTAGCTCTCGGTTTCAAGGTCATGATATATTCCTGTCTTGATTCGTCTTGTCAAGCTGCCAAACTGGTGCCAGTCATCAGGGAAAACTCATTGCCGGGGAGGGTTGCGACATCATTCAAGGTCGTGTTCTATTTCTGTCTTGTCGAGCCGCAAAAGTGGCGCCACGTATCAGGGAAAACCCATTGCTACATAGAAGACCTACGGAAAAAAAATTCTAGAAACCATCCTTTGCAACATTAAGGGAGGACAACAGGTCGTTAACCCCATGTCATCATGTAAATAGCCAGGGGGAAAGAGGGTTCAAACTGGGTTGTGGAGGGGGAAGGTACTGTATTCAGCCAGTGATATAAATAACAGCCAATCACAGCACTGTTCCCCCACATTTAAACCGTGGAAAACTGGTCAGGGAAAGGGGGAAATGGGGGTAGGGTAAGGGGGAAAGCCAACAGCCAATCAGAGCGAGAGGGCGGGTCACGTGATGAGCTCTAAACCAATCAGCGTTCAGTATCAGGTGGTCCTACCAACTACTTATATTTATAATGTCTAACTTCAAGCTAATTTCCAATACTAAAGGTACAATCCATTTACCCCGAAAGGTATTAGTATTACCTTGACATATTACACGATGACTTTATCCAATAGGCTGAGTCAAGGGTGGCCCATAGGGGCCACAAGGGTCCGGACCCAACAAAATATTTTGAACATAAACAATATTTATTTTTATTTAATAGCATATTTTGTAAGAAAACATTAATATGAAGTGGATCACCATTCTCTATACACAGTGAATCATTCGATTCCATATATAGTATTCCATTCCCAAGAAAATGCATTTCTTGCTCCAATTGTCACGCGACTGTATCAGCGCTCGAGACTTCAATGACTAAATATAGAAGATGACATGGGCCAGCCCCTTTCAAATAAACCCCGTCGTCCAGTGGGAGAGATCTCTCGATCTCATTCTACTGCGAGATTAACAATGCCAATCGGACCAGTCCGAACTAGCCCGCTATTCGATAAAGATGGTTTATATTTTGTTCTAGCGTGTGTCTTAATTTGAGTATGTGTTAAAGACCCAATCAGTAAAATGACGAGTGAAAGAAATTAAGTAAAATGAATAAAGTAGATTATTTATTAAAAACTTCAATTTTTTCATTAACACCGGAAGAAAAGCTTGAAATTAAACAGTTAGAAGCACATCAGCCTAGTGACTTTACATTTATGCAGGTGGATAGCAAGAAAAAATAACTTTTTCGAATGCTTGGATTGGTAAATAATTGTGGTTAACCGTAAGTGAAGAAAAACAGAGCTTGCTTTGTTTTCATTTTCATTCTAAGTGGTGACTGAGGGCTGTGAACAGGGCTGTAAGGATCGTAAGCATTTGAGTGAAAGAATTAAAAAAAAATTAGGAATGTGCGATTCATTTTGAAAATGTATGTAGAGTTAAAACAATTGGAACAGTAAATTTTGCATCATAGATAGATTCCGCGATCCGAGCACAGTTCTAGTACGTTAAAAAGAATTAAAACGTTCCTTAGGAACACCATAGGACAGGACCGGTTAAATTTACTGGTTATGCAAATTTCAACAACAGTCATCAATAGGTTTGCCAGTCAGAAGTATAGAAGTGCCCAACTTTTGTACAAATAATGAAATAGTGTCATCCCTTGTAAGTTTAATTCAAAATCTGTATTATTTTATTATTTATGTTTGTAGATTTGTTTAGTGATTTTGTAATTCTAGTTATTTCCAAAAATAAGAAATTCAAATGAATTTAGTTTAATATGTTAACGCGTGGTGAGAAAAAATCATTACCGGTAAACTTTGACCCAATCCCACAAAAAATAAATATCACGTACCACCATTGGGTCGAGCCATAGTGAAATAATGCTAGGTAAGCTTGCTACCTTATTCAGGCTAAACAAAGGGTATCTTGATAAAATGAATTAGGATCAAACGGATGAAATGTGTGAATATAAATTATTATACTCTCAAGTTCATAAGGAACTATAAAAAAAGTTTGTCCAAACCTGCTGAAGATAATATTTTTAGGATTATTTTAGGTTAATTGGCACAAAACGTTTATAAATAATTAGCTTTTACCCGTCGTGGCTTCG
This sequence comes from Timema cristinae, assembly GCA_039000515.1. NCBI lineage: Eukaryota > Metazoa > Arthropoda > Insecta > Phasmatodea > Timematidae > Timema > Timema cristinae. The sequence goes on from JBCFYV010000935.1 coordinate 23,675,382, forward strand.
CCCACAATAATTGATAGAATATTTTAATTTTTACATAAATTCATTAATAAACTACTTATTTTTTTCAAATATCTACGGTTTTTTTTTTTTCACTTCTAGCTGTAAATAAGTTTGCCGTATGATGCTAACTTAACTTAAAAAAATTTAATTTTCCCTTTTAAATATTTTATTATTATTATTATTATTATGATTATTATTATTATTAGCACCGCGTCTTACTACCCGTTCGGGTTGTACGCACTTACGCTAATGTGTAATGGTAGGGTGATTGTGAGATGAAATGAAGGACCTACAGTTTAACGTGGAATCCAAACCACGGTGGAGGCCTGGCATTCCCCACATTCTTTTAAATATTTAGTAGTAAAAGAAATAAATATTATTAAATTTATCAATTATCAATTAAATATTTTAAATTTTTACCTTCTTAATTAGTAAGATATATAAATAAATGAAATGTTTTTTGCGATCTACATAGCTAAAATTACATCATATTTATTATTTATTAGTATGAAACTACGTTACACTAATTACTATTTACTTTAATTACAAAATATTAAACCACAAATTTTAAATAACACAATTTCAATCATATTATAATCATAAACAAACTTTTGCATTTATAATATTAGTAAGATTTATATTTTCACTTATATATTACTACAAAATGTTTCTGTAGACGACGTTGTACGATTTGTTGTTTACGGCAAGTACATGTAAGTTTCTAGCACTCGATACTCTAGAACAGGCGACATACAGTTGACCGTGTGAAAAACACGGAGTTCTTAAGTAGATTCCTGCTACTTTTAAAGTCTGGCCCTGTGATTTGTTGATAGTCATAGAAAAAGCCATCTTCAATGGAAACTTTAAGGGTTTAAATTGAAAAGGCAGGTTGCTGGGAATAATAGAAATCCGTGGAATCAAAACTTCATCTCCTTTAGATCCTCCTGTAATTATAGAAGCCTTTATGACGTTTCTCCCCAGCTCAATGATGCGTAGTCTGGTACCATTGCACAACCTGGGTCCATCAAAATTACGCATCAGCAAAACGGGGACGCCGATCTTCAATTCAAGACAATAGGACGGCACACCTGATAATTCCAATGAGTTTTAAAACTCTACGGGATAGGTTGTACTATCGTCACTTGCCCTTACGGTAAGTATCGACGTATACAACTTTGTTTCACGGACTACACCGTATAATATTTTTTTGTTAATTTTATTTACAGAGTCATTCTTTGGTGACAATACCGCTCTCTCACACAACCACTCTTCGTTAGACATATTGGTTTGTAAATTTGGGAACACTTTAGAAATGAGCTGCTCCTCCGATGTTACTGGGTTGCAAAATTCCGTCGTAAAAGTAATTTTGCCCTCTTAATTGGTTTGTAAGCGACCCTCTCCAATTTGCAGCAGTTTACTGGCATATGCTCCAGATTCTTGGTCGTTATAAAGATGGGCCCTCATATTGCACGTAAGATGAAGTTTTTCAACTCTAGCCCACAGTGGCGATGCCTTGAGACACGCATTCATTTCATCTGCTGGAGTACCCTTCTCAACAACAGGTAGGGTCTGTCTGAAATCACCCGCGAGCAAAACTACCACTCCGCCCATCAGCGTCTCGTTGCTACGGATATCCTGCAGGCTACGGTTTAACGCTTCTGCCGCCTTCTTGTGTGACATCGTGCATTCATTCCAGACGATCAACTTGCACTGCTGCATAAGAGCACCGCGACCACTGCCCTTGCAGTCCTTCCGCCACTGAGCAAACTCGCAGCGATGCCCGAAGATGCCACCGCCAAGGCTATTTTGCAATATTTACGGATTTGTGCCAACAAAAGATTAAGCACAAATGTTTTGCCCGTACCCCCGGGTGCGTCGAGTGAAAAAAGTCCCTCGTCTTCACTTTGTATGCGATGCAAGATAATATCAAAAATGTGTTTCTGCTCAGGAAGTAGACATGGTATCATGTCATTGACATGAGCCTGTAATGCCGTGGCATCGTAGTTGAGCTCTTTGACTACATAGCTAGACAACTCTCCATCTTGCTGTGGTGTAGGCAAATCAAAATATACGAGTCCCTTTCCTGTCATAGAAATGATCTTATCTTCGATTATTTTCAATGCTTCGTTGATGATTAAATTATTATTCGCTCCTTTTAATCTGTGCGCAATATCCTCTGAAAGTGCATTTTTGTATCTATCCCACAGTTGTTTAGGGTTAGAGAGTCCGCAAGTGCACACTAATATTGCAAACATCTCTCTAATTATTGCAGGCGAGTGACATAGCACAGCTTCGTCCATTGTTGCGTTCCAGTGGTGACATTGAAATGATACTATCCACACCAAACGACGCCATGTGGAAGCAAATATTATATTTTCTAATGTTGTTCAGAAAGTGACGTGACTCTTCATTCTCACATAAGAAAAGCTCTTTTAATGTTTGCACTGGTTCCTGTATTCGAGAAATATTTACTTTACCACCAGAACAACACATCCCAGGATTTTCCTCCTCCCATTTCAACGCTCTGCATAATCTACACTCTTTGTCCATCCTCTTAATTTTTATGAGCCTATGGCTGCTGTAGTCGAGAGTTGCATTGTATTCTAATGCAGCATGTTCAAAAACGCTCCACGTGTTTCTATTGAAGATTTGCCGCCGCAGTGCCACTCTTTCAGCAACAGCACGTCTTCAAGCTTCGGCTTCCTCTATAGTTTCAACAGCTCGCTGAGACATCAGCTCTCAAGCTGGCCTGCCGCTGAGCTTGCTCCTCGCGCCGAGCTTGAGATTCTTCTTGCGCCTCGGAAGCTTGCTGGAACGCCAGATAAGCATCGTTCTGTTGATGTCGTTGCTTTGACTGCTCTGGAGTTTCGGTTGTTCTGCATGCTGCCTGAAGTCGAGCCTGTTTAAGCCTTCTAGCCTCTGCTTGGGCTGAAGTTTCCTGGCTCCTGGACACTTTAATAATTTTATCTTTATTCGAACGTTGTGACAAATTCAATTTACGTTTCCCCGGCATCTTTCAACAACTTTTGAGGATAGATCACAAAAATAACTTCTCATTTGAGGAAGTCATTGAACAGCACCTAAAAAGAAACCAGTTTACTTTACCTCACATTTATAAAGTTAGTAAAGAAAAGTTCTAAACTAAAACTAACGCAAAAAAAACAACTATTGAACCTTTTTCATAAATGTGACTTCGTATTTACACATGAAAACAACATTTCTTTCAACTTTTCATTCTGTAGAAATATTTTGCAGGTTATATGGTGAGTAAGTTTTAGTTTTGACCTGATAGTTACTAACTTTAAGAAATGGTGAGGTAAGCTAAAGCACAAAAATACTATTGAAATTTTATCATAAAAATAGCAAATGACTGGCAGCACCATCTAACCTGCAAAATAATTAAACATTAATATTGTAAATTCAATGTAAAATAAAAGGTTGGGAATAGTCCTATATGTTATTCAAGGACATACTCTACCTACCTACCAAGTTTCATTCGAATCTGTTCAGCAGTTTTGGCGTGATTGAGCAACAAACATCCAAACACACAAACTTTCGCATTTATAATATTAGTAAGATTGTGTTACAATTTTAGTATTTCGTTTTTATGATGTGACAATTTAGTATAAATATATACATTTTGATGGTGTAGTTGAGATGGATACTAAACCAAAGGTATTTGAGTCAAATTGTATGGTTTGCTCTTGAAAGGAAGGTCGGGGTAATAGCCTCAGTCTGGTGTACTGAAGTGAATGCTCCTAAATGGTTTCATACTCTTATTAAACTCCAGTGAGGCTACACATTTTCTAAATTCTACCTTCTCCATCTATCTCTACGCCATTAGAGTAACTATGCGGATATTTAGAACATGTAGAAGACACCGAGCTTGAACTAATAAGTTTAATTCAATTATTTGTGTTAGCATATCACGAAACATGATAGCTAATATTTCATTTTCAAAATTTGGACTATCTTATACAATGCTCACTATCTTAAAAGATAAATTTTTATTGGGTGATATGAAAAGAATTGAGTAATTGCTTGAAGGAAATACTTATGAGTGAGAGCATTAACTTTTGACTATACACTTTATTATTATTATTATTAGCACCACGACTTACTACCCGTTCGGGTTATACGCACTTACGCTAATGTGTAATGGTTGGGTGATTGTGAGATGAAATGAAGGACCTACAGTTTAACGTGGAATCCGAACCACGGTGGAGGCCTGGCATTCCTCACATTCACAAGATATCTTGTCAGAGGTGGAGGAAGGGTTTGGAAATCAGATAAATCTGTGCCGGGACCGAGGATTGAACCCCGGCCGCCAGCATAGAAGTCTGACACCTTACCCCTAGACCGCCAGGTCACCCTACACTTTATTGTCTAAGTAACTATTAATTAGCAAAATAATGAATTTTTGTTTAAATACTCATTTGTTTGAGTTGATGGTCATGAGCGAGTAAATGTTCGTTTTCAGATGATTAAAAGCCAGACAATAAACACAAGCCTGAAATAATTTGGCTTTATGATTTTAAATTATATTCTTATGTGTGATTTTATTAATTTTCTTTATTTACGCTTGTCATATTAGGCGAAATTTATTATTCTGGTATTTTGTAACCTTCGACTATCAGGTCAGTAAGAAAATTTTAACTTAATACAATTAAGGCGAGTTCATCGTAAAGAGAAGAAATATATTTAAGAAAATAATACGAGTTTATTTTGTTAAATATAACAAGAGAGCGGGTGAACGGCTCTGAAAGTAGAATAGATTACGCGCGTGGGAAAGTAGAAGGGGTAGATGTAGGGGTATGGCAAGGAGGAAGGGAAGATAGAGTGGTCCGAACTAGCGTCGGATAGGTCTGCCTTGAGGATCTACTGCTAAAATTATCTAAAAGGAGAGCGTCGACTTTGAAAGGCCCGCGCTGGAAAAGCTATGTGATTGGTTCCCTGAAAACTGTATGCATGATAACGCTTCGGATATTAAAAAACTGTTACATACATTACCACCCTATCATAATGCTCATAAACCCCCTTACCCCTTACTCTGTAAATATTTTAACAATAGGAAAAATCAAAAGTAGCATATAAATACTATCACAATTATTATTGCCAATGAACAATCAAACTGAACACTGAACTACTTTTTTAAGTTGTAACAATATGTCTTGTGCATATGTGTATATTTAAGTAAGTATTCAGTAAACTAGACCACCAATGATGGGGAGATCGAGGTTCGAATCTCGGTTGGATGTACTGGGCGTGGTTTTCACAAAGTGGTATTCCACTCTCCCTCCACACAAATGCGGGCAATCTTCCTTTAAATATGACTTTCCTAATCCCTAAAATCATTGGCATAATTAGTATATAAGCATTTAATCCAAACGGGTAATAAGACGCGGTCCTAATAAAATTAATTTGTTTACTACACACTTCCAAATTAGGTATGTAAAGTACATTTTAATTTAAAATGTGTAAATATATTCATTTCCCTCGGCTATTGCGTGTAGTCTGAGTTTTTGGCTGCTCTAAATGGGTCTGATACCATTCAACTAACTATCGACACCATATTGTAGTTAAATATATGACTCGAATTTGTTCATATCTTTTTAGCACCTCTTCTTAATTCCTGTCTTGTTTACATACACACGTACTAATTATGCTAATGGGCTAGGTATGAAGAATATTGAACTTAGGGAAAGTGTATCCTCATTTTCATGGATGGAGAATGTACTATTTAGGGAAAATCCCCCTCACTACACCCAATCGGATTTGCACCACGATCTCCCCAATCATCGAGTCTAGTAAATGGCAAGAGATATTATTTAAGCCATGCAACCACCCGAAACTGGTACAACTCTAATTGGCTTGCTGCTCCTTCAAATGAGAGCTTGCTTTGGAGTCTACTCGAGGATTTGAATATTCAATTTTCATTGAGAATCTTTGGTATTTTATTAATACTCTGAGGGGCTAGTGTTATTTTAGTTGAAACCTTTGATTACTTATATGCATACGGATAAAAGTAAATACTCCAAAAAGTGAGTAAGAAGTTAATACTTCTTTATTGATACCCACTCATTAAATATTAGTGTATTATTATTATTATTATTATTATTATTATTATTATTATTATTATTATTATTATTATTACTACTATTCAATCCTCTGCTAGAGCTGATGCAATACTGAAAAAGCGTTTGAAAACTGCATGCAGGATGTCAAAGATTAAGAAAAAAAAAATAAATGTATTTCAAACATTATTGGTAATCACATGTTTTTTATTTAAAATATTCTATGCGGTATTATAATATACAACTGTAAAAAACTATAATAAGAAGTTTATTTGCAGTTATAACTATTATTAAAGTAGGCATGCTCCCTATAAGGGTTAGTGTACCCTAGAAAAACAAACGTATTGTGTAATATCTCTACCTTGAAAAATGTGCTTGAGAAACCAGAATTATATGGGAGGAATTATTTTTAGTATATTTCATCCGGGCCTAATAAATGCATATCCTTCACTTTGGATACTGCAATTTTTTTTTCAATTTCTAAGGAATATAGTATATCTCAACTAAAAATAAGTCGATATATTGTCTTTAACTCTCTGAAAGCTAGACTACCTAGACTAATCTAAGTCAACTAAAATAAGCTTGTCCTAGTAGATTATGACCAATTTTCTTCAACCCACTCAAACTTTATTCAACCTTCCTAAAACTTACCAAACTTTCCCGAACGTTATCAAATCTTCCCGAACCATAGTTAATCTTCCTTAACATTATCTAAACTTATCAAACCTTCCTGAACGTTATAAAACCTTCTCGAGTCTTAACGTGCCTTAACTGACCTTAGAGAACACTACCCAAAATAACTTAACATTCCCAAGACTCCCCGAATCTTACCCAGCCGTATTCAACCTTCTCGAATCTTACACAGCCTTGACTTAACATTACCACACATTATCTAAACATACACAAGCTTCACAAAACCCACACAACCTTTCCGAACCTTACTCAACCTTATCTAGCGCCACAGAACATACTCAATTTTAACTTCGCCAGATTTGAATAAGCTCTAAATATAAAAACGTTTCCAAAGTAACGGCCCGTGGGTCACATCCAGCCCGTGACACATATCTGACTGGCCCGCTTGTATGTAATACATTTATACTTACTGTTATTCAGCCTGCAGTCATATACTCACACACAACACAATAAAAGTTCAAGATTAGTGTGTGCATAATTTTTAATAACAAAATTATTATTATTATTATTAGCACCGCGTCTTACTACCCGTTCGGGTTATACGCAAATAACAAAAAACACTTAAGAATATTTCAAACTGTACAGTTTTTTTATCACTAAATACTTGATTGTCGGAGTTTTTATTCACATAATTTAATAGCTACTGCTTTGACTATTTCACTAACCCAAATAATAATACACAATATTTAGCACCACGTCTTACTACCCGTTAGGGTTATACGCTTAAGTACTAATTAGGCTAATGGATTTTTTAATTGGGAAGGTTGATTATAGATGAAGTGAACCTGCGTTTGCTTAGAGGGCGAGTGGAAAAACAAAACCCCAATTCACCCGACCAAGATTCGAACCTCAATCTCCCCGTCTTCGGCAGTCTAGCTTAACACGAGAAAGCGTGTTAGCTAACTACGCCACCGAGGCGGGTCTAACCCAAATAAACATCTGGGAAAAAATTGTATTTTAAATATTTTAAAACCTACATTAATAATTTTAAATACATACCATCAAATAACTAGTATAGATACGCATCGGTGGGCACGTGGATTAAATGTCAGGTTCATATGATCTAGTTTGCCGATTTTGGGTAGGTCAGGGTTTGAGTTCCAGCCATATGTACAAAGGGTGTTTATTCCTAGTTTACCACATTCCCTTCACTCATATATGTTTAAATCAACTCTAAGCCATCTTACCCTTCGTCACCCACCAGCGTGAATAAAATGTGCATAGTTCAGACGCTTGGTAGGTTGTGGCGACACAACTTAAGCATAAATCATTTTTAACAAACATGTTTTTATATACTGTGACCTGTAACACGTCTCGAGTTTGTGAATCTGGCTCTTCGGCTAGTTTGAGTTTGAGGCCACTAAAAGAACATATCACCCAAATTTAACTTTACTAAACCAACCTTAGTTAGCTTCATTAAACTCATGATACAACTCTAATGTTTACCAAAAATTACTATTTTCCTTTAAATTGAAAAATTCCTCGGCACGGTAAACAAACCAGAGACCTTTGGATTAGTATGCTCTTAGCACTGAGCTATACAGGAGTCATCCTACGTTCAGGGTCTTTTTTCAATCATATTTTAAGGCAGAGTCTATGATGTACGTCGGAAATCGTCAGCTAAAAACGTGTGATAAATTGAGATCACGAGTTATCAGATAATGCAGCCATCTTTGACTAGGAAGCGCTTAATGCTGCCAATAGTGCAGTCACAACTGTACGAATACGTATATCATTATCGAATAGATAGCCAAATATTATATTTAGATGCGGCAATAACCGTTATTATCAAATATAATATATTAGTTATTTATTCCAGCATTAAAAATTACTAATCATTACCAAAAGATACATTTACAACCTATGCCAAGATTAACAAAACTGGACCTAAGATTGTTTTGCTAAACTAAATTTAACATTACCTATATTAATAAATTAACCTAAGTGTTCCCTCAATAAAGATAATTGGTCGCTAATAGTAGTTTAAGTAATAATATAACATTTATTTAAAACAGAGAGAAAAAGTTCTATATTAGCGCTCAATCTACTTGTTTTTAACTAAACTAATAAACTAGTAATTGTTATCACAATCAAAACTGGTCAGTCAGGAAATGTTTCGTAACTGGCCACGAGCAGGAAGTCAATGGATTTGATTGGTGTTTTATTGGCTGTTTCAACGCAAGCACACCTTGTTCAACTAATTATTTTTGTATTGAAGTTGTTAAAGAAAAATAAGAAAAAGCGACAAAGTAGAAGTATGTGTGGAGTATTGCTATATATAATTTAATTTAAAAAAAAGAAAAAGCCGTTCATTTGAAAGAAAATACAGACATTCAAGTTTTATAAAAAAAATATTTTATCTTGCTAGTTTGTTTGTTGTTGCACTATATTTTACTACTCATCTAGGAAATCTGGATTTACCTAACTACTTTATTGAAGTAAGGATAAGGAAAGTATAATCTAGATCTAAAAGAAAGATGACTGCATTCACGCGGAGAAAGAGTGGTAAGCCATTTAAAAAAAACACTACCAGTATATCTGATCAGAATTTGAGAGACTGACCACTCCACGTGTCCACCATTTTTATTAGCATCACGTCTTAATACTCGTTCGTGTTAAACGAATTTACGTTAATTTGTCATGGTAGGGTGATTGTGAGATGAAATGAAGGACCTACAGCTTAACGTGGAATCCGAACCACGGTAGAGGCCTGACATTTCACACATTCACAAGTTATGATTTATACACGTCTTGTCAGAGGAGAAGGAAGGGTTTGGCAAACAGATAAATCTGTGCCGGGACCAAGGATTGAACTCCGGACAACTACAAAATTGTTTTAGTAATTGGGAATGCTATATTTAGAGGAGGTGTACACTAATTTTCGTGGATGTAAATTGGAAAACCTTTTGTGAAAACACCCTCAGTACACCCGACCAAGATTCGAACCTCGGTCTCCCACGCCATCAACAGTCTAATCTACTGCGAACGTAGCGCCTTATACCATGTAGCCACCAAAGCGGGCTGTGTCCATCATAGCTGGGGATCTTGGTAATAGCTTATTATTTTAAAAACTGAGCTAAGACAATTCAGCGTCATTTTTTAAAATTACCATATAGTACCTATGTGCGCTGCTCTTGTTTGTTGTAGCCATCTTAAATAAATCTTTATAAAAAATTATAAAATAAAATCCATCTACTAAACTCCACAATAATGTTTTTTCCACTATTATTTTCCAAAGCCTGATCAATCCCGGTCTGTTAGCACCTATAATCTTTTGGTTTATGTGGATTTATATCGCCCAGACGAATCCCCACATAAAGTTCTTGACCGGGATACAAACAAGGACCCCTTGATAAGGTTGGTTGTTGAAACTGTTATTACCTAATGGAGCGTTCTCAAAGAACATGTTTAGTAATTCTACCTATTTTACTTGTGGTTATGACAATCTTCCTAACTACGAAGAAAAAAGCTTACTTTTTCACTTTTACTTAATATTTTTGAACATCAAGAATGACTCAATATTTTCCTTTATATTGGTTCTTGCGAACCAAGGTGTAAACATGGGCTGTGCCAATATTTGACCATTCCATACCAATGGAAGACAGGACTGGCGTGAATTGAGAAAAGGTAACAATTGCAGAATGAATATTTCATTATAATTTTATGACTAGGGTCAACGGAATCTTTACCACTATCATTTATTGTCTTCTAGTTCCATTAACATTTGTACTCTAAAACATTTTTTCGATCATTTTGTAAATATTTTTCAGTCGTTTTGTAATCTAATTTGTGTTTAATCTTTTTAACATACTATTTATAATTATATTTCTTGGATTCTGAATATATTTTAAAATCATAACTTTAACTTTATATCTCGGTAAAATTTGTTTTAGCCCTTTCCTGTATTTTTATGATCTATCGTCTTTCTTGATCTTTCCAGTACTAATAATAATTTGTATGGATATTTAATTGTGAATTTAAAACTTAGTTAATCTATATTGATTACTCGAGTATAATATTTATTTATCTTGTCGAACTTTCCCTATTAAATAGTGATTTGAATTCCCAAAATGTTAATTATTGTATACTCGAGTTTGTTATATTAGTTACTTGGTGGAATCTTTCCATTAAGGTCATGAAGTAACGTGTTAAATATTTCTACGGGACTTGACCCCTTAAGGGTATCGTATGTAAATATAATGAGCTCATTCATTTATTTGCTAAATAAAGTGTTAAATGTATCTTCGGGACTTGGCCCCTTAAGGGTGCCATTTTGTATATTAAGACCATTGAAGTCTTTGATAATTACTTTTCCAGAAAAGTACTAAAGTATGAAATTTTGTTGTTATCTAAAGTCATCCCTGTGAAGATTTTTCGTGATATCATTATTTATCTTGTATTATTGTATAACATCTTGTTTTACAAGCTCATTTGTGTATTTTCAGGCTTTATATGAATCTATAATAACTTTTGAGTTAGTATATCGCTGCCATTCTTTTCAGCTAATATTGTTAAGTAATTCTGTTAAATAAATAATATTTAAATTGTCTCTACGTATTTTTTTGTTTAGGATTAATTTGTTCCCATAATTTAATTGTAAATTGTTTCACATTAACTAACCAAAGAGTTGAAAATATAATACTGGCAACCCTCATTTGGGTCACGACCCCTGGAGTATCAGTTCTATCAATCTCACAATTATTTAAAATTGATTCATAAGTAGCAATATGTTGAAAACTCTAGATGATAACTAAACCTTGACAAATCCTGTGTTTCTTACAACAGCTGGCTCAACTGCTGACTATATTATTTTAGGTAATAGGGTGAAGGTAGTTAGCTCTCCTTTATTCAACACACTCTAGTGCTGAAGTGCCCAACCACTCAACCATTACTTTGAAGACATTGAGCTTGTTGCAGAAATGTTTGAACATGTTCCAATGACATGTATGTTTTTTGGAGGTAAGCTCAGAGAAGATGCTTCGTGAAGGAATATCTTGATTTATTCATTTAAGTATCGAATTCGGAACGCGTGCCGTGAATTCCAGTCGTTTCATTACCTTGAATGTGTTTATGCGTGGCTTATTGTTTATTTGAACAACACATATTTTTATTTGTTCTTTTATGCCCACTTAAAACACCTGTGTTACTAGCACCAGGGACCTCCTTAGAGTCCAAGTTTATAGGATTGGTGCCTTGACGAATAAATGCCCCAATAAGTATTTTCAAAATACTTGCCTTAACCTCCATTTACTGGTTCTTAGTGACAAAAATGTTTTTAAACTAATTACAAGATTTTTCTATTAGAGTAATTGTGATATAAAATAAAGTTGATGACTCATTCCAGGCACGGTTCAAAGCAGAGAGTATAAACCTGTGGTCCGCGGCCCAAAATGGTGATGTGAAGGATGTACCGCTGGGTCACAGAGACTTTATCGGAAATTGAAGGAAGCAATGAACTCTGTACAATTAAGAATATATAACCTACTAAACGGTATAGCGTCGTTTCCTTCCATCTTGATTCGCTTGGAATGTACAATTTATTTGTATAATTGGCAACAAAACACTACAACCGAGTTACCTGTGGCTGTGATATCAATGATAGATCTTATTAGCCGATGTTATTCACAAGTCCATCAAAAACTCTGCCTTAAAATATGAGTGAATAGTGACCTTCAGCACGGGACGATCCCTAGATAGCTCAGTGGTTGGAGCATTGGCACGCCAAGCTAAAGGTCCAGGGTTAGCTTATATCACTCAGATGTAATTTTTCAATTTATTCGTTTATCGGTAATCTTTATTATTCAAGACACGCATAGACCTGGTCGCAGCTACAGTCCATCATTCAAAAGAAGAGTCATAATGACCCGTATAAAGGTTACTAGATCTATTTTCACGTATTCATACGTCAGATTATTCGATCTGCAACTGTCACTTTTCATAGATGTTATAAATATATCCATACATAATACTAATACGATATTGTATCATTGAATTTTCTTAAAGGTTCTTCCTTGAAAATTGATACGTGCATTAATTTATAACCTCCACAATCTTCAACAGTTGAAATATTTAAAAATATTTCCATGGCATTGTTGTGTTATGTCAATTCTATGTTTTCTGATAGAAAAAAAATCACCCTAAAAGCTTTTCACTGTGCTATCCAAAATTAGAGATTTGTTATGTTCAAATAGGTTTCATTTGAATTGATAGACTGCTAAGTTACCTGAAATTAGTGTTTGCTTGATTTTTATTTAAATTTTATAGTTGCGTTTTAAATCACGTGTCACTATGAGTAGGTTGAGTTAGCTACTTCTGGCTCAGCAAGATGGCCGCAATCACAGTGTTACTAGCATCCCGACCACTAATAACCCTATAGCAGTGTTTCCCTCATAACCTCCTCACCATTCTTATCTCCTACCATCCGCCTTCCTTAGCAACTCTCATCACCCTCCTTCTCAACCCTCCTGAATAACCCCACTCCCGACCACTCAACCCCATCCTCTGCTGACACGACGTTACCAACACCAGCTCATCGTAGAAGGAACCTATACAACACCGACTATATAAGAAAGCCTGAGAGCGCCTTACGGGTAAGTGTCTGACGTCACCAGTCCAGATCCATAGCCTTGTCTCGGCAAGCGACTTGGTTAACATTCTTAAGGTGGTAGTCAAGGCACAACAATGCCATCCAAATGTTGTTTCCGTTTGAAAAGGGAACCTTCCGACTGTTCCAAAAGTTTCGGTCTTTTCATTCCCGAAGGATAAAATATTGAAGAAAAAATTGATTTCAAGAATTCAGAGGAAGGATTTTGTACCTACTAAAGCGTCGAAAGTAAGAATCTATTTTTAAATAGACAATAGAAAATTATTTAAAATTTGAAAATTAGCATCGTATTATATTCAAACGCATGTTATATATATATATATTTATATAAATAAAAATCTAAAAATACGTTGAGTGTTGTGTGAAACTATAGGCAACTGCTAGTTTGTTCGTTTAGGTATGTGAGTAACCTTTTCAAGATAACGATTTTCAGGTGACCTGGTGGTCTAGGGATAAGGTGTCAGACTTCTGTGCTGGCGGCCGGGGTTCAATCCTCGGTCCCGGCGCAAATTTATCTGATTACCAAACCCTTCCTTCACCTCTGACAAGACATCTTGTGAATGTGGGGAATGCCAGGCCTCCACCGTGGTTCGGATCCCACGTTAAACTGTAGGTCCTCCATTTCATCTCACAATCACCCTACCATTACACACTAGCGTAAGTGCGTATAACCCGAACGGGTAGTAAGACGCGGTGCTAATAATAATAATAATAATAATTACGATTTTCAACGCGAGGTATGTACAATACATGAATACAATAATACAATACAATCATACAATACATTTAGCGAATACATACAAATAAATGCATAAAATACAGACCATCAATGCAATATAACACACAACTTCACACATGCATACATGTATGTATATCATACAAACATTACTACTTCCATCCATACAAAGCATCACACACACACACACACACACACACATAATCTACACAAAACATACAATAACACCATAAACAACACATACAATAACACCATAAACAACACATACAATAACACCATAAACAACACATACAATAGCACCATAAGCCAGACATTAATGCATGTACACAGTAGAGAAAAGAATAAAATACAAACAAGCATGCAATACATACATCATATACATACAAATTAGTATATAAAATACAATATAAAACATATCATCTATCATATATGCATAAATAATTTACAAAAATTAGTACCAAGATCTACTGATCAATCTTTGAAAGGCATAGAATACATACAATACAAGATATACATGAGTACATACAACATGCATATACAATGCAGATAATAATACAATACATACATCAAATACATACAAAGCAATATATTATATACATACCATCAATACAATATAGCACATAAAATCAAACACACATACATACAGTAAATAAGTTACATACAAACATTATTACTTCCAACCATACAAAACATACAATATATGTATATATATACTTATTATACAATACGTACAATATCAGTACAAATCAAACACACAATAAAACGCATACAGCATACATACTTTTGGACAGTACGGGCAAGAATACAATACAAACATGCAATATAATTATACATCGTATGCATACAAAGTAATACATAAAATACGGACCATTCATACAATATAACACATAGCGTCATAAGCACATACATATATAGCATTCAAATAATAATACTTACATCCATATGAGGCATATATATCATACATACAATGACACAACAAACAATAATACAATAGCCCCACAAAACATACATTAATACATGCCACATACATACATATATGCAATACAGACAATAATAGAATACAATGCATACATCAGGTATAAACAAAACCCTATATAAATTATAAATTATAAATCATCAGACAGTATAACACACATTATCATACATTTATAACATACACACTTATATCCAGCCATTCATCCATACAAGGCATAAAAAACACCTTAAATCATACATACAATAGCATCACAAACCATACGAATAATACATTAATATATACTCGTACATACATATATGTAATAATGACAAATAATACTATCATTTACAGACTATCAATACTATCATGCATACATACATGGTGTACAACACTAATACTTTCATCCATACAAAACATAAAAACACACATAAGATATATGCAATACATTCAATAACGCTATAAGACAGCACAGACAAAACACCACAACCATAAATACATTAATAGACACACCAAACATACATGTATATTATTCTGACATGAATACAATATGAATGAATGTGTGTGGCTGTGTGCGTGTGTGTATGCATGTCTTATAAGTATTGTATTTACATATTGTATGTAAGTATTGCATGCATTAAACCTATTGTGTGTACATACATTATGCATACCCGTATTGTATACATGTTTACCTATCCATGTTTACTGACTACATGTTTTAAGTATGTCACTCAGGCATTGCATGCTATATATTCCTTATACTTATGTATTTTATTCATCTTAGACGTTCGTTGTATGGATGGAAGGCCGATGGTTTCTATATATGTATATGTTTTAATGATGAGTTTTATGTTATATATTGCAGTATATTTATGTTGTTTGTATTTCATTCATATATGTATTGTATCCGTGTATGTTTTGTATTATATAGGTGGCTTGTGTTGTATTGTGTATATTGAATATATATGTATATGTATTGGATAGATGGATTTAAGTATTATGATTTATATTTATAATGAACTGTATGCATTATGGTAGGTAGGTAGGTATATATTATATGTATTGTAGGTATATATTATAATCTGGTTATATAATTATGTCGTGTATGGACGAATGGAAATACATTGGCTTGTATGTATAATCACACATATTGTAGACTAAGTTGTATATAAATATATTATATGTATTAGTGTATGTATATTATTATTATTGTTAGCACCGCGTCTTACTACCCGTTCGGGTTATACGCACTTACGCTAATGTGTAATGGTAGGGTGATTGTGAGATGAAATGAAGGACCTACAGTTTAACGTGGAATCCGAACCACGGTGGAGGCCTGGCATTCCCCACATTCACAAGATGTTTTGTCAGAGGTGTAGGAAGGGTTTGGTAATCAGATAAATCTGTGCCGGGACCTAGGATTGAACCCCTGCCGCCAGCTCAGAAGTCTGACACCTTACCCCTAGACCACCAGGTCACCCCGTGTGTATGTATAGTTGTGGTACTTTTTATGTGTTGTACTAACTTATAGTGTTATTGAATGTATCGTATGCATATATTTATTGTATGTATGTATGTATGTATGTATGTATGTATGTATGTATGTATGTATGTATGTTTTGTATGAATGGAAGTATTAATGATCATATACCACCTACGTATGTAATGATGGTCTAAATTTGATGTATTTCTGTATGTATTTGATGTGTCGCTTGTGTATTTGTTTGTCTCTACTGCATGTATGGATGTCTCTTGTATGTATTAATGTATTGTTCGAGTGCTCGTATGGTTTATGATGTTACCGCATTTATGGTTTAAGGTGTTATTGTATTTATTGTATGTTTATAAGCTTTGTATGGATGAATTAATAGATATAAGTAATAATATTTATTTGTTATATATGCTTGATGGTGGGTATCATATCGTGTTGATGAGTTTATTTTATGTATGGCTGTGTTTGTATTTAGTGTATTCAATGTAATGTATTCTTGTTGGTAGTATATACAAGTATGTATGCTGCATATATTAACATATGGGATTTTGATGTTATTTTAGGTATTGTCTGTTGTATTATTGTATGTATTGTATGTATTGTATGTATTCCTTGTATAGATGTAAGTATTATTATTTGTATGCTATGTGTGTATGATTTTATATGTTATATTGTATTGAATGTTTGTATTTTATGTATCGCTTTGACGGTATATGATGTATCATTATATTGCATTTTTGTATTTTATTCTTGTCTCTATTGTACACAAGTGTGTATGTTGTATGTATCACATTATGTATTCTACTGTACGGTTGATTTGTACTGTTATTGTATGTATTGTATAATGGGTATGAATGTGTTTAATGCAGTGTATGGTTGAAAGCACAAATAATTATATTCCATAAATATATATGTATGCATGTGTGATTTTATGTTTTATATTGCATTTGAGGTCTGTATTTATTTATTTATTTGTATGATTTGATATACACATTATGTGTTTGTTTAGATTTATATTTTTAAGCACCCCGTCTTACTACCCGTTCAAGTTATACGTCTGTTTATTAATTACACTACTGTGTTAGGGCTTAAGTAGGTTGAATTTATAGGAAGTTCACCAGCATTTGCGTGGAGGGAGAGTGGAAAGCCACCCACAGTTCACCCGACCGGGATCGAACCTTGATCTCCCGTCTTTGGCAGTCTAGTCTATTTCGAGAGTAGCGTCTTAGACCATGCAATCACCGAGATGGTCTACTAGCTAATGGATCTGGTTGTTAAGAGCTCCGACCTTCCTCTCACTGGAAAATCAGACTAGATTAACTCGAAATTTACTCTGTGTGTCTACCGATGTGGGTCATACGTAGCTATAATAATATTAGGTTCAAATATTGTACGAAGCTAATATAATATTGTGTTCAAATATTGTACGAAGCTAATATAATATTGTGTTCAAATAGTGCACGTAGCTAATATTATATTATGTTCAAATAATGTACAAAACTAATAAAATATTATGTTCAAATAGTGTAAGCAGCTAATATTATATTATATTCAAATAGAGTAGGCAGCTAATATTATATTATGTTCAAATAGAGTGCATAGCTAATATAATAGTATGTTCAAATAATGTACTAAGTTAATATAATAGTGTACATAGCTTATTAAATATTCTGTTCAAATAGTGTACATAGCTTTTGAATTATTTTGTTCAAATAGTGTACGTAGTTTATTAAAGTATTCTGTATTGAGTACATACACAGCTAATGAAATATTTTGTTCAAATACATATTGTACGTAGCTTATGAACTATTATGTTCAAATAGTTTATATAGCTTATGAAATATTCTGGTCAACTAGTGTACGTAGCTAACAACAACCTTTTGGTACGGTTATAAAGAACTATTAAAACTCCTTATTGTGATTTTTTATGGCGGTTGTTTTTCACAAAAGCTTGACCTTGATGTGATAATTCCTAGGGATCCACAAGAAACTGGGAATCCCAATATTTTATTACGTTCTTTGCGCGAACTCAAGAAAGAATACCTTGAGGATTAACCTCTGGGTGGATAAGTATCTTGTGGTTTTTCCAAACCAGTTTTTATACCCGCACAAGAGTTGAAGTAACTAAGGGCCGGCTGATGAACTCACCCAGAAAGTCAGGAACACAACATTCATTGCCGACTAAAAAAAGAATGGAATGGAAAATTTTCAGTCATTATTAAACTGCCTCAGGTCGAGTTAAAGTCAATATTATTGCAATTTTTTATGACAACAAACTTTTCCGGTCAAAATAAATTAAATACAACTCCAGAATATATATTTATAAAATCTTCTACATATAGTTAACTCAATAATAGGCTAGTAGTATGTGCATCGTGGTATTTTACTAAGACATTTTTCTTTTAAAAGGTTTTTCATCGAATACCATTAAATTCATGACAAAAATTCAAGAAATGTTAAGATAACTATGTGTAGAGTCAATCTCGGTGGTCTTAAAGTAAAGTATTCTCCTCAGTCCCATATGTTTGTGGGTTCAAACCCAGCTGGGGTCGATTAATTTTTCTTGAGCATTAAATATTCGAAGCTCAACTTCCTTCGGAAGCGAGGTATGACCGTCAGTCCCATGTGTAATGTGGTATGTAAATGAACCCTGGCAGATATATGAAAATACCTTTCCAGTCAAGATTGGTAGGCATTTTCTCTCTTGCTCATTGAAATTTTCGTGTGGTGATATAATCAGTCGGTTCATAAAGTCACGTTAGTACATCTAATAAATCTAAATAATAAAAGGAAGTTTTTGCCTATGTTTGTTTGTTTATTTGTCTGTGTGTGTGCGATGCCCAGCCAAATCTACGGCATGCAGAGATTTGAAATTTTTAACAAAAGGTGGACGGAAGGGGTTCCGAATGCACCTTGAAGCCGGATTTTTAAAATTTTAATTATCTTTTTAACTAGGCTATTTTTAACAAATGTTTGAAGAAGATATTTTAATGTGGTTTAGAATTAAGTTTCAGAGATAACGTTGTTACCTTTTTTCCTTCACTGGACTACTAGTGAGTGAGTAAGAGCCTTATTACACGGGGCACTTGTTACGTGCAACTAGTTGATAACCAGTGACCGGTGCTTGCAACTGCACAAATTTTTGTGTGCAACTAGTGGACAACCAGAGACCGGTGCTTGCAGCTGCACAAATTGTTGCGTGCAACTAGTTAACAACCAATTGCAGCTGCACAAATTGTTACGTGCAACTAGTTGCTGCCGCGATTGGTGTGCGTCATCTCGAGAAAATGGCGTCGAGGAAGTAGGAACCATTTCTTTCTGCCTACTTACAATAAAGAGAAGATGCAGACCAAGAAAAATGTATGTGTAGGCCTATACGATGTTATTATCTTCAAGACTGGATAAGGGTCTGTCTGCACTATACGTCATTAGAGGATCTGTGGACAGTAACACTGTTTTATTATATTATATTATTATTATTATATTATTAATTAATTTGGGCTTATTAAATTTATTACTTCATCATTTAAGAAAGTTGACTGTTTTTTATGTCTGTATTACGCCCTGGTTAGATCTAAGTTAGAATATGCTACTGTTGCTTGGAATTCCATTACCTTAACTGACTCTCTTAGGTTAGAAAACGTTAAAAGAAAATTTGTTGCTGCATGCTATGATAAATACTTTAGTAACCGGATTTATTATGATTATGACAGAATTCGAAACCTATTAGGGCTTCAAACTCTCTTCTCGCGTAGACTTTATTGTGATGCCCTTTTTGTTTTTAATATTTTCAATAACAAAATTTCTTGCAAATTTGCCCTTGATCAGGTAGGCGTTCATATCCTTCTCGGGCTTCTCGTAATCCTAAATTGTTTTTTCTCGAAAGCTCTTATAAGATGAGCCCTATAGGTCGTTGTATCCATAGCGCCAATTCTAGATTCGTCGAATTCGACTTTTATCATAAAAGGAAAACTAAACTCGAGAGTTATTTAAGGTTATCCCATATCAATAATTTATCATGTAGAGGTTTTGTCTATATTATTTAAACTTACAATATTCTGATATATTTTTTGCATAATGTTATTATTATTATTATTATTATTATTATTATTATTTATTATTATTATATTAGCACCGCGTCTTACTACCCGTTCGGGTTATACGCAACCTGCATAATGTTACTGCTTACTATTTAGTTATTTGTTTTTAATGTTACTTTTTATTCTTCTTATTATATAACTACTTTTTTATCTCGTACTATTCATCAGTATATAACATTATTTATCCATTTTTGTCTATCTTTTTTCGTGTGTAAATATATGTATTGTAAGGTATGTACTTGTGTACTTTTCATGCTGGCCTGTTTAGGTCTTACGACTGTTGGCCAGCACTATAATAAAGGAAAAATTTAAATTATTGAAATTGAAATTATTAATTATTATTATATATATTATTATTATTAGCACCGCGTCTTACTACCCGTTCGGGTTATACGCACTTAAGCTAATGTTTAGTGGTAGGGTGATTGTTGATATGAATCGGAGGACCTACAGTTTAACGTGGGATCCGAACCATGGTGAAGGCCTGGCATTCCACACATTCACAAGTTGTGATTAATACACGTCTTTTCAGATGGGAAGGAAGGATTTGGCAATCAGATAAATCTGTGGAGGGACTGAGAATTGAACCCCGGACCCCCAGCCCAGAAGTCTGACACGTTACCCCTAGATCATGAGGTTTTTTTAAATTACTTTCTTATGTCTAAATAAACATTTGAAGAATTGCTGACCTATATAATAGAAGACTCGCCTACCTGAAGTTGCAGTTGCGAACGCACTTGGTTGTATAGTTAAATAGATTAGATTTAAAACAATGCCCCGGTTCAAGTGCATATAACTAAAAGTCGACCTTATAGTTTCATTGTATGGAGACTGTCTGCAACTAATCTCCGACCATGCAACTGAATTTTCCCCGTGTAATGGCTTTCATCTAAACCAATGCTTCTTAACATGTTAGTCAACCAGTTTCCCCGTGTAATAGTGACTTTAGAGTTCCAATACAATCCCTCTTTATTGAAATCTATTAATTAATCTTAAATACAATCTTTTATCTGCTGCTGTTTATTGTATACGATTTTGATTTAAAAAATTTCCAGATCCTTTTCTAGAGTCTGTTCTTTTTCCACACTATCCATGTGTAGCGTGTTTTACTATTTACAAATTATATATATATAATTTGTAAATAGTAAAACACGCTACACATGGATAGTGTGTATATATATATACTTTTTCCACACTATCCATGTGTAGCGTGTTTTACTATTTACAAATTATATATATATAATTTGTAAATAGTAAAACACGCTACACATGGATAGTGTGGAAAAAGTATATATATATATATATATATATATATATATATATATTTACACTTAAAATTACAAACATCGATAACAATACATCAATATATACACGTACGATACTTGGTTACCGAGTCCACGACTCTAGTTTAACACGACCAGTTCCAAACGCACTCATAAGAATACTACTTTACTACCTGGTTATTTGTACCTGTGTGCCACCACCCCCTCCTTCCACATTCCAGTTACAGAGGTGGGTACACTCATTACACTCGCAAAATGGTCACTACAGCTATCCGTTACACTATTCTCTCCTATTTTTAAGAGACTCTCCTGATACACTATAATACATCACAGTGAGAGTTATTGTCATTTTTTTTTTTCACTCTACAGGAAATTAACTAGAATCACACATTCAGATTCCCGTGGGCTTCCTCTGCCTCACAGGATAGCGTCTCTCTGGAATAATCCTGGCTAGCACAAATATTTCCAGACTATTAGTTTTTGTTTCACCTTCATTAGAAAAATCTAAACTATAACTTCTTGGTAGAAGACTAGGTCTTAAGGGCTTGGCCAGACTAACAAGCGAGCGAGCGCGCAAGTGACTAGGTGGCCAAACTGGCGAGCGCATGATTAGCAGATAGCTCTCAATAGTTGTTGACGAAGAGGCTGCAAATCTTGGCTCAGGGAAATGATGGTGGTTTTTGACAAGTGATTTATCGTTGTGATTTTTTCATCCTCTCTCCATCCTAATAGGGATTCTTATTTGTAAAGGCTTACTTTGATAATATTGAAGTATTTTAACATATCAGTTTTATACATATATATACATATAGGTATGGCTTATGATCTTCCCAATTAAATTAGGCCGTTAATAGCAAGTGTTTCAAACCTATCGATAGTAATAAAAATGTTAAAATGAGAAGTTTTCCTAGCACTCAATGAACCAACACACAATAATATTGCCTAGCGCCTGTGAACTAGACTGTACCGGGTCAAGCGCGCACGCTTAGTCGCTCGCTCCAGTCTCTCATTACAACCAATGTGTTCTATTTTATATTTTAGTCGCACGCTCCAGTCTGGCCGCCTCTCTTTACAACCAATGTGTTCTATTTTATATTTTAGTCTCTCGCTCGCCCAGTCTTGCCGTCCCCTAAGTCTTTCTCGGGGGACATATGCCCCTTTACTGTCTGTTGTTGATGGTGGTTCCCTTAGGACCGAACTGCATGGCTTTAACCCTTTGAAATGTACAATCATCCGTTTCCGCTTGAGTGATTCACGTTGGATGCGGTAGACTACATCTGATATTATGATCTTCACAATATATGGGTCATCCTTTTCTGACTGCTGGCTAGTGCAGCCACACACGATCACCAACCTTATAGGCACTACCCATGCACTTCCGGTTGTACAAATCTTTTTGCACCCAATGTGTTTTGCCGAGAAGTTCTCGTATCGAATGATGTGCAGTTTCTAAATTGGTTCTTAACTGCCAAGCATACCCTACGACACTGTTGGCAGGCTTTGGTTCTCTATACAACACGTCAATTGGTAACCGTACCTCCCGACTGAACATGATATAGTAAGGAGTGAACTTCGTCGAATCTTGTGGACTGGACTGGTATGCTAGTAGAACTTGTTGCAGGGCCTTGTCCCAGTTGTCCTTAGATTTGTTGACGTACTGGGAAAGCATTGCGCATAGAGTTTTATTTAATATTTCTACCAGGCCATCCGACTGTGGGTGGTATGGAGTTGTGCGAATTTTCTCTATTCCAAGAAGTTGATACATTTCTTGGAATAATTTAGACTCACACTGGCGTCCTTGATCTGCATGAAGTTCCACTGGCACACCAAACTGGCGGATGAACTCTTCCACAATGAGCTTAGCTACTGTTGACGCTTCCATATCTGGCATAGCATAAGACTCCGTCCATTTGGTGAAGTGGTCAGTCACTACAAGAATGTATTTGTTTTCTTGAACTGTCTTTGGCAAGGGTCCCAGAATATTCGCAAATACACGCTGGAGGGGAAATCCTGTGAGGTAAGTCCCAACGGGTGCTCTCCGCTTGGTAGTCGGTGATTTCCTTCTCGCGTACTCAGGACATTCTCTACACCACAACTCTACATCATTGGTCATCCCTGTACAATATAACCTATGTCGGATTTTCTCTAATGTCTTTGTAACACCTGAGTGGCCACCAGTAACCGCATCATACAACGATCTTAAAATATCGGTAGATAGGTGACGTGATACTACAAGCTGAAGTACATCCGGCTTATTTTCTTCCAGCTAGTGACGGTACAGAAGACCCCGATGTACTTCTAGTCATTTCCACTGTGCCCACAAGCTCATGTAGCTCTCTCCTCTACTAGATGCTTCACAGGCGGTTGGCCTCTCCTTGTCTTCCCACTTTAATTTATCAATGTGTCCTATGACTTCATCAGCGTCCTGTAGCAATCTGATGTCCATGTCTGACCAATGAAGTGCCCAGCTTGAGTCATCTTGAGATATAGTGGATACCGGCAGCTCCTCCTACCCACATTGTTTACATGGCAAACGTGACCATCCATCAGTATTTCCGTGAATCTTCCCAGGACGATGCTCTGCCATCAACTCAAACTCGGCCAATTGCTCTAGCCACCGGGTACCTGCCCTTTAGGTTCTTTAAACTGCTGCATCCAGCGAAGAGAGTTGTGGTCTGTGCGTACTTTAAAATTTTTACCGTATAAATAACTCCAGAAGTGACGAGTTGCATACACCAACGCCGACATCTCTCTTCTAGTTACACAATAGTGACGTTCAGCCTTTGTTAGCGCTCGACTATGGTAGGATACTACGCGTTCTTCTCCCTCCTGTACTTGACTTAAAACAACTCCAATGCCTGTCCCACTCGCATCTGTATCCAAGATAAACTCAGTGTCCATCCTTAGATAAGCAAGAATTGGAGTAGATGTGAGACGTTGTTCCAGCTGTTTAAAGGCACAATCACACTGTTCATTCCATCTAAACCTCTCTCCTTTTTGTGTGAGCTGTTACAGGGGTCCCATGATGTTTGAAAATCCTTTTACATAACGTCTGTAATATGAAGATAGCCCCAGAAATGCCCTGAGCTCAATGATATCACTAGGTATGGGGTAGTCCACCACTGCACGAACTTTTTCCAGATCAGTGGCCACACCTTCCTTTGAAATAACGTGCCCCAGAAACTTCACAGTTGTTCTAGATATATTACATTTCGATGGTTTCACTTTGAGGCCAGCTTCCCATAACCTCTTGAACACCTCATGTAGTCTACTGATATTCTCTTCAAAGGTTCTCCCAATCACGATTACATCATCCAGGTACACCAATGCCGTATCCTACTGGGGCCCGATAGAACTAGATCCATCAATCTTTGGTACGTGCTTGGGCCATTACAAACTCCAAAGGGAAGCACCTTAAACTTTCACAGCCCATCTCCTGTTGTGAATGCAGTCTTCTCACGATCCTGAGGAGCAACCTCAAGCTGCCAGTAGCCACTCACTATATAGATTGTGGAAAATAGCCTCACACCTCCTAGAGAGTCCAGTAGATCGTCTATACGAAGGAGGGTATACGCATCCTTCTTTGTAAATCGTTCATCCACTGATAATCTATACAAAACCTAGTTCCGCCATCTTTCTTCACCATAACAACGGGTGAGCTCCATGGGGAGGTTGAGGGTTGAATGACGTCATTTTCACTTATCTCTTTCACAACACTTCTAATTTCCTTCCTACGGTGGAATGGTACTCTTTTCGGTGGTTGGCGGATGGGTGTACTTCCACCCGTATCAATTTCGTGATAAACTAGACTAGTACGACCAATGTCATTTGGTACCCAAGAACACACATCTGGAAAATCGTTTAACATGGCTTCATCTATGGAACTTTGGGTAGGTGATAGCTTAGCTGAGCCTAAATCAAATAAACTAGATGCTTTCTCGCCCAAGGTAGTTTTATCTCCAGTCCCTACCTTTCCTGCGATGACGCATGGCATCAGTGATTCAATATTAGTCCCACTATATAAAGTCACAGGTTGTGAGTGTGGATTTAGCAATCTCATTGGAATAGCTTTGTCCTTAGAAGATACTACAACGTGGGCCGCGAAAATTCCATGCTTCTCAGAACGGTGACTATTTGTTTCTAATGCCCCCATCCCCATGTCCACACTGACTGCTGCTTAAAGCACCACCTCATGTCCACTTGGTATCACGATTGTCTCTTTCAAAGTCACCTGGCACACTCCGGGCTGTGTCCCCCTAGTGTTTTATTTAGGGGTACTTCCCCTCACCCACACGCATTATTCTATCGAAAACAAACATCGCATTTGTTTCTGCGTAGGAAGTCAGTGCCTATAAGGCACATCTGTGTCAGTCCCTTTGCAACAATCATTTCCTGTGTTACAAAATAGCTTCCTATTCTAACGGGTAAAATCACTGTACCAAGCACAGTGATATGATCACCACTGACCTGTTCGTTGGCTGAAGTTTGCCATTTGACGCTCGTCGCCTAACTTTCTCATCTATGAGGGAAATGGTCGTTCCAGTGTCTATCAGTAAATCTATAGGCTTGTCCCACAATTTTCCCTCCACGAACACGGCTGAGTATGAGTCCACACTTCCTACTACAACATGGTACTGTTTTGAATTAGAATTTACTGCCGGTGTGGTTTCAGGCCCACCGGCACGCACTAGTTTTTTGTTTCTTGTCCTTACTAAACTTTGCCCAAACATGTCCCAGTTCACCACATTGGTATCACTTTATTTCTTGTCCACGTTGGCATTGCCTCATTGTCTGTCTGGTACCTACAGCACTTTTCAAGGATTCACAAACATCGCAGATGGCATCCATTGTCTGCATCACCATGTTCATCATTTGTTCCGTTTTGTGATGTTCTTGAGCTACAACACAAGCGTCACTCGTCTTTATCGGATGCAATAACTCATCATCTGCAGATACTTGACACATGCGATCGGCTTCCTCCACTTGACCTATAGCTTCCAACTCAAGAGCCAAACTCACGGCAGGGTCCAGTGTCTTAGGCCACTCTTGACGCACACGAAGTCTTATATCACTCCCGAGAGCTGCCAAGAACCGGTCCCGCGATAATTCGTCCCTAGCTTCGCTATTTATTTACGGGTATGCGCGAGTCGCAAGCTTCAGTAGCGGTTCGCCAATCCACATAGCTAGATTTTGGAACTGTAATTTATCAAGTTCTGTTTTTTCACGTGTATTAAATTAGTCCCCTAACCGCTCCACTAATGTTGCCCATACTTTTCTCCCGCCATCTGGCAGGTCTCTGTACACACTCAGAGCTACCCCCGAGAGGAACATACCAATGAACAAACTTTTTTTTCATCACTCCAACCATTGATTTCTACCGCCAGTTGGAACTGAAATAGCCACACCAATCACCAGAGCCCGTATATACGGTTGGTTTTGCACACATTTCCGTCATTTTAATTCAAGTTCACAATAACCGCCACTGCCACCAATTGTAGCGTGTTTTTTCTATTTACAAATTATATATATATATATTTACACTTAAGATTACAAACATTGGTACAACAATACATCAATATATACACGTACGATACTTAGTTATCGAGTCCACGACTCTAGTTTAACACGACCAGTCCCAAACGCACTCACAAGAAGACAACTCGCTATTTGTACCTGTGTGCCACCACCCCCTCCTTCCACATTCCAGTTACAGAGGTGGGTACGCTCATTACACTCGCAAAATGGTCACTACAGGTAGAAAATAGAATATTTTTTAGTTTCATATAGCCTCTCGAAGAAAGGGATTAGTGAAAACAATCAATAAATTGCCACAAACTGTCTTATTTTACTTTCCTCAGGCAAAAGTATTAAAACTTAAGCCAGAATAATGAGTGCAGTGGCTGTTTAAGCTCAACCCTCCCCCCCGCATTTCTTCGCCACATTCCATACTTTCGGTCGAGATTTGTGCTGTTTAAACAAGAACTCAGGAAGGGAATCGGTGTCTTCAAGTATAAACAACCAAAAAGTTATGTTTTTAAAGAGCTATGATATAAAATGATATTTCTTATTAAAAGCTTCAATATTTCTGTTCACTAAAACCGAATTTGAGGGTTCATTATAAATGATTTTTTTTAGCACACATTGAAATGTATGTAGGTTGGAACCAATGAATTAGATTTTCTGTGGCTGAATGTACAATACAACTGAATTCACTAAAACCAGAATTGACTGTAGCTATACTTGGTTAATATTGAGAAATTTTAGCATCGCGTCTTAGGCCTACTAGCCGTTCGGGTTATACGCTTATTTACCTACTACGCTAATAGTTTTAGGAATTAGGAACGTTATACTCAGAAGAAGTGTATCTAAATTTGCGTGGGGGGAGAGTGGAAAACCAATTTTTAAACACTACACTCAGTACAACCGACCGAGATTCGAACCTCAATCTCCTCGTCATCGGCAGTCTAATCTACTGCGAGAGTAGCGCGTTAGACCACGTGGACACTGAAGCGGGTAATAATATTGAGATTAAATAAGTAACTTAATGGTTGCAAAACTACCTTTATACGGCTATTCCACCATACCTAAAGATGTTTAGTAGCACGTAATTTCATGTTTTGAGATTTTAACAAACCGCCCACTTGATGGAAATGATAAACCTGTTTTTTGTGGGTTTTTTTCCTTCGGAGTTTAAGGATGTTCAAGCGAGTTTTGATTAATGTATTTTATTGCGCACCAAGTTTTTTTATAACCTAATCTTACTACCTGCTCAAGTTGTGCGTACCTATGATAATTTCTTCAAAGGTTTAGTATAGATGAGGAAGGAAGCCTCTTAGTGGAAATATACCTGGATTTGCTTGGAAGGAGGGTGGTAAAACGTGTAGGGAAACTCTCAGTAGACCCTAGCGGGGCTCGAACCTCAAACCCCCATCTTCAGCAGGCCAGTTCAACACGACCATTAGGCCTGGTTAGGTTCTTGGCCTATGTGAGCGATGTGTCTGCGGGGTGCCCTCAAGAATTAGATGCCCCAAAGATAGATTTTTATTTAAATCGTTTGTATAAATAAATATATAGAAACATAAATGGAACGGTGCACCACACAGACTTTCTCTAGTTTTTATCTTAAAATAGACATTTACTAGGAACCTGTAAGATTTGTCAAACGAAGAAATAATATACACTGTTACTTATTCACACTATGGCACTAGGAACTAGGAACACTGTGACAGAAAAATTGAGAATAGATAAACATCTTTGTCCAACAAGGAGCGTAGGAATCAAGTTCATTTTCAAAGACCTAAATTAAAAAGTATATATATTTGCTTATAGCTCAGACATTATTGTTTCATAAAAATATATTTCCAATAAAAGATGTGTATATTTAATAGTTCTACAACTTTACAATGATAAGTTATTTCGTATCTAAAATAGTTGCTGAAAAATGATGAAAATTGGAAAAAATCCCTGACGTAAAGTATTCTCAAATTCATTTTCATAAGAAAATGAGAAACGCCATCTTGTTTATAGTGATAAATAGTTTCTAGATTTAAAACATAATCAAAATATTTAAAGCGAATTTTGAGAAAATCTATTTTTTATCTTTTTCTTTCCAGTAAACTACCCTTAATTTAGAGTCAGATGTCTAATTCTAAAAACCCATAGGGGACCTTATGAAAACCTCAGGTACAAAGTTTTATAAACTACCCTTAATTTTAGAGTCAGATGTCTAATTCTAAAAACCCATAGGGGGACCTTATGAAAACACCAGGTACTAAGTTTTATAAACTACCCTTAATTTTAGAGTCAGATGTCTAATTCTAAAAACCCATAGAGGACCTTATGAAAACACCAGGTACTAAGTTTTATAAACTACCCTTAATGTTAGAGTCAGATGTCTAATTCTAAAAACCCATAGTGGGACCTTATGAAAACACCAGGTACTAAGTTTTATAAACTACCCTTAATTTTAGAGTCAGATGTCTAATTCTAAAAACCCATAGTGGGACCTTATGAAAACCCCAGGTACTAAGTTTTATAAACTACCCTTAATGTTAGAGTCAGATGTCTAATTCTAAAAACCCATAGAGGTACCTTATGAAAACACCAGGTACTAAGTTTTATAAACTACCCTTAATGTTAGAGTCATATGTCTAATTCTAAAAACCCATAGAGATACCTTATGAAAACCTCAGGTACTAAGTTTTATAAACTACCCTTAATTTTAGAGTCAGATGTCTAATTCTAAAAACCCATAGAGGTACCTTATGAAAACACCAGGTACTAAGTTTTATAAACTACCCTTAATTTTAGAGTCAGATGTCTAATTCTAAAAACCCATAGTGGGACCTTATGAAAACATCAGGTACTAAGTTTTATAAACTACCCTTAATTTTAGAGTCAGATGTCTAATTCTAAAAACCCATAGTGGGACCTTATGAAAATCCCAGGTACTAAGTTTTATAAACTACCCTTAATGTTAGAGTCATATGTCTAATTCTAAAAACCCATAGAGGTACCTTATGAAAACACCAGGTACTAAGTTTTATAAACTACCCTTAATGTTAGAGTCATATGTCTAATTCTAAAAACCCATAGAGGTACCTTCTGAAAACCCCAGGTACTAAGTTTTATAAACTACCCTTAATGTTAGAGTCAGATGTCTAATTCTAAAAACCCATAGAGGTACCTTATGAAAACCCCAGGTACTAAGTTTTATAAACTACCCTTAATGTTAGAGTCATATGTCTAATTCTAAAAACCCATAGAGGTACCTTATGAAAACCCCAGGTACTAAGTTTTATAAACTACCCTTAATGTTAGAGTCAGACGTCTAATTCTAAAAACCCATAGAGGTACCTTATGAAAACCCCAGGTACTAAGTTTTATAAACTACCCTTAATTTAGAGTCATATGTCTAATTCTAAAAACCCATAGAGGTACCTTATGAAAACCCCAGGTACTAAGTTTTATAAACTACCCTTAATGTTAGAGTCAGATGTATAATTCTAAAAACCCATAGAGGTACCTTATGAAAACCCCAGGTACTAAGTTTTATAAACTACCCTTAATGTTAGAGTCAGATGTATTAATTTTAAAAACCCATAGGGGGACCTTATGAAAACCCCAATACCAAGCTTTATCCCAATCGGTAAAATAGTTTTGGCTATAGCCCGAGGTACAAACAGACAGACAGCATTGTGAAAACAACTTTTTTGGTTTCAGGGGTTCATGAAATGGTGACGATTATCAAAATCTTGAGTTAGATCTTTTTGACGATCACAATACTTTCCGAGGTGTCGAGGGAAAGTAATAAAAGAGCAGTAAAATTAAATCAGTTACAACACCAGCTATTCGATTAATGTATGCAGCTCAATGTAACCGTAAGCCTGCTTTATGGTATAAATTCAAAAATTTAAAACCTGTTAGGAGACGGGTTTCATGGAAGCAGTGAAACTCGCTGAAAAGATATTACGTGACCTTGAAATAGACACTAAATTTTCTGAAAATCCGGTCTCGCACGTGGAAAAGACAATAATGCAACTATGAATGCAAAGATGAACCAATTTTATACCCAAAATTTAAATTCAAATTATTATTTTTTTTTTAATCGTTTGGTTGATGTGATCGTAAGGAGCTTAAAAAATATGAAAATTATATTGAATTTTTATTTAATGTTTCAAACTTGAAATTAAAACAGAAAAAGTGAAAAAAACACTTCCAGGTGCATGCCAAAATCTAGAGAACTTTCTGAGGGTGAAAATTGATCCACTGGCTTGGATGGAGCAGAATTAGCCTCATAGTTCCGAGTTAGCTCAAGTGATTCCACAATATATCGCGACACCATTTAAGGTATTGTAATTTACACACCAGGAGGAGCTTGAAGAATGTTTTTTCCCAATAGTGAGGTAGCCTCGTGTTTATTATTTACCATGACAGTAACTGTAGCCTAACCTGAAAGGAGCTTTTTCAAATTAAAGCTAGTAAAGACATATTAGAGATCTACTTTGACGCAGAAAGATTGAGAGGACTAGTCACTATTTCTAGTGATAATCATTTTTGTCGTCAGCTAGACATCAAGCAGTATTGTACATGACTTCGCAGTAAGAAAAGTTGAATTATGAAAAATGCTATAAAAAAGTGTTTAAACGCATTTAAAACAATTATTTTCTAGTGAGGAAATTTGTACGAGCCAACTAATGTTTTTACCATTTTTTAAATGTTAATGTAATAAGGACTATTTAGGTAGATGTCATATTATTAGCTTTCAATTTTGTTAAATACTGTATTGTCCATTATATTATATAGTTGACTGCTTGTTAATTACTATTACTAAACCACCACTTTTATAATTAATTTATTTACTAATTTATATAATGATTTCTAATAACATTGTAAGAAAAATGTTTAAAATTATATTATCTTTGATATAAAAGCTATAGTAGACTATATATGCAATGCATCGTCTATGTGTAGTTTATTCAATCACAAAATAATACGTTGTCAATAGTCTCCTTTCAAATAATTATTTCAAGCTCACATGTTTGTTTTATTTTCAAAATCATATAAAACTTAGCTACCCTAATCTATTTTTTGTTTAGTCTGATTCATATTATCTAACTTGTTATGCGATTGCACTGCTTTAATATTTTATCAAATAAACCTATGGGGCCCACATTCAACTGTTCGCTGGGGGCCCCAAATTGCCTAAAGCCGGCCCTGCATTCAGCCAATGAAGTGAGACAATGAGTCTTAATTTTGGTTCTGACTGTCCCCATATTTATATTAATAAGGTAGGGAAGAGGACATTAAAATTGAGAGGGAGTGTATCCGCATTGTCATGGAGCAAGATTGTGAAACCACGCAGGAAAACCCAGACTCGGTACACTTAAACAGGATCTGAACCCTGACCTCAAGTAACCAACAATCCACTCTGCCTCTAGAGTGTCGCCGTAGGCTATGCGGCCACTAATGCAGGTAATTGTTTTTGACATCTTTTATTTTTATCAAGAAGGTATATTAATGAACTAACTATTTTCTAAAGTAAGCGTTGTTGAATGCATTCATTCATTTTCACTGCTTTTTAAACAACTCAAAAAATAGGTATTGAGGTTTATCTAGAACAATCGAAAAAAACCTAAATAAATATGACATATTACATACAGCATTGGAGTCATATCAGACAAGAAAGATCTCTGACGATGTTAGTTTTCAATAACTTAATCAAGAGGGTACAATTACAGTAGTTTCCCAGCAAAATATTATTATTAGCACCGCGTCTTACTACCCGTTCGGGTTATACGCACTTACGCTAATGTGTAATGAATGATAGGGTGATTGTGAGATGAAATGGAGGACCAACAGTTTAACGTGGAATCCGAACCACGGTGGAGGCCTGGCATTCCTCACATTCACAAGTTGTGATTAATACACTTCTTGTCAGAGGTGAAGGAAGGGTTTGTTAATCAGATAAATCTGTGCCGGGACCGAGGATTGAACCCCGGACCCCCAACACAGAAGTCCGACACCTTACCCCTAGACCACCAGGTCACCCGCTCCCCCACACCCACCCCCAAGCAAAATAAAAAATAATTATTATTGAAAAGCAACTATCTTGAGTATTTTTTAAAGCCTATCTTACGATCGATTAAGATCACTCTCGAAACAGAAAACGTATCGTCGAGCGAGATTGAGATTAATTTAATAGTTTTTCATTTTTAATTAATTAATTATTAACTTTATTGTGTTTTTAAAATAAAATATAATGGTTTCACCTGTCTCAATTCTACTGTATTATAAATTAGACTAAATGAAACCTCACTACAATAATATGCCTGGTTTGATCTGTATTACTTACCTAAGTCAGGTTATACATGGCTCTTGAGGGTGCAGGTTCGGTAGACGATAAACTGTCACGCAGACGTTCAGGTCTAAAGTAATATTTAATTTTATGATGCGATATTTCAAAATTAGGTTCACGCCAAAATAAAGTCGAAAGATTCCAACAGGGCTCTTTTTCTTTAGAAACCTTGTATTTTTTTTTACTGGAAAGAACTCTTTAAAATGTGACATTAGCTCATTTCCAGCTACTTTTTAAGCATAGGAATAGACTTGATCAAAAAATGTTTAAATTTAGCCTTCCTTTAATAAATCTAATAATTTTTTGATAGGCTCACAGATAAAATTTTCATATATTTGAAAGCAAACTGATATCGTTCCTCTTTAACTTGAGAGAAGAAGTTGTGTAGATTTATTTCCCCTCTTTATATTGAGATGACGAAGGGTGTTATTAGGTGAAGGGTTAAATGGTGTATAAGCTTAGACAAAATAGAGAACTACGTCAAGAAAACAGCATACCCCATTGTATTTTAAGCCGTGTGGCCTGAAAGGGATCGATACTTTAGCGCTGAGTGAGGCGGTCGCCTTATTAAACAAAGGTGAGTAGCTACTGATGATCTGGAGACGTGCATTCTTGGGGAAAAAAGGCAGATCCCTGGTGAGTATCTTCACCATGTGGTTGATATGAAGACGTGCATTCTTGGGGAGAACAGGCAGATCCCTGGTGAGTATCTTCACCGTGTGGTTGATATGAAGACTGCATTCTTGGGGAAAACAGGCAGATCCCTGGTGAGTATCTTCACCATGTGGTTGATATGAAGACGTGCATTCTTGGGGAAAACAGGCAGATCCCTGGTGAGTATCTTCACCATGTGGTTGATATGAAGACGTGCATTCTTGGGGAAAACAGGCAGATCCCTGGTGAGTATCTTCACCATGTGGTTGATATGAAGACGTGCATTCTTGGGGAAAACAGGCAGATCCCTGGTGAGTATCTTCACCGTGTGGTTGATATGAAGACGTGCATTCTTGGGGAAAACAGGCAGATCCCTGGTGAGTATCTTCACCATGTGGTTGATATGAAGACGTGCATTCTTGGGGAGAACAGGCAGATCCCTGGTGAGTATCTTCACCATGTGGTTGATATGAAGACGTGCATTCTTGGGGAGAACAGGCAGATCCCTGGTGAGTATCTTCACCGTGTGGTTGATATGAAGACATGCATTCTTGGGGAAAACAGGCAGATCCCTGGTGAGTATCTTCACCATGTGGTTGATATGAAGACGTGCATTCTTGGGGAAAACAGGCAGATCCCTGGTGAGTATCTTCACCGTGTGGTTGATATGAAGACGTGCATTCTTGGGGAAAACAGGCAGATCCCTGGTGAGTATCTTCACCATGTGGTTGATATGAAGACGTGCATTCTTGGGGAAAACAGGCAGATCCCTGGTGAGTATCTTCACCGTGTGGTTGATATGAAGACGTGCATTCTTGGGGAAAACAGGCAGATCCCTGGTGAGTATCTTCACCGTGTGGTTGATATGAAGACGTGCATTCTTGGGGAAAACAGGCAGATCCCTGGTGAGTATCTTCACCATGTGGTTGATATGAAGACGTGCATTCTTGGGGAAAACAGGCAGATCCCTGGTGAGTATCTTCACCGTGTGGTTGATATGAAGACGTGCATTCTTGGGGAAAACAGGCAGATCCCTGGTGAGTATCTTCACCATGTGGTTGATATGAAGACGTGCATTCTTGGGGAGAAGGCAGATCCCTGGTGAGTATCTTCACCATGTGGTTGATATGAAGACGTGCATTCTTGGGGAGAACAGGCAGATCCCTGGTGAGTATCTTCACCGTGTGGTTGATATGAAGACATGCATTCTTGGGGAAAACAGGCAGATCCCTGGTGAGTATCTTCACCATGTGGTTGATATGAAGACGTGCATTCTTGGGGAAAACAGGCAGATCCCTGGTGAGTATCTTCACCATGTGGTTGATATGAAGACGTGCATTCTTGGGAAAACAGGCAGATCCCTGGTGAGTATCTTCACCATGTGGTTGATATGAAGACGTGCATTCTTGGGGAAAACAGGCAGATCCCTGGTGAGTATCTTCACCGTGTGGTTGATATGAAGACGTGCATTCTTGGGGAAAACAGGCAGATCCCTGGTGAGTATCTTCACCATGTGGTTGATATGAAGACGTGCATTCTTGGGGAGAACAGGCAGATCCCTGGTGAGTATCTTCACCATGTGGTTGATATGAAGACGTGCATTCTTGGGGAGAACAGGCAGATCCCTGGTGAGTATCTTCACCGTGTGGTTGATATGAAGACATGCATTCTTGGGGAAAACAGGCAGATCCCTGGTGAGTATCTTCACCATGTGGTTGATATGAAGACGTGCATTCTTGGGGAAAACAGGCAGATCCCTGGTGAGTATCTTCACCGTGTGGTTGATATGAAGACGTGCATTCTTGGGGAAAACAGGCAGATCCCTGGTGAGTATCTTCACCATGTGGTTGATATGAAGACGTGCATTCTTGGGGAAAACAGGCAGATCCCTGGTGAGTATCTTCACCGTGTGGTTGATATGAAGACGTGCATTCTTGGGGAAAACAGGCAGATCCCTGGTGAGTATCTTCACCGTGTGGTTGATATGAAGACGTGCATTCTTGGGGAAAAACAGGCAGATCCCTGGTGAGTATCTTCACCATGTGGTTGATATGAAGACGTGCATTCTTGGGAAAACAGGCAGATCCCTGGTGAGTATCTTCACCGTGTGGTTGATATGAAGACGTGCATTCTTGGGGAAAACAGGCAGATCCCTGGTGAGTATCTTCACCATGTGGTTGATATGAAGACGTGCATTCTTGGGGAGAACAGGCAGATCCCTGGTGAGTATCTTCACCATGTGGTTGATATGAAGACGTGCATTCTTGGGGAGAACAGGCAGATCCCTGGTGAGTATCTTCACCGTGTGGTTGATATGAAGACATGCATTCTTGGGGAAAACAGGCAGATCCCTGGTGAGTATCTTCACCATGTGGTTGATATGAAGACGTGCATTCTTGGGGAAAACAGGCAGATCCCTGGTGAGTATCTTCACCATGTGGTTGATATGAAGACGTGCATTCTTGGGGAAAACAGGCAGATCCCTGGTGAGTATCTTCACCATGTGGTTGATATGAAGACGTGCATTCTTGGGGAAAACAGGCAGATCCCTGGTGAGTATCTTCATCATGTGGTTGATATGAAGACGTGCATTCTTGGGGAGAACAGGCAGATCCCTGGTGAGTATCTTCACCGTGTGGTTGATATGAAGACGTGCATTCTTGGGGAAAACAGGCAGATCCCTGGTGAGTATCTTCACCGTGTGGTTGATATGAAGACGTGCATTCTTGGGGAAAACAGGCAGATCCCTGGTGAGTATCTTCACCGTGTGGTTGATATGAAGACGTGCATTCTTGGGGAAAACAGGCAGATCCCTGGTGAGTATCTTCACCGTGTGGTTGATCTGAAGACGTGCATTCTTGGGGAAAACAGGCAGATCCCTGGTGAGTATCTTCACCATGTGGTTGATCTGAAGACGTGCATTCTTGGGGAAAACAGGCAGATCCCTGGTGAGTATCTTCACCGTGTGGTTGATCTGAAG
Source organism: Timema cristinae (assembly GCA_039000515.1). Lineage (NCBI taxonomy): Eukaryota > Metazoa > Arthropoda > Insecta > Phasmatodea > Timematidae > Timema > Timema cristinae. Next base: position 23,712,807 of record JBCFYV010000935.1, read on the forward strand.
ACGTGCATTCTTGGGGAAAACAGGCAGATCCCTGGTGAGTCTCCACACCGTGTGAACACTCAATCTGGGATATATTTAAGGCCATACCCATGATTAAACTTGTTTTAATGGGGTCATTTAGCGTCTGCTTCCTGAAAAAATATTATATTAGCATAAAACTTACAAACTAGCTTAATTCAAGGACAGGCATCAGGACCGTACTAATGTGACGAAAAGTTCTGTTTCAACAACCCCTCCCCCTCCTTTTCCCCTTCTCCTCCAAGCCCCATTCTAAAAGGTTATTAATGCCGTATATTTCAGCCCCATTTATTCCGGCCCAATGCTTAGGCTAAAGAAATAGTGTAGGCTAATCATATAAAATTAAAATTAAATTTTTCCTCAACATAAATTTGGTTTACGAACACTGTAAATTACTTCAAGATGAACTTGATGTTAAAAGCTATTCCTGGCAATGTCTTGTTGAAGACCTTAGCAATAGATATCGCATTTAGGAACCCCGCATCTCTCCCTCAAAAAATTAAAATTTCTATACGGGATTGCGATTTATCACTGTAAAAGGAGATATCCTAATCCCCAAGGATAGGTGTTTCTTCCATGCTGGATATCGAACACTTGACCACCAGCTTAGAAGGTAGCTATGCTGCCAACCAGGTTTTATAGAGGGGGGTTGCAGGGGGTACATCGTACCTGAGTCTGGGGATCTAAATGGAGCTTAGGAATTTCCTGGGATCCCAGAAAATGTTTGCATAGTTAAGACTTGCATTTAGATTTCTAACACTAGCATTATTACTAAATTATTAGTAGGCTTTTGGTATAATATTTTTTGTCTTATTTTTCTCAATTTTTTAGATGTAAAAGTATAAATTAAATTATTTTTTTCTTTTTTTCAGATAAGATTATTATTTTTTCCTTAGACAGGAATAATGCAAAATAGAAGGGGGACCAAAAAAAACTTGGTATCCCCTGATAAAATTCCTCTCAGAGGCCCTTATGCCAACTAAGAAAAATATTCAGTGAAAGAAACATTTAAATTATATATTAAGACATAATTTGCTGATAGCTTCGAGGAAAACTATCAAATATTGTATTTCAGTAACCTATTCATAAGTTTTCCTCATAAACCAACGCATGATCTTGTTAATCAAAACAATCACTTTTTATATAAAATTTAAAGCGCATTTCTAAAACATTTTACAAACTTTAAATTTTCAAAAATGAGTTAAATTATTTGTAGTTTTTAAAAATTAAAACATATTCATATCTATTATAGAATAATATTTCCAGATACCCATTTTAAACTCATCTTAAAGGTTAATTTTTAAAAAAATCGAATTTTATAGTTTTTCATAAGTAAACTACCCTTATATTAATCTATTTTAGAAAAATAAAGATACGTCATTATTGATCATTTAAAATAGTCCCCTCACACCAATCTGAACCAAATCGTTATAGCTATTTTTAAAAAAATCAAATTTTACAAAAATCAGTCATTAGTAAATTATTGTAAAATGATATTGTTTTGATAAACAAATATATATGTATACATAGTTATTTATAATGTAAAAACTTAACAGATTTGCATTTTGAACCAAATATATAAAACCATTTTTGCAAATATTCAAATAAAAATTAGTCAGTAAACTATTCTTAACGGGACATTCCCCTAAAAAAAAAACAAGTATACAGTATTATTTAAAAGGTCAACCGATCACTAGATATATATTTCAAACAAAATCATTTGAGACATTTTAGAAAAATGTTAAATTTCATAAAATGCCCTATAAGATCTAAATATAAAGGTTGTACCAAATCCATAAAACCATTTTGAACACATGACCATGGAAATACAGATAGACATGGGTACAGACAGAATTGTGAGGCCCACTTTTTTGTGTTTGGGTTCACATAAGACGTAAAAGACGCATCATAATCCCGAGATCAGTTTTTTTTTTCACGATTACAAAACTCTCTCTTGATTTGAGAAAGCATAAATTTGAAAGTTAAGTACATAATTCCAATTGTGTGCCACAAATTAATAGCTTCACAAAAAAACAAAATTATCTTTAATTTGTTACTATCCATTACTTATTTCATCTTTATCATTCAGCACCACTTATGGCTGACCTGTGGTCTAGGGTAAGGTGTCAGACTTCTGTGTTGGGGTCCTGGGATTCAATCCTCGGTCCCGGCACAGATTTATCTGATTTCCAAACCCTTCCTTCACCTCTGACAAGACGTGTATTAATCACAACTTGTGAATGTGTGGAATGCCAGGCCTCCACCGTGGTTTGGATTCCATGTTAAACTGTAGGTCCTCCATTTCATATTACAATCACACTACCATTACACATTAGCGTAAGTGCGTATAACCCGAACGGGTAGTATGACGTGGGGATAGTAATAATAATAATAATAATTTCAGCACCACTTCTTACTACCTGTTTAGCCCATATGCATATATTCTAATTACGCTAGGTAGCTAGGGATTAGAAAGGTTGAATTTAGGGGAAATGTATTCACAGTAACCCGGAGGGAGAGTGGAAATCAATTTTGTAAAAACGACTCTCAGCACACCCAACCGGGATTCAAACTCCGTTCTTCCTGACATCGGCAGTCTAGTCTAACACGACTATAGTGACGTCTTGAACCATGCGGCCACCGAAGAAGGTTATTTCATCTTCCAGAGGTATTTTTAATGAGGTATTTACTGTGCACTTTGAAACGCACAAATTATATCAATTTGTAAAATAACTTAACCTTATACAGTACGCATAATACTACATCCCGTATTCGTGGTCACACGCTCTAAGGCACCAAACTCTTTATAGAGGTTGTTACATTACGAGTCTTGGCGAGCGTTAATAGTCGCCTATTAACCCCCACGTTGTGTCGCCATTTGTTACATTACGTTTCTTCAGCCCCTCGTTGGAATGCTATTTGTTACACTTTTCGCGTTCCGCCCCTCGTTGGACGTCATTTATTACACTTCGTAATATTTTTGATTATAAATGCCCCACGTTGTGTCGCTATTTGCTATATTACATAACAGAGTCATTTATAAGTCACTCCGTAAATCATTATTTCTATTACGCAACTATGTGCTTTACTTATTATGCCTCGTTCCTTATCATTAGACTTTAATAAATGATAATATATCACATAAAGTTTGATATCTGTTTATTCTTTAAATTTAAATCATATTGTTATTAATATTTTCTAATCGAAACACGATCATGTCGAGGGCCTAACAATTATAATCACTGATCGCTTAAAGCACGTCCATCCAAAACCACGACCGATTGCACAGTGAAAATACGGAGTTTCAAAAAGTCACATATATCTGAGTTCAATAGAAGCTTCTCGAAGGAATCTTCCTAACGGTAAATTACACACCTTCAAACTCAGAACAAAAATACCTATTGCTTTTGGAAGCTTCTCGAAGGAAATACTTTAAAAGATCTTAACATTTCTTAAATTTAGCTCCAGTAGATGCTGCCATCTTACCACGAGGCGCGAACTAACTAGTAAATAATTTAGAGGAAGACGTGATTTAAGCGCCACGTAATAGGTTGTAAAATTTAAATAAAGTAAAATATGTTTAATTATATATAAAATATTTTTGAATATATGAATAATTAGAATGATAAATGGTCAATGCTTTCAAATACTCCTTAGGGTCAATCTATTGCATTACAAGGTCAAGGTTCGTATCTTTGATGGGTGCACTGGAAGATGGTTTCACTCACGCTGTTTTATCAACCGGTCTCCACGCTGACGTGGATTCATCTCCCTTAATTGTCACTGCTCACCCTTATTGTTTAAATTAAGTCGTTAATAACATTATTAAACTGATAGTGAATAAAAGGAGAAGATAAATAAATGATACGGTGCACCTCACATACTTTCTCGTTACTTTATCTAAAATTGGAGAGATTTATTTAAAACTCTTTAAGATATGTGAAATTATATAGTATGCATTGTTACAGAAACATACTTAGAAAAAAGATGAAAAAAAAGCATCACGGTTCAGCAAAGACCATAACAATCTACGCCCCCATTTTACAGACCTGTATTTAAATATTATATTAATTTGCTCATATCTCGGAAACTGATAAGTTTCATAAAAACATATTTCAAATAAAGTTTATTTTTAATTTTTTTATGGTAGGTCTACTACAACTTTGTAATTATACGCAATTTCTTATCTCAAATAATTCCAGAGATATGATCAGAATTTGAGATATCCGCTCATGTAAAGTACCCTCTAAATCATCTTCCCATAAAAATGATATGTGTTATTTTATTGCAAGACATCTTGTGAATGTGGGGAATGCCAGGCCTCCACCGTGGTTCGGATTCCACGTTAAACTGTAGGTCCTTCATTTCATCTCACAATAACCCTACCATTACACATTAGCGTAAGTGCGTATAACCCGAACGGGTAGTAAGACGCGGTGCTAATAATAATGTTATTTTATTTGTAATTCTAGACCGTGCCTAGATACTAATTTTTTTATCGCCGCGTCTTACTACATGTTCGGGTTATATGCATATATGATAATTCCTACAATGAAGTAGGTATGCGGGGAAAGGCTTTTAGAGCTAATCTACCCGCATTTTAGAGGCAGAAGAGTGGGACATAATTTAGGAAAACCACCCTCAGTAGACCCAACCGGGATTCGAGCCCCGACCTCTCCGTCTTCAGAAAACCAGTCTAACAAGTGAGTGATGCATTAATAGCTCATTCGGCTACTGAGGCGGATCATAAATGTGAATTTTAATCAAATCGTTAGAACCAATTTCGAGAAAAAAATATATATTTTTTCACCATTTAGTAAACTAACCTTTATGCAAACAAAAGATTCAATCTTATTAAAATTCTAGATACCAAGTTATCGGTAGAATGGTTTCGGTTCTAGGTCAAGATTAGGGTTTTTTGACAATCACAATACTTACTCTCTCCTAGTGGTTGCAAGTAGAGATACCAAGTGGATAATAGGATTAATCCACATATAAACAGATATACCTTAATTTTATGAATTACTAGCAATCCCGCACGGCGCTGCCCATGACCCACTGTGGTATAAGAATTAATAAGCCCCGCCCCCCCCCCACCCTGGTGCCCGTATCTCTGAAACGTAATCCTAAACCAGATAAAAAATATGTTCATCAAAAATTTGTTAAAAATAGCCTAAATATAAAGCTAATTAAAAATTTAAAATTCTACTTCGAGATGCATTCGGCCCCCCTTCTGTCCACCCATGTTAAAAATTTAAGATATCTGCGTGCCGTAGATTTGGCTGGGCATCGCCTACAAACAAATAAACAAAGGCAAACACTTACTTTTATTATTATAGATAGATGGATATTTGGAGCACCTCTTAGAAAGTACAAACATATTTTATACGGTTAAAATTGACACTTTTTTTTAGCACTGCGTTTGACTACTCGTTTGGGCTATCCGCTTATGTACTAATTACGCTAATGGTTTTAGGAATGATGTAGGTTTTTGTTAGAGAGAGTGTACCTGTATTTTCTTGGAGGTTGAGTGTAAATCATTCTGAAAAAAAAAATCTCAGTTCACCTGACCGAGATTCGAACTTCAATCTCTGCGCCATTGTCAGTTCTAGACCACGCGGCCACCCAAGTGGGGTTTTTAATTTATTATTAGTGTCATGTTATCAAAAGTGACAACTGAAAATAACAGGAACTGACGTGTAAATACGTGCACGTAGATCTACTAGCTTTTTATTGCAATCGGTTATGACAATTCTTAATAAAATGGTGGTATATCTTTATCAGCTCCTCCAGGGCTCGAACCAAGATAACAAAAGTCACGGTGACGGCTCGAATCTGTCCCTATATCTCTGCAAGAGCTTGTATGCAAATAAAATCCTAATGGGGTATCTCGCGGAAAGAAGATGTCGCTAGAAGTCACGAAGTTTCGTTTCGTCAACCAACTCTCAACTTAACTTGTTCATAATACTCAAGGAAAATGATGGTGATAATAGAGGAGTGTTCAAGGTTAAACATGTATGGTAGTTTGTCGAGTACCTCTAGACTCAGTTTCCTCCTCCTAGGCAAGTCCGCCGGAGCCTACGCAACTTGGATAAGTAATTCAGCCACGGTGTCTTTCTGTTCAGTCTTGATCAGGCGGTGCTTTGGTCTAGTCGTAGTTCTCTCTCTCCCTCTCTGAAGCGCATGCGTACAGGTAGTTTTAATAGAAGAGGGGGTAAATAGTACCTTTCACTCATTCGCGCGTTCATAACCTGTAGTAGCTCTGCTGCGAGTCGAACGGAAGGGACTATCTCGTGGGAGCGTGTGAATGTGAACATTTTCTGCTAAATTACTTTGAAAACAAACTGTAAACCGCCATAATAGCGAACCCGCGTTCATTACTAAATGGACCTCGAATGTAACAATGTTGACAATATCTAATATTGTCAGATGACTAGGGCTATCAACCGAACATAGTAAATTAGCCTCCCCACCCCTTTTTTTTTTGGCAGTGACTTTGTGAATCAAATAATAAAAAGTGAAGTTTCAAGAAAACGAAAAGAGAAATTAAACATAAGTGACTATTTTGTTCCAAATATCAGAACGGTTTATTTACCCCGTTCGATAGAAAACTAATCCCCGATTCAAAGGTGAGTTGATATTCAATTTTAACACAATCTAAAAAATAGGTGTTATGTGTTTTGTTATTGTATTCAAAATTGTAGTTTGGGTTTAATTTGAATTATTGGAAAAATGTATTGTTGTTTTGTGTGTGTGTATATATTATTATTTACAGCGATACATATTTATTTGTTTATGGTGTTGCAACATTGTTTTGTGATTGGTCGCACCGTTTTATTATCTTTTTAAAACACTCGAACAATACAATTGATTCACTTTCATTTGTTAGGTAACAGTAGCATCTTTATTGCCTGGGTTACTGCTAAAACCTGTTTTAATAAACTAGAGATACCATAGCTCTTTTCAACGGGTTCAGATCACATAAAAAAACTGAACCAATGCCACGTGCAATTTTATGTTTTGACAGTGGAGCCAACCTTGGGAATTTTTAAACTTTTATACACCCACTATTTTATTGTGTTCTGAAACGTTTTAAAAATATTTACAATATCAAGCTTTAGTAGAAACTGAAGTTCTTAATATTTCTAATGATGATTTAAAGACATAGTAAAATAGAAATTAAAATTTGTGAATTGATTATTTTATTTTATTATGTTTGAGACCTCTAGAAGATCAATTTTAATATCGACATTATTTAAAAGAGATGTTAGAGGCTGGGAACTCTAAACTTTCAGAGAAATAAAAACCTATGTTTTGCAACAGTAACAATAGACACGTGGACTTAACGTGAAGCTTGTCTAATTAGTCTAGGTTCGAATCTCGGCCAGGTGTACTGTGGGTCGGCAGCTGGTAGCTGCAAGATGGAACCAATCGAGATAATTCTAAGAACTCAGTGAAACCCGGGAAATGTCAAGGTATTTAAATATGTCAGGAAAATCTTAGGAAATCTATAACTAATAAAATCAGAGAAATGGGAGGAAATTTAAACCGTCGCTAAATCAAGAAAATGTCCGAGGATGTAAAACTAAGGGACATCGTGGAAATTTCACGGGATTTAGAGCTGTAAGGAAAATCAGTAAAATTTGAGGCAAATTAAAACTGCAAATAAAATCAGGGGAATTTGGTGGAATGTTCTAATTATTCAGAGAAAATGGTATTGGCTATTTGTATTTCTAGGAGAGAGAACTGTATTTATTACATCTTATACAATTACGGTTTTTATTTAGTCTTCTTGTATTTCTTAAATACACTAGCCAACAATTTTTTTATACCTCCGGGAAATATAAGTGGCTGATTCTAAAAGAAATCGAGGGGATTCCAAGAATTCTACTAATTTTTATGTGTCAGTTTACATCAAAATATAAACCCAATTTTTTAAATGAATTATAAAAAAATTTGTTTCACACAGCTATACATATAATATGTCATCAACCCGCTTCGGAGGCAGCAACTGTCAAACACGCTACTCTTGCAGTAAACTAAGATTGCCTATGACGGGAAGATCGAAGTTCGAATCTCAGTCGGGTGTACTAGGGTAGTTGTCCAAAATAGTTTTCCACTCTTCCTCTACGCAAATATGGGTATATTTCCTTTAAATAAAACCTTCCTCATTCCTAAAACCACTAACGTATTTAGTACAAAAGTGCATAACACGAACGGATAATAAGACGCGGTGCTTTAAAAAAAATGCAATCCTCATTAACTTTTGTTCATGTTAAAATACAATTTCATCAATTTATATATCATAGAAGGAATATATGCATTCTAAATAAATAAAAATTGAATGTGGAAAATTAGATTTCAAATACATTAGGCATCTCATATCTCCATAGTATTGTAGTAAAGCTTGCGCTAGAAATTCATAATTAGTGTCATTTCTGTTTACAATAAATCCAAGCACAATTGTTTTTTGTGTGACCTGTCGATCTAGAGGTAAGGTGTCGGGCTTCTGTGTTGGGGGTCCGAGGCTCAATCCTCGGTGCCGGCACAGATTTATCTGATTGCCAAACCCTTCCTTCACCTCTGACAAGACATCTTGTGAATGTGGGGAATGCCAGGCTTCCACCGTGGTTCGGATCCCATGTTAAACTGTAGGTCCTTCATTTCATCTCACAATCACCCTACCATTATACATTAGCGTAAGTGCGTATAACCCGAACGGGTAGTAAGACGTGGTGATAATAATAATATATAAAAAATAATAACTGTTTCAAACAAACAAAAAGCTGCTAGTTCAGTATTTTGTAGATTTGTCTCAAATATGTCATCTTTATAAGTTTTCTTATTTGGGGTGAAAATTCCCTTTTTAAGTTTAGCAAAGCCGTAAAATGGTTTTATTTATAGCTAAATTTCGTTTTTAAATCTCACTTTTCGATGTTATTTCGTGTTTATTCAAAATGACATGTTATCTGAGATTTTTAAGTATTATTTACATATTGAGACAATGTATACAAAATTAAAATCTATTATTGAAACTTTATATATTTACTTTAAAATTCTGTGTCAAGTTTATCTGCATATTTCACAATGTTGTAGCCTTAAGATAACTTGCACTACAACCAAATACTAATCAAATTACAGCATGGTCAAAATTTCTGCTTAATTTCTTCTTTATTTCGTGTTTATTTAAAGATTTTTTTTTTTTGTAAAAGCAGTGCTATTTCATTTTATAGGAGGATTTCTTGTAACAAGACTATTTCGTTTTATTTCGCTTTACAAAAACATTGTAAACCATATCTAAAAACTATCAAAGGACAAAATACTTGATTCGATCTTTGTATGGCACTTCTCGCTTTATCGCGTCTCACCATTTTTTTTACGAGGCTCTGAGCAGAGGCTATGTTATATTGGTAAAACGTCTGCAAGATAGGTAAATATATTTTCTATTTCATCTAAAGTCTTAATGAAATTCTTTATTAAACCAAGTTGTAAAGGTGGAACAACACTTTCTGGTTCAAACAATGGAACATATCAATATTATTTCTTCCGGATAAATTTTCGCTTCTATTTTCCTATTGTTGAACAACATAACGCTTTATGTTTCCGGACTGTCCCACAAACATGGAAATCAACCATATTTTGTTAAACCTCCCTTTAGACTCGTAATTTTTCCAATAACCTTATTAGACCAGCTTCGGTGTTCATGTGGTCTAACACGCTACTCTCGCGGTGAGCTAGACTGCTGATGAAGGGGAGATCGGGGTTCAAATCTTGGTCGGGTATACTGAGGGTCGTTTTTCCTAAATTATTTTCCCCTCTCCCTCCTCGCCAGTACAGGTACACTTCCTGAAATTATAACCTTCTTAATCCCTAAAATCATTAGCGTAATTAGTGCATGAGCGTATAGCCCGAACGGATAGTAAGATGCGGTACAAGAAATAATTAAATAAATAGCCACAAGATCACCACAAATATTCCAAGAATAATGTTGGTACTTCACTACACTCGGTCCTTGGCATATTTTCTTAGGTTTTTTCTTCTTCTTTAAAACCAGCAGCATGAAGTAGAGGAACTGATGTATTTTTATTTCCATCATGTGGCAGAACTGCTTTCAAACTTAACTTCGATGCATCAATAAGAATGCGACCCGCTTCAGTGGCCGCGAGGTCTAACGCGCTACTCTCGTCTTAGACTAGACTGTCGAAGGCGGGGAGATGGGAGTACGATCCCGGTCGGGTGCAGTGAGGTTTTTTTTTTCTAAATGGTTTTCTAATCTCCCGCTCCGCAAATTCGTGTGCATTTCCTGTAAATTAAACCTTTTCCTTAACACATTAAATTAATTATACATAGGCGTATAACCCGAACGATATATTAAGATGAGGTACTAAATAAAATAAGAAATAAGAAGGCGCCAGTAGTTAGGATTGTGTTGCGTGCCTAATTCTTTCATAGGACGGCTAATATCTTCCCCATACTGTTCATTGTAAAATACCTAGAACACACTTCACCGCGTTGTTGATAAAATATTATTTTAGTTGCTGCTTCAAGTAATTTTCATTGATATAACTGTGATTCAAGGATTTTGCTCATTGATTAACTTTAGGTTATGAACTAAATCATTCAAATCTTCTAACTTAATTAAATTTCATCAGTTTTCTGTTGGTAGTTTTATTATTATTATTATTATTATTATTTATTATTATTATTATTATTATTAGCACCGTGTCTTACTACCCGTTCGGCTTATACGCACTTACGCTAATGCGTAATGGTAGGGTGATTGTGATATGAAATGGAGGACCTACAGTTTAATGTGGGATCCGAACCACGGTGGAGGCCTGGCATTCCACACATTCACAATTGGTGATTAATACACGTCTTGTCAAAGGTGAAGGAAGGGTTTGGCAATTAGATGAATCCGTGCCAGAACCGAGGATTGAACCCTGGACCTCCAACACAGAAGTTAGACACCTTGCCCCTAGACCACCAGGTCACCGGTTGGTAGTTCATATCCTTAGATGTGTATGGCTCAGTAGATTATACTCCATTCACGGTAGGAATTACTCTCTGAAAGGTCTTTTTTCCCGCCAATATCCTACTATATAATATATTTCTGGTAGGAAAAGAGGCCTTTCAGAAAACAAATCCTACCGTGAACAGACTTTATATAGCAAATTCATCTGCAATCTCTTCATCACTAGTTCCTTCATCCCTTGCTTTTGGGAGAACTGCAACCGCCAACGCGAAACAAGTCTTATTGCAGATAATATGTTCGGACATTTTAAACTTTGTTTGTTTTTGTTGGGTTAATTTTTTTTTCATCCCTAATATTGTTGTCACACTAAAATAGCAATCATCAACGTGGCTATTTGGCTCTTGCCACATTATAGGTACAGCAAAAGTGCATACTTTTGAGTTTCCCAGTTAGCCCACATCCTCAAATATGTTGTGCAGTTAATAAAGAACATTTTAGAGCCCAATTTCGGTCCTGTTTGTCAATACAGTGTCACAAAACACAAAGAATATACACGTTTAGTAATACTAAAGATTTACTTCCTTAGTGTGCTCGTTGTATCGCACACACTTAACAGAAATTGCCGGGGTGATTAACACACTTCCTTTGCCTCGGCATTGTTACAATACAATGGTAGGTAAGAAACACACTCCAAATAAACACAGATCAACCACTCACGTAATAGCCGTTTCTCCGTAGCTGAAAGAGTTATTGTGCCATGATAACTGCAGTAAGATACCCACCGAGACACTACACTTAACTCCCGATTATTCGTGATAATTTAGGGGAAGAGTGCCACGGATATTCCGCATATTTAGTCAAACAAGGGATTGTAGCACATTCGATTCAAACTAGTACTCACCTATCGTGATTGCGTTTATAGACATATCATTAAGCCTGTGCGAACCTTCGAAATTTTGAATCTGAATTCGAATCTTGCTGAAATTCGGATTCGATTCGAGCTTTCGAGTCTTATTATTATAAAGATTCGTGGTGGATTCGAAATTTCAAATCTAAGTAAATTTCAGATTCCGATTCGATGGGTTTAGTTCGACATTCGAATCTTTTTATACTAAAGAATAATTTTAACTTTCTCTGGGTCTTATACGTAAATAGTAAATTATTTCGTTTATAACCTTTCATAAATCAGTCATGAGGCTTTGTTTACTTGTTTAACTTAAGATTAAGTTTAAAATATTTTCAAAGACGCCTAAGGATATGTTATTTGATTTGAATTTGAAACATTTTAAAAGTAAAATCATTCGATTCGGATTCGATTCGAAATTTTATTTTTGGTATGATATTCGATTCAGATTTGATTAAAAAAAAAAAATTCTGAGCATGATATTCGATTCGGAATCTATTCGAGTTGGTTTGCAAAGATTCAGATTCGAATCGAAATGGAAAGTCATGGATTCGCACAGGCTTGCATATAGTTTTATTTCACGCACCAAGATAATAGAATTATTATTATTATTATTATTATTATTATTATTATTATTATTATAAGCATCGTGTCTTACTACCCGTTCGGGCTATACACACTTACGCTAATGTGTAATAGTAGGGTGATTGTGAGATGAAATGGAGGACCTACAGTTTAACGTGGAACTCGAACCACGGTGGAGGTCTGGCATTCCTCACATTAACAAAATGTCTTGTCAGAGGTGAAGGAAGGGTTTGGAAATCAGATAAATCTGTGCCGGGACCAAGGATTGAAACCCGGACACCAGCACAGAAGTCTGACACCTTACCCCTAGACCGCCAGGTCACCTCCAAGATAATAGAAAAACGCCCTTTAAATCAATGTATGGTTTACTCACAATGAACACATTTCTTACAAAGTTTGTATTAGTCTTCTGCTTTATTGCAGCTGCTTCCTTTTTCCTTATCTCGTTGAGTATTTTCGGTAACATCAGATTGTCAGATAGGAGCTTGTCATCTTCCTGTTCCAGATAATTAAGCAGGGCATGAGTCTATTCCAGTGCAGTCCACCTTGCATAAATTTTTTGTCTCTCTGGCCAATATCTCTTCCCTAGGGATTTACTGACTACAACAATCGTTAGCCCTGTGTTCTCCATCAACAAGGCAGTTTTCAAAAATGGATCCCCTTTTTTTGGCGATCCCGTGAAGTGGATAATGGGGAACTTAATGTACTTTCATACATGAGGATATGCGAAAAATATTTGGTTATTTATCTGATCAGTGTCAAGTATTAATATGTGTTACTTATTATGTTTGCATGCAACGACTATACTGTATCCTGTAGGTCATATGACAGATCAGGACCATATTCCCTTCACTAAATCGTGGTAGGAGACGCTTATTACGGGTAAACATAAAACATTTATATAAAAAGTTGTGATGTGGTTTGAAATTTGTTTTGTCATTTCTGAGATCTACACACTAAAATGGACTAAAAAACAGTCGCAATATTGATGTGGATACAAAATTATACTAATTAGTGTAATTTATAAAATAATATGCGTATTTTGATATAGGTTAGTAAGTATCTTGATCAAGGACATAAAAAGCTAATTTTTCTAAAAGGGGTTCAATAAAAAAACTGTACTAAGCCAATTAATACCAGTTTTTATAGACCCACCTCGGTGGCTTAGTTGGCTAACGCACCAGTCGTGTTGAGCTAGACCACCGAGGACGGGGAGATCGAGGTTCGAATCTCGGTCGGGTGAACTACGAGTGGTTTTTCCTAAATGATTTTCCACTTTCCTTCTAAGCAATTGCGGCTCACTTCCTCTAAATTCAACCTTCCCAATTCATAATTCATTAGTGTAATTAGTACTTAAGCGTATAACCCGGACGGGTAGTAAGACGCGGTGCTACATAAAGTTTTTATACGAATACATGGATCGGATTCATAAAATTCCAAGGGGTATCTGTACACCCCCAACCCGTTTTCTCCTTTTTATTATTTATATTATATTATATACATTTGTTTTAGTTAGGGGAATTTGAATTTTTGGATCAGGGAAGAATGAGTCTTGGCCCTTGAGTTGAGTGTTGTATTGGGTCTTCCTGCCTGTCCGGGATTTACTCATTTTAACTACCCTGATGGAGTAAGTAATGTAGTTTTTTTTTCACCCGCCTCAATGCCGTAGTTGGCTAACGCGCTATATTCATGTTGAGTTAGACTGCCGAGGATGGGAGATCGAGGTTCAAATCTTGGTCGGGTGAACTGGGAGTGGTTTTTCCTAAATTATTTTCCACTCTCCTTCCACGCAAATGCGGGCTCACTTCCTCTATATTCGACCTTCTAAATTTCTAATCCATTATCATAGTGAGTACTTAAGCGTATAATCCGAACGGGTAGTAATATGTGGTGCTAAGTTTATATATAGGTCTTCATATATATGGTAAATATGTGTATAGCTCGGACGCTAAATAAAACATGGCTGAAAAGAATAATAATACACATATTATAAATATGTTTTGTTCTGGATTATTGCCATAATTTTTAACTATGCCGGTTTAACCTTTTCCTAATAAGATAGAGTCCCGGGTTTGATTTCTGGCATATCGATAACTACTTATAATAATTTATATCGGGATATCCCCTTTCACAGCGATTACATTGAGAACCAAGGTGCTGGGCTTGGTATATGCCCTATAATTAAGATAGTTTGTAAGTTGTGTGTGGCTATGATCACCCTATTTGGAAAGCGCAAGTTAAAGTATTTACCCTTATTAAAATATCTATTATTTTGTACCCCCATGTCTTACTACCCGTATGGACTATTTTAATTGCACTAATAATACTGTACCAGCTTATATGGCCGCATGGTTCAAGATGTTACTCTCGCAATGGGCTATACTGCCGATGACTGGGAGGTCATGGTTAAAATCATCCGGTTTGATGAGTTTTTTACTGAATATTTTACACTCTCACTCCATAAAAATGTGGCTACACTTCTTCTAAAATAGAACTTTTCTCATCGTTAGCACATGAGTGAAATTAGCACTCAATTTAATTTACCGCTGCGTCTTACTACCTGCTTAGGCTATACGCGATGCGATTAGTGGGGTAGGGATGCGGAAGGAAGTATTGAGAGGAAATGTAACCTCATTCACGTGGAGAAAAAAGGAGTAACCATTTAATAAAATATGCTCCTCATTGCAGTTAAGCCGGTATTAAAACCTCGTGCAGCCCATCACCGGCAAACCACACTAAACAAGTCTGACCTTAAGTCCACATGCCCACCGAGGAGGATAAAAATTTAACATTTTACTGTAAAAATGTTTTTTTTAATACCTATTATTTTTATTACTAACCTATTTTTGATATTTGGCACAACCGATAGTATTTCCCTCCCCCCCTCCTCCCCCCCTGATTTATGTTCAAACTCTCTTGAGCTCAATGGCTAACGGGTTCCAGAGAATATTCCAGAAGCCTGTGAGCTTGATTTAATAGCTGACATAGCACGCTTGTAAGTTGCTGACTTGTTGGTGTTTTCAGCATACCAAGGAAATGGAAAGTGTTTTGTGGGTCGTCGATTACGTCTGCACTTAATGATCAACTCGTGGCTGGATGTTCTTTGAATACATGATGATAGTCTAGCTAGCTAGGATCATAAAAGCAATGTAAAGTATTTTTTAGTATCTATTTTGCTTGGGATGTTATGCACTTTCCACAAATATTTATCAGCACAAGACAAATAAGCCGGCTTAACCTTGACAGTTCGTTGCTTACTTGGTGAATTCAAAGATATTTGGCATCTTAACTTGATGCCCCTTAAGACACCAATGTGTGAAATAGAAAGTTCACTCTGCAAGGCCTTTTGTGTTTCTGCTGATAGCATTTACCCTCTTCCTATGACGAGGATGGATACTAACTCTGCTATTTGCGTCTGAACTGCATTTACTTAAATTTAAAGATTGTTTTTTACCACCTCATCATCGGCGGTCTAATCTACTTTGAGAATAGTACCTTAGACTATGTGACCACCGATGTGTTTTTTTTTTACATATAGATTGTTGTAGAAAAGCTAGGATTGGTAGTTATAGAATATTTTTTTCAATCAAATAAGTCAGCGTGTATAAACTGTGAAAATTATAAAGTGTGGAATTATGGCAGCTTCATAGCTTACAAAAAAAAATCCGTAAAAAATGTTTACGTTTTTTTTTAGAAAAAGTCATTCATTTTTAATATATAGCTAGTGAATATGTAAAAGTATTATTATTATGCCAACTGTCCAGAAAAAAACAAAACTAGGTAATCAAATATCGTAATAGTACGATTGCTAATTCCCGAGCTAACCAGGACCTGCTACTGCCAGTTGACCACCCCTGGCTAAATAAGACCTTTGAATGAAAATTGGTCACCCCTGTCTAAAGAAGACACGCTCACTACCATTGACCACCCCTGGCTAAAGAAGACCGCTCACTACCAGTTGACCAGCCTGGCTAAAGAAGACCTGCTCACTACCAGTTGACCCCCCTGGCTAAAGAAGACCCGCTCACTACCAGTTGACCACCCCTGGCTAAAGAAGACCCCTCACTACCAGTTGACCACCCTGGCTAAAGAAGACCCGCTCACTACCAGTTGACCACCCTGGCTAAAGAAGACCTGCTCACTACAGTTGACCCCCCCTGGCTAAAGAAGACCCGCTCACTACCAGTTGACCACCCTGGTTAAAGAAGACCCGCTCACTACCAGTTGACCACCCTGCTAAAGAAGACCTGCTCACTACCAGTTGACCACCCCTGGTTAAAGAAGACCCGCTCACTACCAGTTGACCACCCCTGGCTAAGAAGATCTGCTCACTACCAGTTGACCACCCTGCTAAAGAAGACCTGCTCACTACCAGTTGACCACCCTGGCTAAAGAAGACCTGCTCACTACCAGTTGACCACCCTGGCTAAAGAAGACCTGCTCACTACCAGTTGACCACCCCTGGCTAAAGAAGACCTGCTCACTACCAGTTGACCCCCCTGGCTAAAGAAGACCTGCTCACTACCAGTTGACCACCCTGGTTAAAGAAGACACGCTCACTACAGTTGAAATAACCTGGCCGAGACAATGACAAGTACTTAGCTTGTAATGAGGTGTGAGTGATTGCCTTGGCAATTGCCGTCATATTGACTCCATTCAAGTACAAACCATATCCCCATTGAGGCGATGCTCTTTTGCTCGCAAGCTCTTGGATGGCAGGGTGGGTGGGGAAATTCTTCCCTAGAATGTTCCATCAACTAGAGGGTGGGGACAAACTCCTCCCTAGAATGTCCCATCAACTAGAGGGTGGGGACAAACTCCTCCCTAGAATGTCCCATCAACTAGAGGGTAAGGACAAATTCTGTCCTAGAATGTCCATTAATCTCCAGGGTGGGTGAGTGAAATGACCCATATAACGTCCTTTAAACGGCTAGAGGGGGTGAACTCACCCTTATAATGTTCCTTCAAACTGGGGGGGAAGTGGAATCGGGGTAATTTGTTCCGAGAATGATCTTTCAAATGAAGTAGGAAGGTATCTCCTAAAATGTTCCTTCAACTAAAGAGCTAACTAAACCATAGAATCGCCCTTAAACCTAAGAGCATGTGAAATCTCCCTCCCCTTCTAAAATGTTTCTAGAATTAAATGGTGGGTGGGCAAACTTGCCCCTTAGCATGCCCTTTCAACTTGGTGTGAGAGCAATACTTCGAATCTCCTCGTTAAGCTATCACATTTATTATTTAAACTACGATGTTTTAACATAAGAGTTATTTTAAATCTATTCTATTGGTTAGAGACGAAGAGGTTAGTTTGTGGAACTGCACCCGAAAAGATGCTAAATCCTTATTGCTAAATTATAAAGAGAAAACCGTCCCAATTGCAACTGGTTGAAATTTAAACCTAGACCTGTAATCCGGCCGATTGCGGAGTTGACGCCATGAACAACTAGACCACTGGTGTGGGCTTATGAAACATTTATGGCCCTAAGTGTCTTTCTTCTCTCTTTAAATGTAACCTTTTAGACGTGGTGGGGGCTGCACCGTCGGTGGCGGGGAAGTTGATAGCGTAACCACGTGCTACTGGGCTCTTCAGACGTGGTGGTGGCTACTAATATTTAACCTTCAGACCTCTGCGTTTGGTAGATATCTTGCAACGCTCATTATAGACACACTCTTCAATTATTTGTTTTAGCACCGCGTCCTACTACACGTTCGGGTTATACTCTTTAGTACTGATTACGCTAATGGATTCGAAATTGGTAAGGTTGAATTTAAAGGAAGTGAACCTGAATTTGCGTGGAGGGAGAGTGGTAAACCATTTAGGGAAAACCACCCCCAGTTCACCCAACCGAGTTCATTTTATTGATGTGATTAAGATTATTATTTTTGCAAGTAAAAGTTGTTAAGTCATACAATTTTTCTATAGTAAAGGTTTTCGTATTTCAAAGAGTAGTGGAGATGTAATCAAAATGGAGATTTCACTTTGTTATTAATATGTATTTGAGTGGTGCCACTTCTGTATGATATTAAGAAAGTGCCTGGATATGAATATTATTCACAATTTCGATAAAATCAACTATTTTCGCCCATAAGTAAACTAACATTAATTTAATGGTCGTAGAGATAATTCCAAAGATATTTCTGAGGAAGTTTATGAAAACACTAGACACAAAGTTTCAGCCTAATCGGTAGAATAGTTTCGACTGTAGTCCCAGTGGCAGATTGATAAACAGAAAGACAGACGGACAGAGGTAATTGAAAAAAACAACACTTTTTTAGGTTCTAGATTGCTTTGAAACGTCGACATCCATCAAAATATCAAATTAGTTTGGTTTTTTTTTTACGATCACAATGCTTCCTCTCCCTGGAAGGGAAGGAGGGGGTCACGAGAAAATAAAAAGGAATAGCGACCAATACCCACACCTGTAGTCACGCTGTCTAAAGCAGGGGACCGCCAAGCCATCGATAGCGAGCTTCCGACCGCTCGCGAGGATGTTTTTTTTAAAATATTTTTTCACCCACCTTGGTGACGTAGTTCGCTAACGCGCTTGTCGTGTTATTATTAATATTATTATTAGCACCGCGTCTTACTACCCGTTCGGGTTATACTCACTTACGCTAATGTGTAATGGTAGGGTGATTGTGAGATGAAATGAAGGACCTACAGTTTTAACGTGGAATCCGAACCACGGTGGTGACCTGGCCGCTTGTCGTGTTAAGCTCGACTGCTGAGAACGGGGAGATCGAGGTTCGAATCTCGGTCGGGTGAACTGGGGTTGGTTTTTCCTAAATGGTTTTCCACTCTCCCTCCACGCATATGCGGGTTCACTTCCTCTAATTCAACCTTCCCAGTTCCTAAATCCATTAACGTAATTAGTACTTAAAGCGTATAACCCGAACGGGTAGTAAGACGTGGTGCTTAATATTATTATTATTGTTATTTTTTTTGCGACAATAATTTACATGACAATATCTGATTCTGCAACTGAACGCACAACCACATCAACTGATGCGCGTTACGTCTGTCATCATCATCAATATCATCATACATCATCCGTCGTCGTCGTCGTCGTACGTTTCGAGGTTATGATTGATCTATGTATGGTAGTTTCTAAATGGTTTGTTTCTGAATGTTTTAATGCGAGTTCGGTTTTTACTTTCTCGCGACCCGTAAGAGAAAGGACGTATTGAGATCATCGAAAGGTTTGAATTCGAGATGTTGATGAATGTCTACCTTTTATGACCTCCTGAACCCTAAAAAGTGTTTTTTGCAATGACTTGTCTCTTGAGTTTGTCTCTTGGCTTAGAATCGAAACCATTATACCGATGAGGTTAATAGTTGGTATATTGGGGTTTCATATGGTTTCTCAGAGACATTTTGGAATTATCGATATAACCATTTAAGCGGAAAAAGAGAAAAAATATCAATTTTATTTGAACGGCTGTAACGGATTTTATTAAAACACCTATCTAGGCACAGTTTGGCATTACACACCAAATGGCATATGTCTTTTATTCCGGGAAATTGGCTTAAAAGGTACTTTATATAAGTGGATGTATCCAATTCTCTTTATATTTCCTCAACTATTTGAAATACTAAATAGATTATCATTGCAAGCTGTAGGACTGTTAAAGATAAAAAGCTTTTAGTTGAAAGGATATATTTTTTAAAATTTACAAGCTATAAGCAAATGTATATTTTAAAAAAAGCTCGTGGAGCTTTGGGAAATTGAGAGTTGAAAATGCACAGAACCAAATAATACGATTCTGTAAAAGTGTATACGATTTCAAGGATGCTTTTTGGAGAAATACGATGTTCTTCTTTTCCTCATTATGTTTACATAACAATTTATGAGGGTCCCCGTAATTACAACATATCCTTTTCTTGAGCTAGTACTATCTAGTCCACTTCATTATACCTTATCCCTATCTTGAGCTATTTATATCCAGTCCTTCTCATATATCTGCCATATCATAGGTTCTTAAACTTTTTGATTCGTGAGCCCTTTGCATAAGACAAAAATATCAGCGAACTCGGCCAATAATGGATAGTTTGATATTTGTTTTTTAGCGGTTTTAGATCAAATGAGATATTAAATTAATTAACATAGCTATTGAAAAAAATGCCATTTTGAAGTTTTATTTAATATTATTAATAAAAGTTAAAATTAACAGTTACCCGCTTCGTTGACCGCGTGGCCAAAGGCGATACGCTTGCAATAGACTAGACTTCCGATGATGGGGAGATCGAGGTTCGAATCTCTGTCGGGTATACTGAGTTTGTTTTGCTATAATGGTTTTCCACTCTCCCTTCACGAAAATGTGGGTACACTTCCTATAGCCTTAAACTTCCTCATACCTAAAACCATCAGCGTAGGTCCTAATTAGTACATACCGAACGGGCAGTAAGATGCGGTGCTGAGAAAGAAGAAGTAGAAATATGCAGATTAACTAAACAAACTGTTATTAAAATTTGTGATCTATTCATGTAATCATGTCCAACTAAGTTTAGTTCTGCAAACTAAACAAATATAGAAAGAAAATTTGTAGTATATTAAAATTTCAATAATTCTGTGATACATATTTAATTTATTCATGTTTGTCAATGTTTGCTGCGACCCGAATAGTCATTTTCACGACCCCTGGGTAGAAAACCGGTCTCCTGGGTTATTAATTTGATGATAAAAATGTCTATTAAAGCTTTCTAATAAACCAACATATTATTTCGTATATATATCAAATTTATAATGACGAGTTTAGGGATTGTGATTGAATAATTTTAACCCCCAAACAAATTAAAATGTAACAAATGTTACCTGAAAGTTTAAAAAACGAGTTTTGTTGACACAATAACTTAATTGCGGTTTGTGGTGCACTGCGAAATTTGTCTAAGAATGTTTTAATGTGGTTTTTAATTGAAGTCAACACATCCATTACGTTTGCCCTCACGGTTATTGGGCCCGACTATGATCCAAGAAGCCGGTATTTAAACCCATACCAGTTGTATTTATTTTCAGTTCTTACTAACCAAATATATGTTGCTGCAGTTCATAATAACCAAGTAAAATCATCTGTATTTTTACTTTCCTAATCCTTGATCACTATTTCTTCTTCAATAACTGTTTCTCATCTCGTAGTAAGGTATTTCAAGAGAGTCTGTCTTATCGCAATTCTAATGCAAATTTAAGCTGTGGCATTGCGCTTAACAAGAAAATTAGCTCCCTCTAAAAACTTTGGTTCGTTTCCCGGTGGAGTCGGATATTTAATCTTTATTGAACTGTTAAAATAACATTGTAAAAAAAAAAAAGCTTGTCTTCCCTTGAATTGTGTTCCTCTCGTGTCTGCATCGGTGGACGCGCTGTCTAAATATCGGGCTCATCTTCTGACTGACCGGAAACGTGGATATTGAGAATCAAATACCGCCAGGCTCTTTATTTTACCTGAAATATATTATCATTCTCCTTTCAGGCAAACGATGATACGTTTCTTCGAAATGATACCTTCATCCTCTCTCTCGCATCATTACAAACATGGAGATTGATGGTAAGACGTGTTTCGTTTCCTTTTCGGAAAGATAAAATTGTACTAGAAATGGTTCCATATATATCCACCTCGCAGATATGTAGCTATTGTCTGTTGTAAAACTAGAATTGGCTTACAATATTTATAAGAATTGACAAGACATATCCACGAGGAAGATGCAGTTGGAAGAGTTTAAATAACATTACAATTACCCGCCTCGGTGGCGTAGTTGGCTAACGTGCTTGTCGTGTTGAGCTAGACTGCTGAGGGAGGGGAGATCGAGGTTCGAATCTCAATCGCGTGAACTGGGGGTGGTTTTCCCCAAATGGTTTTCTACTCTCCCTACACGAAAATGCGGGTTCAATTCCTCTAATTCAACCTTCCCAATTCCTAATCCACTAGCGTAATTAGTACTTAAAGCGTATAACCCGAACGGGTAGTAAGACGCGGTGCTAAATATTATTGTTATTATTATTATTATTATTATTATTATTAAACATTACAATTACTGTAAAATAAAAGCCAAAGCTACCGCGATCGGATATAGGTATAAACATTGGTATTTTAAAGCTAGTAAAAATAACGCACTAGTTTGTTAGCCTCTTTTCCCTCCAGTGGCAGGAGTGGCCAAACTTTTCAATCTAGGGATCTGCTCCAGAGAAGAAAAATCTCTTGCGATCTACTGTACTACGGGACCATAGGCTTACATTATTTGCTATGATTGTAGAATTCAATATGAGATATTATATGTGATAAATATGTTGAGAAATAAATTTTTAAGAATTGTGAACACTTTTATTAAATATATCTGTAGAGATTATTTAGAGTGGATAGTTGTTGAATTTACATATATAATTAGATATAAAATATAATTAAAAAAACACATTAAAATGTGAGTCAGGTCACACTAATAATAACATGTAAAATTATACACAATTATTAAATTAACATATAGAAAGAATATCAAAGACTAGAAGAACAACACTATGTTGTCATATATTACAGGAGTAATAAGAAAAATAGTTAAAATGCAAATTTGACAAAATGTTGGATAAATGATATTGAATTTTATTTCTTATCTTAATTCCCATGCTCCTTTTTTTCCAAGGCATCGTAGAGATTGGATTGTTACATGTTTCGGTACTCTACGGCGCCATCATCAGACTACATCAAAGAAAAAATGCGATAGGTTATGGTTGGTGACCTGGTGGTCTAGGGGTAAGGTGTCAGACTTCTATGCTGGCGGCCGGGGTTCAATCCTCGGTCCCGGCACAGATTTATCTGATTACCAAACCCTTCCTTCACCTCTGACAAGACATCTTGTGAATGTGAGGAATGCCAGGTCTCCACCGTGGTTCGGATTCCACGTTAAACTGTAGGTCCTTCATTTCATCTCACAATCACCCTACCATTACACATTAGCGTAAGTGCGTATAACCCGAACGGGTAGTAAGACGCGGTGCTAATAATAATAATAATAATAATAATAATAATAATAATAATAGGTTATGGTTCAAGTAATGGGCGTTGGCTAACAAGAAAAACAAAGTGGAAAAAGATGGAATTAACTCTGAAAATTAACCAATGTGAAGAATGAAATCTCATATTTACCATTAGATCCTGTCTTAGTGAGTTGCTCTAGTTGATACCAGATTCAAACTGATTAAAAATATGAACGGTTGTGTAATTGAAAACTAAGGTGTTTAGTTTAGAAACATATGGAAAGTCAAAGATAATGAAACAACATTAAAATTTATTTCTCAACATCTTTTTATCACATATAATATCTCATATTGAATTCTACAATCATAGTTTAAACTGCTTCCTTATTACAACTTCTACCATGTTTTTTTTTTAAATTACATTATTTGTTTCATTGGTAAAAATTTAATAGCTCATTCGTGTTTTAATAGTAAAATTATATGGCATACAAGGACATATAGTCCTTTCACTAACTGAAACCGTGTTTTTCTTCAAACCACATAATATATATATAAATGTATTTTCTCATTAAACACTTTACTTTGAAGTTGATGCCGCATTATCTTAGGATAGTTTGTTGTATAAGGGTTCATAATTACTGTCATAAATGAAGGCAGGATTATAAATGGTCATCAGTCAGACAACTTCGATATTTTGATTTTCTAATGTTGATTAGAGGAAAATCTGCAAACATTTCTTTCTTTTTCTTTCTCTCAATCTTTTTTAATCGATCGACCAAACAGGCGGCCGCGGTCGACCGGTAGATCGCTATCGACTGTTTGATCACCTCTGCTTCTGGCCCTTCCAGTGAACAACGTTACAACAGGGAGAGGGGTGTGGGGGTAGAAGAGGGGAGATGTGCAATACAGAGCTCATGTATTGAAGTCTAAAAGTCGCGTACCGCGTTATAAATAGCTCGGGGCAGCCGCGGGAATAGGACGAAAATAAACTTATTCTTCTCTGTGTCAGACTACAAGGACGGTCCATCGTCCTCCTAGTCTGGGACTGTGTGTATCTAGGACCACCTCTGCGGTCTAGCGGTCACAGTTCCTGGCTACAGATTCACAACTACCGGCACTTTCAGATTTTATGTGAAGCGGTTGATTTGGAACGAGGTCAACTAAGCCTCGTGAGGACAAATGAGGAGCAACTTAAATTGAAAAACGTAGCTGCTCTGGTTTAGAAAACTGAGATAAACTGTTGTGGGGAGGGGGCTCGTTTTGTTTACTACACGACACCTTTTACCCGCACAAGTTGGCATTATCTTCGCCAGCAGGCTGTGACTGCTTGATTGGATGACTTGGAGTTTTTTTATATGTATCTAGGGATGAAGGAGGTACAGTTTAGATGATGATGTCCTGCATTTTAATGACGTGAGAATGAGAAATCGTTTGAAAAAAAAAACACTTTAGTACACTCGGCTGAAATGTGAACCTTGACCTTCCCAGCACCGGTAAGCCAAATAAGCTTAGACTGACACCTTTGTCTGCGTGCCCACATGTATAAATCCAGGCTGACAAATTGATATTGATTGAATGTCTTTCCCATTGAAGGTGCATCCATATTTGTTATAAAATTAATAACAATATCACCAGGGAAATAACATATTTTTGTCTTGAGAAAACCTGAAAAAGTCGGGGCATTGTAAAGGTGAATTCTTGCCGCCATTCGCCATCCTGATTATCTTCCGTGTAAACTTGTGATTGTTTTCTCAGAGGAGGGAGGGAGTCTGAAGTAATGGCTAGACCAAGTCCGGACTTAGCTCGGCTTGCAGATAGCGAAGATAATCAAAATATGGTTGGGACTAGCGCAAATGCTGTTGTGGTGTCTTCCTGGTGAAATAACTTGCGAGTTTAGCTAGTATCGATTGGTACGCTTGAGTGTCATTGTGCTGGCTATATGCGAACTAAACTCTGTCAATAGAACGATTTAATGTTTGTTAATTACAGTGGTGTGGGGATCCTTAGCCAGATCATGTCTGAAAATTGAATACCTATAAAGGCTATTTGGAATGGGTCTTGTCTGGAAAACTCTTGAAATTTAGACTCATCCTACACACTATTAGGTGACCTGGTGGTCTAGGGGAAAGGTGTCAGACTTCTATGCTGGCGGCCGGGGTTCAATCCTCGATCCCGGCACAGATTTATCTGATTACCAAACCCTTCCTTCACCTCTGACAAGACATCTTGTGAATGTGAGGAATGCCAGGCCTCCACCGTGGTTCGGATTCCACGTTAAACTGTAGGTCCTCCATTTCATCTCACAATCACCCTACAATTACACATTAGTGTAAGTGCGTATAACCCGAACGGGTAGTAAGACGCGGTGCTAATAATAAGAATAAGAATACAAACTATTTTGAATAGCCCTCCTCAGTTGTTGTTTTTTTTAATTTGTATGCCCCAAAAAATTTTTTGTGTGGTTCTCGCTTGATTTTAAATAAATTATACTCGTTTATATGCAATTTAGAGTGAGGCTGCCTCAGCATTTATATATTTTTAAGTTGGGTGCTTCTGAAAGTTATTTAGAGTTTGATCAAAGGCCATCTTACAGTTCCATATTCGAGAATGTCAAAAGTGAGTATAACAAATAGGGGTGTCAAATCATTTCTACTGGGCAGTGACACAAAACCCACCTCTCACCCTCACCTCCCGGTTCCATAACCACTGGTTCATTAGCCTATAAGGGAACGGTTGGTAAGAAAGTGAGAAACTACATCGTCGGATACACCACTCTGGCATTCCCTGTCTGAAGGCTTAATGTGGATTCACACGTTGACCGAAAAACTATAGCAGAACAGAAAGTAGTCACGTGACGAGTGGCTCTAAGCCAATCACAATATTTCCACCTTATCGGCGCGAGCTGGTCCGCTAAAGTTCAACTCATATCTACTTCATCAGTTCTGCTTGAGCTGTTCAGCACAGGAGAACCAACCAAGTCTCATCAGCCATCTAAAATCAGTACGCATGCGCATTTGACAACACATGCCCTCTACAGCCAGAAGCAAGCAGACAGCTTCGTTTGCCGTTGTGAAGAGGTTTGACTGAGCATGTTTTTTTCGAGAATGGTTATCTGCTCTCCCTCAATTCAAATGTGGGTACACTTCCTCTAAATTTAACCTTCCTCATCCCTAACACATTAGTGTAATTAGTACAAATGAGTGATGACCCGAATGGGTAGTAAGGTTTGATGCTAAAAAGAGATTGATTTTTTTGCACACTTTCAAACTGTAAAAACTTATGTATATTTTTTTGGCACATCGTCTTACCACCCGTTCGGGTTATATGCCTGTTTACTTATTACACTGCATTTGCGTGGAGGGAGAGTGGAAAACCACTTATAAAAACCCACTGTGCACCCAACTTGGATCAAACCTTGATCTCCCCATCAACGGCAGTTTAGTCCAACACGAGATTATAGCGTTAGACCACGCGGCTGCTGAAGCGTGTCATATCATTTCTCTCTTCACTAAATTTACTATTACTTAACAAACTTTTATAATATAATAGAATCAAAGCAAATTGTAGGATTAATTAATAAGACAGTGAAGGCGATACTTTTTAAAACTATTACTACAATTATTTTATAGTTGGCGATTGAAGTAGATTATGT
Organism: Timema cristinae; assembly: GCA_039000515.1. Taxonomy (NCBI): domain Eukaryota; kingdom Metazoa; phylum Arthropoda; class Insecta; order Phasmatodea; family Timematidae; genus Timema; species Timema cristinae. The sequence goes on from JBCFYV010000935.1 coordinate 23,739,902, forward strand.
TTGTTTTGGTACCGATGTGAAATTTATTTCCAAATTTTATTTGCTTACAGATTAATCCGAGACGGATTTGAAAAAGTGATATTTCCTGTCGGTAAGTGCACCTTTACTGTTTTTTTTAATGAAACTAAAATATTAACTTATTCGTGTTTTAAAAATTAGCATTAAAGTGAGGTGGAATAAGACCCGAGATAAGGTCAATGACTTTTCAGTTTATATAGTAAAATATTTATTTGTCCAAAATAAATAAAATATTGCTCCAGTAGCAACGTTTAGTTTAAGTTTCTTCACACGTTGATATCAACAGTTGATGAATATCTGTCAAGGGTTTCATCGAATTTAATCACAACTTTTTCTGTTAAGCTAAAAAGTTTATCGTTTAGTGCCGCTATGTTTATTATAAATATTCAACAACAATTGATATCACCTTGTGTAGAAAATTAAACAAAACATTTCTGCCGATTTATTTTGGCCAGGAAAAAAAAATTCTATAAAAACTGCAATAACATAGACCTTTTATACTGTCCCTTCCATCCCCATCTTAAATAGAGAAAAACCATATGTACCGTATTTTGAAAACTAAATTTTAAGTTTATCTAAATCAAACGTTGATATTGTTTTTAATAGTACAAGGAATATAAAAAAACCTTAAAATTTTCAATTAATTTTTTTATTTAAAAGAAGAATAAATTGTTTGAAGGAATGATCATAATTTTAGGCCTTGTGCTTGTACTGACGAGGTCCCATAGCCGTCAAAAGGCTTTTGACCAATAAAATTAAATACAGTCCTGATGGATTAAATAGCAAAGCTATTATTTTTGTTAACTACGGTTATAGACGCATCTAAATATCAAATTCTTTAAATTGAAAATTTACACCTGTACACGGGAATCGAACCCGTGACCTTTGACTAAGTACGCCAATGATATAACCACTGAGCTATCCAGGAATCATCTCATTCCCAGGTTCATTCTTCACTCATATTTTAAGGCAGAGGTTCCGGGTTTGATTCCCGTGTTCAGGTGTAACTTTTTAATATAAATATAGTCAGTTTCGCTATAAAATTGATTCTTTTAGATCAGACGATGCTTCACGAATGGTAAACAGAGCATTCACTGAACACTTTCAGTGTTTCTTGGGGTCACTATTATTTGTGGAGACCGTCCTTTAGGTCTAGTGGTCAGCAACACTGACTCCTGATCTAGAGGTCCTGGGTACGATTCCTGGCAATACCATAGGTATTTTTTCTGAGTGGGGAACTGTTTCTATGGTCACCGTGGTCTGGTCATTTAGTCTTAAGTTAGATTTAAGATTCCTTCTGGCTCCACACCTTCATAATCACCATCATCATCTCATCCTATTACGTGTCTGACGTGTAGACAGCCTGCAAGATGGACCCTGGGAAACGTTCTGTTCCCACAGAGCGGCTAAAATGTTTCATCTCTCAAGGTCAAATATGCTATATTCTTGAAAAAAAATGTGGACACTGTTGTTTCCTTTGCATTGTTTTTATTTAAACAGTTTGCTATAAAATAACCTTTTTTTTGTGTGTCATTTTAGTTGATAATATTTTTTTTTATTATTTGAGTTAAAAAAATTAACAGATTCTGGTACCTGTATTGGATTTATGTTTTTTTTACCGGATTTGGGTAGACTCTCATTTAAAATCAAGTTACCTGTATAAAATAATCAATAATAAATTCGACCTTTTATCAAACGCCGTTTGGAAGAGATTGAGATACTATTTCAAAACTGTTGTCTAAGAATGTGATCGCCTCTATGGTCTAGTGGCTAAAATTCCTGGTTACAGAACCAGAGGTCCTGGGTTCTAACCCCAGCACTTTATAGTTTTCTGTGAAGCAATAGGTCTGTAACGGGTTTTACTCCGCCTCGTGAGCAGGGAGTCCAACCGGAACTGATAACAGATATTAAACAGTTATTTTTAAGGATATAGAACCGGAATAAGAACCTTAAAGTTAAATTACTGTCCAAACACCAAAACAGGAGTTGTAATCGATGTATATTTAAGTTCATAAAGGTTCTTAATCTCAATTTAAAGGGATCTATTTTACCCTTTCTCGGGATCTTTAGTTAAAGTCGGGTATATTCCTTTGTTGTTTTTATATATATAATTTTTAGCTTGTAGATTATTTTTAATGTAGTTTTGTATTTAGAATTTTATAATGGCAATATAACAATAAGTCTAAGTATTAAAAGAACCGCAAACAGAACCTGAATTTAATTAAGACCCAAAAAAGAACCCGAAATTAAATTTTTCTCTAACAGGAACCTTAAAAGTTTATTGGAAGAACCTGAACCAAAACCGATACATGTTTCTGTTTGACCTCCTGCTCGTTAGGACAATTATTATTGAGGAGCTACTTGGATAAAGAAGTAGCGGCTTTGGTCTAGAAAACTGAGATGATGGCCAGAGGCTCGTTGTGCTGATATGGCACTTCTATTCGCCAACATGTGGCGGCCGCGAGGTCTCTGTAGCTCTCTTGCGGGCTGACACCGTGGAGCTTTTTTCCTGTTAATGTTTTTATGAGAAACCATTCGTAAGTAGAATAATAATAATAATAATATTATTATTATTATTATTATATTAATATTTTAGCACTGCGTCTTACTACCTGTTCAGATTATATGCTTATGTACTAATTACACTGATTTAGGGATTATAAAGGCTTAATTTAGAGGAAATGCACCCGCATCTTCGTGGAAGGAGAGTGGAAACCCGTTTAGGGGGAAACCACCCTCAGGGTACCAGACTGGTATCGAACCCCGATCTCTCCATCTTCGGCAGTCTAGTCCAACATGAGAGTAGCGCGTTAGATTACGCGGCCGCCGAAGCGGGTATAGAATTATTAGTTTTACATAACGTGACGTGTCTTCTCTTGAGAAACAAATGTGTTGATGACATCTTTATAAGAGAGGTGAGCTAGAAAACGTTGACAGGATAGCTGAGAAGTGCTTGTCATTCGAAGTGACAGTTGAATAGCATATAACAGATCTTTTAGAACTACAAACCTTAGCGACTATGGACAAGAGGCGAGAGGGAGTATTTATTTATTTTTAAGATGTATTTTACTGTTTCATAAAATGTATTATTGAACATAATTTTAGAACAAAATAAACTTAGGTTTATATATTTTTCATGAGTGATGTGTGAATGGTGAATTCTTCCCGGATTTTGTTGATAACGCCATAGACTTTCACGCCACGGGTACATTATAAAATTCGATTTTTGTATCCGTATTATGTTCTGCACCTTATTTTTCGGGCCTCTATTCATTCTTTTTTAGTTTTTTCACGTTCCCATCATTTTTTTCGTGATTTTCTATTTTTAAATAAGTACACATTACTCATATTTCAAAAACATTTCGTGACCCACCAAAAATCTACTTACACCCCACAGTTTGTGAACCACTAGTAGTTAACTACGGCTAACTTACATCGAAAATATACTCATGTGAACTATTCTTATCGTATAGAGATTTTCTAAAGGTTAATCGTTAAGTAATCGTCCTCTTAAATCTTTTTATCTCAATTCTATATAAAAAGTGATAATACATAATAATATGTTAGGTCCGGATGTAATCACACTCGTACTGATTAAATTGTTGAAGTTTAGTCGCTGACTCTAATAGCCCAGATATCAATACCGGTGTATTATTTGATGGTGATGGGTAGGTTGGGGTTCGAAACTGAGCTGGCTGTACTTTGGCTGTTTTTTACCAAACAGTTTCTACCACTCCCTTCACCAAAATGTTCATACAATTATTCTAAATTCTACCTTTTCATTCTTGCCCTAATAGAGTAAGTATTCTGTTGTGGTGTAGATAGCATTATGAAAAAGCGAGACTAGGATTATAGCTACAATCATGTGGATTTCCGAACTAATTATTTAATTAATGATTAAACGTTTAGATGTGAATAGTTAAAACTCGATTTAAATAGACTTTTAAATATGCAAAACAATTATTTTTTAAAATATTCTCGATATTGTCTTGTTAGAATTTAACTTAAATGGATTACGCACAGCAAACTTGAGATCAAGCCTGTCTTTGGGAATCAGGTTTTGTACACATTTGTGTATACTTCAGTGGAAATATGCAAACTTCGTGGATTAGTTGATCTTTGTGTTATTTTAACACAATTTAACACACTTGTGGCCCACAGAGGTTCTGGGCAAGAGTCCTTAACGTCAAACTCTTAAATGTTTTGAAATTTAATAGTGGACAAGAGCATTGCCTGAACAGGTGAACGTGGGCTAAATGTTGAGTTTGGACCAGAGTAAAAAACCGATGAAATGCTACATTTGGAACATTGCACTGTACGGAGCAGAAACTTGGACTCTTAAGAAGATTTAAAACAAATACTTGGAGAGCTTTGAAATGTGATTCTGGAGAAAACTTGAAAAATCAGGTGGACAGACGGGGTGACAAATGAAGTCCTAATAATAATGGGTGAATGAATGGATAATTCTTTCGGTACAAAGCCAACTGGATTGGATACATCCTAGGAAGAACTGTCTTCTGCCCGAAGTCATAGAAAGAAAGGTTGAGGGAAAGATGAGATTAGGAAGGAGTGTGATTCAAATACTAAACGACTTGAAGGAAAGAAGAAAATTCTGGGAGGTGAAGGAAGAAACAGAGGAGAGGGCAGGGCGCATTGGCAATCTAAGTTCTCTGACAAAAGGAATGAACCTGTCGTAAGACAAAACATATAATAATAAAATAATATATATTTTACTGTTAATTAATTACAAAAGAAGAGGGTATTTCGTAAGACAGAACACCTAATAATAAAATATGTATTTTTATTATTAATTAATATATTATTTTACTACTAGGTGTTTTATCTTACGACAGGTATATTCCTTTTGTCAGTGAACGTATTATATATATATAGTGGAAATGTAAATAGGAGAGGGGAGATAGGAAGGTTGTGTCTACATATTACTTTTACGCATCCACAAAAACTATATTTATTTTTGGAGCTAGAAATGCATCGTTGGTTTTATAGCTAAGGAAAGTTAACAACTCTTTAAATGTCAGAATATCTTCATTAAACGACTTTATTCGTGACACTCCTCTAACATCTGGCAATAAGTTGGTGAATTTAGCTCCTCTTCTTCTTATTATATTATTATTATTAGCACCGCGTCTTACTACCCGTTCGGGTTATACGCACTTACGCTAATGTGTAATGGTAGGGTGATTGTGAGATGAAATGAAGGACGTACAGTTTAACGTGGATCCGAACCACGGTGGGCCTGGCATTCCCACATTCACAAGATGTCTTGTCAGAGGTGTAGGAAGGGTTTGGTAATCAGATAAATCTGTGCCGGGCTCTTCTTATCGTACGATATGTTAGTAATTGAATACTATACGTCAACAAACAAAACACACGTCTCGAGCACGCGAAATAAACGTCAAGGTCGTCTATTCTGGTATGCCGGTGACAGAGAGTTTTGAGTTCGAGTATTGGCTGGCTGTACTGAGGCAGTTTTTTTCTCTGAATGGTTTTCCACTTTTCCTTCGTGAAAATACGTGTTTTTTTTATATTTAATGTGTATCACAAACTGATATGTGATGATGGTTCAAAGGATCAAATTCAATTATTAAACATTTTTTGAAATGTGAAAATTTTGAGATTATTTGAAATATGTTTATGGCGTGGAGGATAATGACGTCATCTATACTTATAAAATAACATGTCCTGATTGATTGACTGACTGACTGACTGACTGATTCATCATCGCCGAGCGCAAACTATCAAGGCTACAAGCATGAAATTCGGACTGTATATTCATTTTGTTATGTAGGCACCCACTAAGAAAGGATTTTAGAAAATTCCACCCCAAAGGGGTCAAAATAGGGGATGATAATATGTATGATAATATGTATGAAAGTCCGTCATTTTGAAAGTTACATAAACAAAATTTTGTATTTCGGTTATTGACGTAAAACAAATAAATACGTGTTTCAGGAATTTTGGAAATTTTATTTAATAAGGGATGAAAAAGGGGGTGAAAGTTTGTATCGGACTTGCATTATTTTTGATCTGAGGTCAAGTTATGGTCATCAACGTAACGTAATATTTTAAATTAATCTGTAAATACATATGTATATTTTCGTATTTGTATATAATCAACTTCCACGCGAGCAAAGCCGCGGGCAACAGCTATCTAGTCAACTATAAATGGAAACAAGCACACCCTTAACACACATATTTTTTAAACTAATACATATTTTAAATTAACACGATTATAAATTAACTCTTTGTCCACTACCTCCACATGCTCATTAACTCATTAGTACCCGCGCACCATTGTGTAGCTCCACTAGTAACGTGTGGTAGAAACTTGAACTATATTAGTTATTGAATTAAAATATATTAATATTTTTGCTATTTTTTTAGTTTCTAAATACATTAACTTTGCAGTATAGGGGTGGAAGAAATCACAAACTATAAATACGATACCATTTAATTGAGTAAATAAAAAAAAGTTAATTTTATGTTTTAAATAGCATAAATGCCTTTTAATTTAAACTAATGAAACTGAAATGAACTATTATTGTTCCAATTGTTTTACAGTTTTATAAAAACACCTAGAAATTGTTTTAATATTATTTTTTCAATGTACAGATTCATATATTTTGTAATCATTTTGTCACACAGGATATACTTCAAAAATAGTCTAAACGTGTTTCCACGATGTGTTAATAAATAACAATGTTCCGCGATCATATTCTTAATCAAATGGAACGAATTGTTCTCTCTCTCTCTCTCTCATTGGTTGTTGCATCCCGACGAAATGAAGCTAAGCTTCTTCATTATATTTTATGTCCTCTTCATAGCCATTAAATTCGGATTTCGGATGATGACCACTTTCATGAACTTGGTCTACTTCCGGATCCTTGAGGTCACTCACTCTTTATTTGTCATTACTGTTCTCATCTTCACTTACCTCACGGAGCCATTGTTGCCAAACTTCTGTGCTAGTAATCTTGTCTGTCGTAGTCACTAAAATTAAAAAAATCCGAGTATGGCTACAACTAAAAAAAAGACCCTCTTCGTTGTCCGCGTGATCTAACACGCTACTCTCGCAGTAGATTAGACCACCGATGACGGGAATATCGAGGTTCGAATCTCTGTTGGATGCACTGAGAGTGGTTTTTTAAAAAAAATTGCCCAATCTCCATCCACGCAAATGTATATACACTTACTATAAATATAATCTTCCTAATCTCTAAAACTATAGAATAATTAGTACATAAGCGTATAACCCGAACGGGTAGTAAGACGCGATGCTAAAAAGAACTCGCACTTACTCGCGTGGAGGATGTTTACCCTGTGGAACTTGACCGTTGACTGACATTACACGGTCAGGTTGCGGAAGAGCACACACTGTGTAAGCTAACATTATTTTTCCATTTCATTGTTAAGGAAATAATGTTGTAATGTAAAGGAATACTTTATAAAACGTTTAACAGTGTAATCCTCCGCTTATTGGTGTGTATTCCATACTATTGCGTGTTTAGTTACTCTCGCGGTTCTAAGGTTAGAATCTTTATTTTATTTGAACGCCAAGGCTCTTAAATCGTTCTTTTGCTTGGTTCCAAAATAGTACTTTTGATTTAATTTTGATGCATGACGTTTTACAATGCTATGATTTATCCACGCACTCAAGTTTATTATTATAGGCCTAAATGATAGCCTAATATGACTAATTATTTGTTTATTATTGTTGATTTGTAAATTTTATTTCAATCTATCAATTTTTATTTTTATTTATTGTTTTAATAATTATAACTCACAGTTACAACTATAAATATACATACGTATGACTTTGGGAGCAGAGGTACCATTTATCAAAGTGGTGACTGAAATTGTACCGAATAAAAGGATTTGGTAAAAACAAAAAGTTTTACTCCCTTTTGTTTTAAAATAAAATTGTAAAAAAAAAAAAGTTATGGCATATATTTATAAATAAAGTTCAAATTTTAGTGAAATTAGGTTGTACAAGTTGTATTATTATTTTATTTATAAATATTCTCAAACGTTCTTTATTAAATAATTCGTATATTTTTCAAAAAGCTTAAAGAGCTTACTGAATTTTTTTTTTTTAGGTTTGAATAATATGAATTTGTTGAATTAAATCCCTTATGAAGTACAGTTTCATCGTCCTTCCCCTACGTCTTCGTGCAAAAATAAAATGAATAGTAAGGTACGTCATAATCGCGCATATTTTCTCAATCTGCTGTAGCAAGGAACAAAATTTTCAAAAATCTGTTATCAGTTAGCTACCCTTAAATGATTTTTACGCAAATTTATTTTTTGTAGCCACATACGTTTTGAACTAATTATTATACATTTAAAAAAATTATAAGCACACACATATTTTTATTGGTCAAACGAAAATACATTCGTATTAATTTTGAACAAAAATACTATAGATTTTCTAAATATTTAAAATCACCAATAAACCAGTCTTTAGGTAGTCTTCCGTTAATTCTAAGACTAAAATAAAAATCACAACCTTGTCTCCAGGTGGGCCATAACACCTAAATATAAATGTGCGCATTCGTACAGTTTTTAACTTTACTATTGGCAGCATAAAGCCAACTACCCAGTCAATGGTGGCTGCGTTATCTGATAGCTCGTGATTCTTAATTGTTCACACATTTGTAACCGACGATTCCCGCACATCCTTCACAGACTCGGCCTTAAAATATGAGTGGAGAATGACCCTTGGAACGGTAGGATTCCTGGATGGCTCAGTGGTCAGAACATTGGCGTATTAAGCCAAAGGTCCCGGGTTAGATTCCCGTATCCAGGTGTCATTTTTCAATTCAAATAATATCTAAATGTGTGACCTGGTGATCTAGGGGTAAGGTGTCAGACTTCTGTGCTGGTGGCTGGGGTTCAATCCTCGGTCCCGGCAGAGATTTATCTGATTTCCAAACCCTTCCTTCACCTCTGACAAGATATCTTGTGAATGTGGGGAATTCCAGGCCTCCACCATGGTTCGGATTCCACGTTAAACTGTAGGTCCTTCATTTCATCTCACAATCACCCTACCATTACACATTAGCGTAAGTGTGTATAACCCGAACGGGTAGTAAGACGTGGTGCTAATAATAATAATAATAATAATAATATCTAAATATAAAGTTTAAATGAAATCCATTAAACTATTTCGGCTCTAGCCCCAGGGACAGCCAGAATCATAATCCTCACCTTTTTTATTCGTGTGTTAATAGAGCCACGGCTAGTATCCATCATTATAATTAAGTTTCATATGGTACATGTGTAATATTTCTCTGTCTCGGGTTGTGTGTCCTGCCTAATAGAGGACGTTGTGTAACTCGTGGCGGTGTCCACCCTGGCAGGAGTGAGTCTTATGAAAGAGCGGGGCCCGCTTGGCTCCGAGCACGGGCTCACGGTGAAAGGGACGTCTTCCTGCCAACATCGAGCGCATATTTCGACAAATCGGCCCTTGCCAACTGACATAGTTTCCCTCGCATTCTGCCACGGCATCTCATCTCATCTCGCTGAATGGATGTCGGACTCGTCCAGTCTACTGGTGGCAGGCAGGTTGCATCTCGACCGGCTTGTGTTGAAGTTTTGTTTTTATCATCGCGTCTTAATAGGCCTACCCATTAGATGGCATTAGGTACTCAAATTTTCATTGCCGCACTTACTAAAGTACGCCACCTATTTCTATCTTGAGTTAGCTCTATCCAGTCCACCTCATTACACCATATCCCTATCTTGAGCTAGCACTGTCCAGTCCACCTCATTACACCATATCCCTATCTTGAGCTAGCTCTGTCCAGTCCACCTCATTACACCATATTCCTATCTTGAGCTAGCTCTGTCCAGTCCACCTCATTACACCATATCCCTATCTTGAGCTAGCTCTGTCCAGTCCACCTCATTACACCATATCCCTATCTTGAGCTAGCTCTATCCAGTCCACCTCATTACACCATATCCCTATCTTGAGCTAGCTCTGTCCAGTCCACCTCATTACACCATATTCCTATCTTGAGCTAGCTCTATCCAGTCCACCTCATTACACCATATCCCTATCTTGAGCTAGCTCTGTCCAGTCCACCTCATTACACCATATCCCTATCTTGAGCTAGCTCTGTCCAGTCCACCTCATTACACTATATTCCTATCTTGAGCTAGCTCTGTCCAGTCCACCTCATTACACTATATCCCTTTCTTGAACTATTTCTATCCAATCTACCTCATTACACACTATCCCTATCTTGAGCTAGCTCTATCCAGTCCACCTCATTACACCATATCCCTATCTTGAGCTAGCTCTGTCCAGTCCACCTCATTACACCATATCCCTATCTTGAGCTAGCTCTGTCCAGTCCACCTCATTACACTATATTCCTATCTTGAGCTAGCTCTGTCCAGTCCACCTCATTACACTATATTCCTATCTTGAGCTAGCTCTGTCCAGTCCACCTCATTACACCATATCCCTATCTTGAGCTAGCTCTGTCCAGTCCACCTCATTACACCATATCCCTATCTTGAGCTAGCTCTGTCCAGTCCACCTCATTACACCATATCCCTATCTTGAGCTAGCTCTGTCCAGTCCACCTCATTACACCATATCCCTATCTTGAGCTAGCTCTGTCCAGTCCACCTCATTACACTATATTCCTATCTTGAGCTAGCTCTGTCCAGTCCACCTCATTACACTATATCCCTTTCTTGAACTATTTCTATCCAATCTACCTCATTACACACTATCCCTATCTTGAGCTAGCTCTATCCAGTCCACCTCACTACACCCTATCCATATATTGAGCTAGCTCTGTCCAGTCCACCTCATTACACCCTATCCATATTTTGAGCTAGTTCAACCTCATTACAACCTGTCTCTTTCAGGTCCATTCTAATACAATCTTCCCATAAACCTCTGGGTCTTCTTAATGTTCCCGTCCCATTGTGCTTGCCAGTCACTACCATGGACGCGGTTCTAGTTTCTTCCATTCGCACTGGATCTCCTCCCACCAGAGCTCGTGAGCTATTACCACCCTGACAATATCTTGTGATGAGTACAAGGTATGCAACTTATCAACATGTAGCCTCCCTCTCTTCTCCATTATCAATATCACGTTTCAGATCAAACATTTTCCCGAACACCCTTAATTTATTCTCATCACGTAGAATTAAAAGCATACATTAATTTCACTATTGGATATAAAAATGAAGATGGTGGACTATTAAATAATACGTACTTGCATTTGCATGTAGAAAGAGTGGTAAAATATTAAGGAAAAAACATACAGTAAACTCAGCCGGTATTCGAACTCTGATCCTCTGTCACCAGCAATCTAGTACGACCCGAGAGTGACGTATAATACCATGCGACCGCCGATATGAGTTCTGAGAATATTAAACCCTAAATGATTTCCCAAGCTATCCATGCAAATTCTGTTACATTTCTTGTATAGTTTTATCTTTCTCCGAGAGTGTAACTAAAATTCCCGGAGTTACAGCGGGTGTTAAATATAAGTATCAGGGTTGCACGCAGGGACAACACGCCTCAAGATGGCTGTTTTGAACTTGGTGGCAAGACAAACAGAAGCAGAGTTCAAGGCCTCTAATGTTACTCTTATTTTAAATACACAAGTCCAATCTAACGAAAATGCCTTTTCACTTCTCATTAAGAAACTAGCCCTGTGATCTTGAAATATTAAGTACACTTTATAATGAGTGGCCGAAGAGGTTTGATTAAATTTTTGGGAAATAATACAAAGCTATTATTTATTTTAAGTGATCTTTTTTTTTTGACATAACTTGAGTACTTCTAGAGGGAATGTATGAGGAAGGTAGGATTTAATAGGAGATGTACTAGCACTTGCGTGGAGGTAGAGAAGGGAACTATTTAGAAAACATAACCTCCCTGTCAGTGGAAAACCCGACTATACGTGGTTGACACCTAGCTCAGTGGTATTCAACTTAGGGTACGAGATGACATCTTAGGAGATACTTACAGTTTAAAACACGTATACATGTATGTTATTTCCTGGTAAACTGTGAGTAATCAGGGCCATGTTTAGGGTTAGCCGCAAGAGACCCGCACGAAAGGACATGGGATCTAGGAATGCCAGTTTTTATATATAGATAATAGCTTATATAATGTGGTGGGTGGGGTAGGGCTCTATATCTGGCCATTTGACCTTATCTTACCTCTGCTCTCTTGGCGTATGGAGGAACTAATTTCTGAAGCGGGACACCATTAATGCTAATTCCATTATCCCCAGATGATAGGATATGTGAGAATGATGATGGTGTAGAGCAGAGGAGATCTACAGTTTAATTGGGCTCCAAGCCACGGCAGGGGCCTGGCATTCCTCACATTCACAAAGCGTGAAAGCACACACTTTGCCAGAGGTGAAGGAAGGGTTTGGTTATCATATAAATCTGTGCCGGGACAGTGATTTGAACCCCGGACCCCTAACACAAAAGTCTGACACCTTGTCCCTAGACCGCCTGGTCCCCTGACTTGTATAGTGTATATCTTATATTTTTCACCAATACCCTTGAGGGGTATAAAATTGAATAGAAACTATATCTTGGGGTACGTAAATAATGTTTGAAACCCACTTCGCTGGCTGCATTCTCCATCGAGCTACTCTCGCAGTAAGACTAGATTGCCTATAACGGGGAGATCGAGGTTTAAATCTCGGTCGAGTGTACTGAGGGTGGTTTTTACCAAATAGTTTGCCACTCTCCCTCCACGCAAATGTGAGTACACTTCTTATAAATATAACCTCCCTAATCCATAAAATCATCAGCGTAATTAGTGGCCCTACAGAAGCGTATCCCCCAAAAGGGTACAGTAGACCCATGGCTTCTTTGGTGCTGAGTGACAGCTCACAGATGACAGCTGATGGCTTTGAAAAGTTACCAGACCAAATTATGTATCCCTACGCCGAACCATATGATCTGCAAAAACATTTGTTTAGCAGCTGTCACTTCTGACCGTCAAAATTTAGGTATATACATAAAAGTTAACTGTCAGAAGTCAGCTGTGAGCTGTCAGTCGGCACTAAAGAAGCCATGGAGCTACTGTAGTTAGACGCAGTGCTAAAAAAAAAATCTTTAATACTCTTGTGGCGCTAGCCCCCGTGCCCACCGATGCGTGTAGCTGAACTATTGTATCTGCTTGGTCATTAGCCTGTAGAAAGTATGAAAAACAACCTAACCCTTGAGCTTTGTCGGTAATGAGGCTGCCTAGTGATCCTTTGTTCGATTTCAGGTGATCCCTCTGTTCTCTTTCACACATTGCTAAATTAACGCCGTAGTGTTTGACCACCTATTATGTTTGCTTTTATTTCTATTAATTAATGATCTAAATAGAAATATCTCTATCGGTCTAGCTTGTGCGACTGAACTTTGTCTTACTAAACTAGGTCAACCGTCACTGAACAATAATTATTCTTACGCGGATAGAGCCTGCCGCCACTTATATGATTACGCACGCCTCACGCTAATATTCTAAAGTCACCTAGATTATATACTAAGGTACGAGCCAAGAGGGGACTGACCTTTTACAAGCGCTTGTAGGAGACTGCAGTTCAACAAACTTAAACGGTAGATAGCGGGAATTCTTGACTGGTACTTCAAGAGAATGACTGGTGGAACCACTTCAAAACATTGACTGGTGAATAAAGAAACACGTGTTTAGGCAACTGAGGTCTCTGCAATAAACTTTATCTTTGCTCTACGACAGCTGATGGAAAGAAGGTATGAATTTGGGAAAGGCTTGGTAATTATGTTTGGATGTGGTGAAGGCATATTATAGTGTGGATTGAAATAAAGTTTGGAAAACGATGGGGTAGGTTGGAATGAATAAATGAGTGGTGATAAGGGTAAAGGTATTTTTAAGGGTTAAGTCGAAGAAGGGGTGGATGTGGTTGTTCAAAAAATTTTTAAAAATTAGTTAAGTAGTGTAGTGCTCTATCATTACTTTATGATATGGAGGGAGAAAGAAGAGGAAATACAAGAACATCTACAATAATTTAATGAGCGAGTGAAAGAGTTTGGAAAAAATTTAGAATGGTAGAGAAGTATTGAAGTGATTTCAGTGACGGGATAAGGCTAGTACAGCTATAAAATTGGATGGTGTAAAGCTGAGAAATGTACAAAGTGTAAAATATCTTGGAAGCTTGATTGAAGCGAAAGGGTTGATGAAGAGGATTTAGCTTGCAGTTGAAGCTACTACTTCAAATAATCTATTAAGTAACAAAATATGGACCTTCGTGTCAAGAGTTGGAAAAATGGGAGAGAGTGAGTTAAAATATTTAAAACTAGGCTAAACTATTTCCTGGTTAATATAAACGTTAATTTCGATCGGAAAGTAAAGGGATTACTTCAAATAAAAAAAATATGATAAATTTACTTTTTTTTTTTAAATTGGGACTCTGAGTAATAAGGGGTGGTGGAGGGAATCGCACTTTTAGATGAAATAAGAAAATGCATTTGCAGGAATGTAGTGGGGTTACTCCTAAATAATTACTAAATAATACCTAAATAATTCTTAAATATTTGAAATTGTATATGGGGATTGGTGACTGGTGGTCTAGGGGTAAGGTGTCAGACTTCTGTGCTGGCGGCACGGGGTTCAATCCTCGGTCCCGGCACAGATTTATCTGATTTCCAAACCCTTCCTTCACCTCTGACAAGACATCTTGTGAATGTGGGGAATGCCAGGCCTCCACTGTGGTTCGATTCCACGTTAAACTGTAGGTCCTCCATTTCATTCACAATCACCTCCATTACACATTAGCGTAAGTGCGTATAACCCGAATGGGTAGTAAGACGCAGTGCTAATAATAATAATAATAATAATTATATGGGGATTGGTGAAATAGGAAGGGGGATTTTGAAAGCTCCAAAACTTATATAAAAAATACTTTTCACTGTGGAATAAGATTTGAATTTGCCAGGAAGGTTTAGGATCCTCCCCGAACACTACGGAGAAAAAATAATTCAAAATGAAATATCTGAAAATTGGGAAGTGAGGGCGAGGGTGGGGGGAGGAGGAGAGTTCCTCCCAAAAATTTCTAAAGCTAATATATTACAACACTTCCTTTATGGTAGATAATTGAAGTATTTACTTGTATGTATAGAGACAACCCCACATAACTATAAGAGTGTGACATTTTAAAACAAGGGTCAGTGAATTGGGAAGGGAGTGGAAATGGGGAAATTTAAAAGTTTCAAAACGTATAGAAAAAAAAAACTTTTTGGTGCGGTATAAAATTGATATTTTGCAAGTAGTTACAAAGACCACCCCTGATAATCAGAGGATACTGAAAATTAGCTACAAAAAATAAGACGTTCAAAATTTAACAATCAATTAGAAAAAAAAACTGTTCAATGGTGTCATTGACAATCTAAATATGACCTGTAATTACAGGAAACTATATATATCTCCTATAACAGTCCATTATTTCACTGGTGACCTGGTGGTCTAGGGGTAAGGTGTCAGACTTCTGTGCTGGCGGCCGGGGTTCAATCCTCGGTCCCGGCACAGATTTATCTGATTACCAAACCCTTCCTTCAACTCTGACAAGACATCTTGTGAATGTGGGGAATGCCAGGCCTCCACCGTGGTTCGGATTCCACGTTAAACTGTAGGTCCTTCATTCCATCTCACAATCACCCTACCATTACACATTAGCGTAAGTGCGTATAACCCAAACGGGTAGTAAGACGCGGTGCTAATATATATAATAATAATAATAATAATAATAATAATAATAATAATAATAATAATTTCATTCAGGCTGTTTGTTGAACTTTGGCGATTTTTTTAATAACAATGTAGGCCGATACATTGTTTTACTTCTCTTATGATCGCTTTTGGGCAATGACTTTTAGATATACCACTATTTTGACGTTAAGTTACATAATTTTGACCAATAAAGGATTAATATTTAAAAATAATTTAAGAATTGGTTACTTTTCCCTTTAATTAATTTTATATGCTTAAAAAAGAACTAAGCTACTTAGAGATTCCCCGCCTGAAAAAACGAACATATTAGCTGGTTAGGATATATATTAAATGTATAAAAATAGTGATTTTTTTAATAATTTAGAAAAAATAATAGTTTTAATTTAGTTTTCAATTTATTGTAGAAAAAAGGGCGCAACTTTTTTTTTGGGCCCATGTGCGAAAGGCTAGTCAAATCCAGGACTGAGTGAATCATATCTATTTGGAACGTTTAAATTATTATTTTTCAGGCCTCAGTCTATTAAATAAAGATTAAGTGTATTTTAGTCATTTATACTCTAAAACTAGCCGAGAGCAGGCATTTTTTTTTCTTTTTGAACCCATTGCTTATTTCGGAATTAGATTATATGTTTTTATTTCCTGTTGTAGGCCTACCATGCCTATCATGCGACATTGTATCTTTCTTATCAACACATTGAATCTATAAGATTAGAAAAATGATAAGATATAAATAATCTTTGAGGATGTTAAGCCTTCGTAAAACAGGGGTAACGTGAGATTGTCGGGATATTTCTTGTGACCGAAAAATTCTGGAAGAAGTCGAGGAGATTTTTGAAAAAAATCTCTAGAATTTTCAAATATTTTGATGACGTTTTACTAAAAAGCAAAGTATAAAATATCGGTTTTATTTCCAATTTTATAAATCCGACACCTTAGCTCAGTCAGTAGCGTGTCTGGTTATTGAGTTAACGGTCTCGGGTTTGATTCCCGGTATGGATGAAAAAATGTATCATTGGTGAAATGTGGTTTTACCCTTTCACAGTGATGAATTAACGGCTACGACAGGTTTAGCAAACCGGTAGTGGAAAATAAATGACTTCAATTTAAAAAAAACTGTGCCAGGCCCAGTGGCGTAGAAACGTTTTTATTTGGGGGAGGAGGGGAGGGAGAGTAAAAATCATCATGTCCTTTAATAGGGGATAACATTTTTGCGATTTAAAAAACAACAACAGGAAAATGAGGTGACCTGGTGGTCTAGGGGTAAGGTGTCGGACTTCAGTGCTGACGTCCGGGGTTCAATCCTCGGTCCCGGCACAGATTTATCTGATTACCAAACCCTTCCTTCACCTCTGACAAGACATCTTGTGAATGTGGGGAATGCCAGGCCTCCACCGTGGTTCGGATCCCATGTTAAACAGTAGGTCCACAATTTCATCTCATAATCACCCTACCATTACACATTAGCGTAAGTGCGTACAATCCGAACGGTTAGTAAGACGCGGTGCTAATAATAATAATAATAATAATAATAATAATAACAGGAAAATGTAATACAGCTGCTTTTCGCACTACGCGAGTGATTGATTCTGGTAAATAATCGCATAGCACGAAAACACGTAAAGGGATTTGATTTTAACATGGGGTAGATAGGGAAAAAGTAAATAAAAACCTAAAACTTGTAAATGATTGCAATTTTTATTAATTTATCAAACTAGTACAATACTATGGGTAGCCTACACCTATTGTCAATCTTCAATCCCATGAAATGTATGAACAAATGCCAATTTTAATTAATTTGTCTAATATAATGACACAGGTATACTTACTGTTAATCTTCAATCGCACGATAAAATCCTACTTTCTTCTTCCCTATCCCACTGGCATAGTTTATTTAGCACTAATTACGCTAATAGGTTAAGGATGAAGAAGGTTGAATTGAGAGGAAATGAATCCGAACTTGCGTGGAGGGAGAGAAGGGAAACCATTTAGGGGAAACCACCCTCGCTTCACCCGAATGGGATCGAACCATGATCTCCCAGTTATTGGCTATCTAGTATATTGCAATAGTAGCGCCTTAGATCAGGCGGTCACCGAAGTGGGCTATTGACGTAGTTAAAATATGTATAGCCTGAATCAGAAGTAAGATGTGGCGGGAAACAAAATGAGAGTAATGAATAAATAACGATTACTATAGCCTGGGACCCTTAAGTTAATATTTATTGAATATCAACACACAAGCAGCGGGGAAGACCACAGTTAAATTATTTTAAACTAGTTGAAAAATGAAACCTAAACAGGGGAATTGACTTTGACTTAGCGCTCCAATTCTCTACCATTGAACTTTCGGAGATTCAAAGTTCGTAAGGCCGTAGTTTTAATCAGTCAAGGTAAGACCACAATGTTTTATGGTAATAAGAGTATACATTTCTCCTTGTTTTGCCCATGACCAACTTTATGTCGAGTGTTTCAATGTTGGCATTGAAAAGCAAACAGCAAAACAGGAAACAATGTGTATAATCTCCTTGTATAACTTAATTAATTTATGGTTAGAACGGAAAACAAGTTTTTAATGTTATCAAAAACCTATTGTTATCTTTATCCATGATAAATACGTATCCTTTACTTTATAGTTGAGCCACTGGCATATAACCTGCAACTTATGGACGAAAACGTGGTTTTAAGAGACATAATTATCATAAAAACAGGTTATAAAAAACTAAATATAGGCAACAACAAAACATTCTTACATCCTAAATATTTCAAAGAAATTCAAACCGGTGGTACCTAAATAATAATTATTTTACTTGAACATTTAAATTAACCATTTTAACGCCTGTAAACTAAACAAATAGATATTTTCTAAAAATAAACATCCGTTTTGGCTACCTATTTATAGCTGGTTGACCGTCTATTAAAGTAACCTTTAGTCCAGATTTGAACTTGGGACCAATCAGCCCAAACACGAAAAATAAATCTTAGATTTCTTTATTGTGAATTATAGGCCTTGTGTTTTCTAATATACGGCGCTGGCACACATCGCTTTCATATATATATAAACAGAACACTCAATTGAAATAAATTTTTGACACACATGAACCAAATAAAACACGCAAACTCGGTATAGATATTTAATTTCAGCGCTCTGGAAATCGGGTTGGATACTAACCATCAAAAGGAAAATAAGGTGGCATGCCTGATATCACGCACGATTTACCTATTTGTGTAGGCTATTATTACATTTAATTCGTTCCATTTCATCATGGAGTTCTACCTACTAGTGTTTATTTATTGGTGGTAAATCCTGAAACAATGGACGTAATGGGGAGATACATTTTAATCGATATAGGTCTACCTTCGAGCTAATGGCTTTGTAGTGTACATATCATGCACAAAACTCTTTTGAAATCGATTCGGTTGTTGCAGACGAGATAGTACCATTGATTTTTACATTATATACAGTCGACTTGAGTGACTGCCCAGTGGGATAACTTTGTCCACTTTTGAAAAGAAAAAAAAATCCTCAAATAACTGTTACTTTAACCTTTGTGGAACCCTTTGAGGTGTCCTCAAGACACGCAGAAGTTATTATTGACTACTGATTGGTTATCTGTGAGAACAACTGTTTTATCGTCCCAGTGTCTGAACAAACACTTTTTAGTATCCTTGTACTTTTGCCCAAATACCCCAAATTATTGTTGCAACAGAATTTTGTAGAATTTTTTCTAAGACATAAGAAAATAATATATTGGTTCATTTAACAGCCCTTTAGAGTTTCATTGCCCAAAGATGAATTATATGCTTAAAAAAGTAGTTAAATGGGAGTGGGCAAAGTAACCCCTCTATGATAGGTGGCTTTTCCCACTCCTTTTATTATTTTTCTCGAACAGAATTATTTTTTTAAAAAATCTATGAACTCTTCCACATGTGTTACAATTATTGGTTCTCCAAAATTCACTTAAGAAGCACGTGAAATTGGGACGCAAAGTTGAAAAGTGGGAAAAGTCACCCCGGTCGACGGAACCCTCTATTGTACCCGCAGCGCAATGCTATGTTTCTACAGAAATAATAATAATAATAAGATTACTTAGTTAAGTATATCAATATAAGAGTTATATTATTATTGGATCAAATGGTTTAAAATACTGGACATGGACAAGTAACAGTTTCATCTGGTCTGGGTTGTCTGTGAAGGTTAGATTAGAATTTAAATCCCTGTTAGTTGTACTCAGACTCTTTGTTTATTAATATCCATACAAACTCGGGTGTACAATTAATCTAAATTATACCTTCTTCATCCTTTTGGACGTCATTTCTGGGTCATTTACATACACATTGCTCTTAAGGTGCTAGCGATAAACCATACGTAGCGTTGATAAGAAGGTAGGAAGGGGGCGGGGGGGTGGACCTCTTAACATATATCTATTTGATGGTGCATGGAGGGGGCGACATCACAGTGTTGTGTAACACATATCTTATACTTAAATTATAATGTTGGAAAAAATAATAATACTGTTTGGAAAAATTTATATTCATGATTATAATGTATTTTGAGTAATAGGGCCTATTAAATTTGAGTCCCTGTTTAATGTCACAAAAGCTTCCTTATAAAATAATGACACCCGCTCATGATGTGAAAATGTATGTAATACAGGTTTAAAGGGGGTAGGAGGTCGAGCTAAATGTCTTCTTGGTGTTACATGAGGGGTCAGAAGGTGAGGGGAAATATTTAAAGAAAAAATTGTCGACGTATTTTATGAATGAACCCTAACGAACAAATTTCGCTATTTAAATTACGCGAACGCTCGAATAACACTCAGCCTTTTTCTTACACTTGAGACTAAACATTAAAACTGCTCTACAAAAACTTTTCTGTTGGTCGGTCATTTTCAAATTAATGCCGTAGATGCCTGCAATTATTTCTGTAAAATAAAACATCTAAAGGCTTTTTGGTAGGAAATGAGGACTTATAGATGTCCACTTCTAGAAAAATATGTATCAGTTACATAATGTATGAATGTGATTTGTCTATAATCTGCTTCAAATTCACTTATTTATTTGCATTAGCTAAACCTGAGATTGGCAATTGGTTTATCCACTGGTCGATTGCGCGGCAATTTCCAATTTATCACGCAAGAAAACTAAATCTCCCTTAAAAGTAGATATTTTTAAATCTTTTAAACTCGCATTTATATCAAGGACTTTAAAATAATATTTGAGTATGACTGGAACTACCTTGGTCGGTTGTATCGGAAAAGTTAAATAGATTAATATTTAAAAAGGTGATCTGGCGGTCTAGGGTTAAGGTGTCAGACTTCTGTGTTGGGGGTCCAGGGTTCAATCCTCGGTCTCGGCACAAATTTATCTGATTGCCAAACCCTTCCTTCACCTCTGACAAGACATGTATTAATAACAACTTGTTAATATTGTGGAACTCCAGGCCTCCCCTGTGGTTCGGATCCCACGTTAAACTGTAGGTCCTCCATTTCATCTCACAATCACCCTACCATTACACATTAGCGTAAGTGCGTATAACCCGAACGGGTAGTAAGACGCGGTAATAATAATAATAATAATGTACATTATAATTTATTCTAAGCTTTTTTCCGAAAAGTGTGAGGGTATACATATTTGGGGAAAGATTTAATTTAACTAATAAATATAAGATATATCTTTTACAAAATTAGATTGTAGAGACGATGGACGATCGCGGGACCATTGATAAATGTAAAAGTCAATCGGGCACATCAAAGGTTACCTGCCCCTGAGCTAAGCCTAAATTCAACCTCTCACACTGATCTTGGACGACTATAATACCCCCAACTAAACTAAGTTGCCTACTTTGAGATTTCGAAGCTATTTTGCGAAGCAGGTTTCATCTTAACTTGACGCACCTAAGCAGTCTAAGCAGTATCACACTTAAGAAGGCAATGTACAAAATAGAAGGAGAGGGAAGAAAATGAGAAGTTCGTATTGAGAGGGCTCTTGTCTGTGTGTTGATAAACCCTTTCCCCTCTTCCTCTGACGAGTTTACACAATCACTCTAATAATTGCGCCTTGAAAACATTGACTTGCTATTTAATTTTACTTTTTTCTTATTTCCTATTATATATATATTATTTTGGTGACCAGGACACACATCCTAAGTTAGAGGGTATATAAGAAAATACGTTTACAAAAACCTATTTAAAATTTAAAATAATAATTTTATGACACTGAAAGATAATTTTTAGCATTATTTGATAATTTATGGTTTTTGATTCAACGTTGAAGCCTATATTTAAAACTCGCCAAGTCAAACTTAATTTGACTTGCCGTGACATCACAGGTAGTCAACGTCCTCAAAACATGGAGGGAACGAGGTGTACTTTTCACAGAACTACTAGTAAACACTATAAAACCCGGAATGATATGATCATCAAATTAATTATTCACTCCACTGTAAGAGTGAGAGTACCATGTGGTGCTGTCTGTGCTTAGGTGATGACGTCATAGCCTACAGGAGGATGTTACGTAGTCTTGGAACAGTGGCAGTCACATGGGTCTGACCTACCCAACACAGTGACCTAGTGATGTGATATTCACGTTTACTGTGTGGACAACCGAGTCACGTCTTGTTCAGCTCCCATCTTTCTGTCATCCGACAACTTAGCTCAATTGCAAACGCGTCGTTCTACTGAATTGGAGGTCTTGGGTTTGATTCTTAGATTAGCCGAAATGCGTATCAAAGAGGAAGTTGAGGTTTACTGTCTCACTGCGATAGATTAAGAACCGTAGGATTGGGTGCTTTTTTTTATTTATTTTTATTACCAATCTAAT
Organism: Timema cristinae; assembly: GCA_039000515.1. Taxonomy (NCBI): domain Eukaryota; kingdom Metazoa; phylum Arthropoda; class Insecta; order Phasmatodea; family Timematidae; genus Timema; species Timema cristinae. The sequence continues at coordinate 23,762,502 of JBCFYV010000935.1, forward strand.
TCAGCCTGGCATCTTACAATTTTAATCCAGGCCTTATTACACATTATAACAGAAATTTCCTACTATTACACATCTAATTTATTTTATTTTTAAACAGGTTTTGGCTCCTATACTATAGCCACTACCCCTTCCTATTACCCTCCCATCCCTACCCTATCCTATTCTAATCTTATCCTAATATTACCACTAGCTAACCTAAATAACTGTAATCCTCCGGGGATATCCGTTGCTCCGATGGTACCAGGGGGCTGAAGAGCAGCCGCCTATCTCCATCTTGACGCGTAGGGCCCTCACAAGACCTAATCCTACTCTTCTTGTTTCCAATAAGAGGGATCTGCAGTCACGGGGTTCCCCCACGCGTCCCGTTTCTTTCCCCTCATCTTTCCCATTATTCGGCTGGAATGATGATCCCTCGGAATTACCAGGGTTACCCCAGTAAACCTCCGGATCCATCAGCCGAACTGATATGCCAGTCCCACAAAGCTTCGTGTTTGCCACTTCCCGGCATCTCTCCTTGTTCCTCGTGGAAGGTTGTATGTCAGTAGTTCCACAAAACAACCTTCACCTTTCCCTATATTCCCCCGCTGAGACCTCACCTGCGTCCGTCTCAGGATTGGGTGCTGTGTCTTTTTTAGAATTAAGTAGTTTGTTGATATAATCATCTCGGCTAGCTTACTCGAATCAAATCCAAATCACCCGTTTCGGTGGCCACGGAGTCTAAGGCGCTACTCTCGCAGTAGACTAAGACTGTCGATGACGGGGAGATGGAGGTTGGAATCTTGGTCGGGTGTACTGAGGGAGGTTTTTCAAAATGATTTTCCACTCTCCCTACACGCAAATTCGTGTACACTTCCTCTAAATCAAGCCTTCCTAATCCCTAACCCATTATTAGTGTAATTAATACATAGGCGTATAACCTGAACAGGTAGTAATACGTGGTGCTAAAACTATATATTTACCGGTATACTAAATTGTGTCCCATTCCCCTTGCACGCGAATGCGGATATAATATATCTAAATTTTTTATTTTCTCGTCCTTACCTATCCCATTAGAGTAATTATCATATTAGTGTACAATCCAAACAGGTACAATAGCCCCGTGGCTTCTTTGGTGCTGACTGACAGCTCACAGCTGACTTCTGACAGTCAACATTTAGGTACATACCTAAGTTTTGACTGTCAGAAGTGGCAGCTGCTAAACACATGTTTTTGCAGATCATATGGTTCGGTGTAGGGATACATAATTTGGTCTGGTAACTTTTCAAAGCCGTCAGAAGTCAGCTGTGAGCTGTCAGTCACCACCAAAGAAGCCATGGGGCTACTGTAGTAAGACTCGGTGATAAAAATAAAGTCTAACCCAGACGACGCACCTCTGTGACTATCCTCGAGCCCCACAGTGATCAAAGCCAATAATGTATTCGGTGTTGGCAACAGAAAGCCCTTAGTTCGAGGCTTTGATGCGTCATATGCTATAATTATTAATTAAACCACTTTTTATTTGTTTATTTTTTTATTTTTTTTTATTTAGCACCGCGTCTTACTACCCGTTCGGGTTATACGCTTTAAGTACTAATTACGCTAATGGATTAGGAATTGGTAAGGTTTTAATTAGAGGAAGTAAACCCGCATTTGCGTGGAGGGAGAGTGGAAAACCATTTAGGAAAAACCACCCCCAGTTCACCCGACCGAGATTCGAACCTCGATCTCCCCGTCCTCGGCAGTCGAGCTCACGACAAGCGCGTTAGCCAACTGCGCCACTGAGGCGGGTAAATTTGTTAATCATAGCGCCATTGATTTTGTTTTAATATCCTTAGCAAACCATTAGTGTATTTCCTTGTATCCTTGATTTTTTTTTCTCTCTCTCTCTCTAAATACTGAGTTACCTAAGAGATAACGGTTCATATATTTTCGGGCCCGGAGAAGTGTCGTTGTTTTTATTTAATTATACTGTGTAGCCCGCGTTACGTGAGCAAAGAAAAAGTTCGTTCGATATTTAATTGTCTTGAAGTATAACTCGCTTTGGGTACATTAAGGTACCAATTTACTACTCGACTGTCGTGTCGTGCCGTGCCGTAGCGGAATTCTTTGCACCCAGTTATGTAAATATTCCAGTTGATATATATGCCATCAATCAGGGGCTAACAAAGTGTTTGGTCCAATTGCCAATTTCTAAAAACAAACATAAAGTAATTGGGGGAGGGAGGGGATGCAGGCACCACACACAAATTTGTGACATGTAGAAATATTTTACCTCTCCCACTTACTTATTCATATGGAGAAAGTAAATGATTGAAATAGTAAAAACCGTCATCGGTGGCTGTTTGGTCTAAGGCATTTCACTCTCTTGTTAGACGAGACGGCTGGTGACAGGGAAAACAGGGCTCGAATCCCAGTCACGTGTGCTGAGGGTGATTTTGCCAAGATGGTTTTACACTCGCCTTTCACGTAAATGCAAGTGCACTTCCTCTAAATTCAACCTTTCTCATCCCTAACTCATTAGCGTAATTAATAGATAAGTGTAGTCCTATAACCTGAACTGGTTGTAGAAAGTGATTCTTTTTTTTTAACTTTAACAATTTTTTAACCTCTAGATTACATCATGTCCCTCCTGAACTCATTAAAGTGGGTTTTACAATTCTCTATTTCTGTACCCGGAGGCTATAGCTGAAACGATTTGATTTTAACTCTACAATAGTTCTGAGATTGTTGGTAGCGTGATTTTTACTTAGTTAAGGGTCCCGGGTTCAATTCCCAGCATGTTCGAAAAATTTATCACTGGTGAAATGTGTATTTAACCTTTCACAGTGATGAATTAACGGGTGGGGATTGGATGTTGTGCCTGTCCTAGTATTAAGTTATATTATAAGACACATGAATCTACGACAGGCCTAGCAAACCGGTAGTGGAAAATATATGGGTTGAATAGAAAACTGAATTAGGCCACAGGCTGGAAACAGTAATGGATGTATAAAAAAAAAAGTAGCTCTGAGATTATGGGGAGCTGAATGACGAATTATTTTTGGAAATTTAATTTTTTTCCAAAGTGTTTCTAATAATAATTTGTTTGAAATTTATATTTAATAAATAAAAAGATAGACCTACAAAGTTTTCTGAGAAAAATCATTTAAATGTTGTTTACTGATAGCCAAATTCTGAAAATCGTTTTCCAAACTATAATAAACTATCCAAGAAAATATGTACGATTATGACATACCACTTACATTATTTAGATAATTATATATTGATTAAAATCGAAATCAAACGTGCACCACATCTTTATACCCGTTTGGGAAATACTAATATTTACATTTATTGATTTAGAATGGAGAGGAAAAAATTAAGAGGAAATGTACCTAAATAGACATTAGAGGGAGAGTTGAAATTCATACAAGGGGGTGGCGGGAGACGAACCTGAGTACACCTAGCGGGAGCTTTAACCCTAACCTTCCCGAAACCTGAGTTCATGTACCCAATGCTGCAGTTATCAAAGATATTAATGTAAATGTCAATACAATTTGAACAAACTGGCAAGAGCAGGCAGAAGAACGTTTATGAACTATTGAGATCTACAGCTTGGAACAAAACTCGCTGATACGGCACTTCCCGTGTGCACCTTACTCGAAGCAGTTCACACACGTACACCATACTCGGAGCAGTTCACACACATGCACCTTACTCGGAGCAGTTCACACACGTACACCATACTCGGAGCAGTTCACACACATGCACCTTACTCGAAGCAGTTCACACACGTACACCATACTCGGAGCAGTTCACACACATGCACCTTACTCGAAGCAGTTCACACACGCGCACCTTACTCAGAGCAGTTCACACACGCGCATTTTACTCGTGGCAGTTCACACATATGCACCTTATTCGTGGCAGTTCACACACATGCACCTTACTCGTGGAAGTTCACACACGTGCACCCTACTTGGAACAGTTCACACACATGCACCTTACTCGAAGCAGTTCACACACGTACACCATACTCGGAGCAGTTCACACACATGCACCTTACTCGAAGCAGTTCACACACGTACACCATACTCGGAGCAGTTCACACACATGCACCTTACTCGAAGCAGTTCACACACGTACACCATACTCGGAGCAGTTCACACACATGCACCTTACTCGAAGCAGTTCACACACGCGCACCTTACTCAGAGCAGTTCACACACGCGCATTTTACTCGTGGCAGTTCACACATATGCACCTTATTCGTGGCAGTTCACACATATGCACCTTACTCGTGGCAGTTCACACATATGCACCTTACTCGGAGCAGTTCACACACGTACACCATACTCGGAGCAGTTCACACACATGCACCTTACTCGGAGCAGTTCACACACGTACACCATACTCGGAGCAGTTCACACACATGCACCTTACTCGAAGCAGTTCACACACGTACACCATACTCGGAGCAGTTCACACACATGCACCTTACTCGAAGCAGTTCACACACGTACACCATACTCGGAGCAGTTCACACACATGCACCTTACTCGAAGCAGTTCACACACGTACACCATACTCGGAGCAGTTCACACACATGCACCTTACTCGAAGCAGTTCACACACGCGCACCTTACTCAGAGCAGTTCACACACGCGCATTTTACTCGTGGCAGTTCACACATATGCACCTTATTCGTGGCAGTTCACACACATGCACCTTACTCGTGGAAGTTCACACACGTGCACCCTACTTGGAACAGTTCACACACATGCACCTTATTCGTGGCAGTTCACACACGTGCACCTTATTCGTGACAGTTCACACACATGACCCTATTTGTGGCAGTTCACACACGTACACCATACTCGAAGCAGTTCACACACGCGCATTTTACTCGTGGCAGTTCACACATATGCACCTTACTCGTGGAAGTTCACACACATGCACCTTACTCGTGGAAGTTCACACACGTGCACCTTACTTGGAACAGTTCACACACATGCACCTTATTCGTGGCAGTTCACACACGTGCACCTTACTCGTGGCAGTTCACACACGTGAACCTTATTCGTGACAGTTCACACACATGACCCTATTCGTGGCAGTTCACACACGTGCACCTTACTCGTGGCAGTTCATACACGTGCACCTTACTCGTGGCAGTTCATACACGTGCACCTTACTTGTGGCAGTTCACACACGTGCACCTTACTCATGACAGCTAACCTTAACGGATTGCACTATGGTCTTTTCTGAAGCTAGGTCATAGTGGAATCATGCAAGGTAGGCTTAAGACCTTACAGGTTAGACGAAGGATACTATAGAACCTTCATATACTTACCATTTACGTTACTACTATTTTTTTTATCATAGATCGTAAAATATAAAAGTGTCATGGACCGAAAGCACAAAGCTGTGGGATCTCATATGGCCATGTGTCGCACTTTGTAAACCCCTGTTACAAATGATACGAGGCTGTGTGTGCTCTCCCAAGGTCGTCTGCTGCTATTATCAACCGGCTTGGTTTTATGATAGGACCACACACACACACACACACACACACACACATACTTTCATGGAATGGGCGTTTTAAAGCTTAACTTAAAAATCAACATTTTCAAAGCCTATCTCTTGGCTTTAAGTAGTTAGGCTTTGTGGTATTTATAACATGCGTTTTATAGACACTTGTCATCAATAATAATAACAATAATAATGGTAATGGCCTTTATTTCTTTGGTGAAGCTAAGGTGTCAGCCTTCTCTTGTACTTAACCAGGGTAAAATACAAATAATAATATTATTATTATTATTATTATTATTATTATTATTATTATTATTATTACTACTATAACAATATTATTAAAAGATACTTGTGTATTTTTCAGTGCTGGCCTGTCATAAGTCTCACGACTGTTGGCCAGTACTATACTAAATAAAATTTAAATTCAAGTTGAAATTATTATTATTATTATTAAATAAGCACACAAGTTGGAGTCTAATTTATTTAGAACAGCGTAGCAAAAACCTATTGGACAGTCTTGGCTGTAACAGACTATCAATTTAAAGAGGTTGGATCTCAGTTTCTTGCATTGCGACGTCTTAGTTCGTTCCCTCTGAAAGATTCCTGGTTCAAACTCTTAGGGATTAAATCCCGGTGCATCTTGAACCAGTCGACATTGCTAGTTTATATGTTATGGTCAAAGACCGAAACAGGCCACTTTTCGAATTTGCTCGACCCTTCGCACATTGGCCAGTTGGTCCAGTCAAATTGCAAAATATTGATGAGGGTAAATTTTAATTCGTGTTCTGGCTAGTCATGGTGCAAATTAATAATGACAGCCTGGCCACTGCCTGAAGTGCTGGATTGTATGATACAACACAATCCCAACCTAACATAACATAACCTAACCTAGCCCAATATGACTTAACTTAAACTTACTTAATCGCTAGGGAACTCCAAATGTCATAACAACTAAGACTACACCAAAATGTAAATAAAAAGGCTTCACAGTGTTAAGAATAGTGTGCTCATCTCTTTTATGAGATTTTACACATAGTAAAATATAAGATATATATATATATATATCTTATATTTTACTATGTATATATATATAATTATTTACTTTAACCATTTCCCTACGGCCATATCTAGAACTTGCCGGCCAAAGCACGGACTGCTGGTGAATTATTATATAGTTCGTGCTTTGGCTGATTTAGGTGGCTAAAGCTGTAAGTGGCCTTTCATTTTGCGAACTGGCTAGACTTCCGGCTTTGTCTATGACATACACACAGTTCTCTCGATAATAAGTAAATATATATCTCGGATACAGCTAGCACATGAAACAAAGAAATGGAATTAACCCATAAATAAATACGAAACTATTTTAATCGCCTGAACATGGAATCGAACTAAGGTCCTCAACACCTTTAGTTTATGTTTCTGACCGACAAAAAGAAATACTTAATCAAATTGACATTTTCCTTTATCTCATTTAATATCTAAACTTCTTATTAGTTTTGTAAAATTTTGTATTTTTTTTACTTTTTTTTTAACCACAATGCTAGAGTCAAAACTTATACTTTTTGTTTAACTCCAAGCCAAATATTTTGGCTCATATCATTTCAGGGCACTTTTATCAACCCTCGCTTCGGTAATCGTATGGTTTAGCAAGTCTCTCCCTACCCGCGTCAAGGATATATTTTCCATAGATTCTTACTTCCTCATCCTTAACACATTACCGTAATTATCACTTTCATGCGTATATAGCCCAAATGAGACGCGGCTAAGAAAAAAAGAACTACTCTTCTAGTTTACTGTGAACAAGCCATTTGTCACAGGAAGGGCCTTTAAAAAATTAAAACATATTTTTTTGCGTCCAAAATTAATAACATTTTATAATATTATCATTGTTATTTCATTGTGATAATATACATCAAAGGTGACAGCTGCAAATCACATGACCTGATGAATGAAAGTAGATCTAGGAACTGCTTCAGACGGCAGAAACTCTTCTTCCTATGGCAATTGAAGAGTAAACACAGTCACAACGTGACCGCTAAATTACTCGCCCATTAACAATGCAACACAAAGCGCATTTCCTGGACAATAGTCTTAACTACAGTAGAGGTCCTTGTATTGGACAAACATACCTGTAGGATTAGCTCTGAGTTAGAAGGACAAGGTTCAAATACACCTGGGATGGTGGTTTTCTACCGTTAAATGTTTAGCATTATTTTTTTCAGAATACCGATGGTGTATTTACTTATAATTCACCTTCTTTGTCATTCCAGAATCACTAATGTTAATTGAGGCTAACCGAATCTATCCTAAGACTCGTAGCACTAATAATAAAATATCTTAATTTTGGATTATTTGAAAGGAAAATGGGAACATTTCTAGGGCATAAACCTTTTTTGTGGCTTAGGTTGTGTGTACGTGAACAAGCCTAGGTCGTGTGTACAGTACGTGAACAAGCCTAGGTCATGTGTACAGTACGCGAACAAGCCTAGGTCGTATGTACATTACGTGGACAAGCCTAGGTCATGTGTACAGTACGTGAACAAGCCTAGGTCGTTTGTACATTACGTGGACAAGCCTAGGTCATGTGTACAGTACGTGAACAAGCCTAGGCCGTATGTACATTACGTGGACAAGCCTAGGTCATGTGTACAGTACGTGAACAAGCCTAGGTTGTGTGTACAGTACGTGAACAAGCCTAGGTCGTATGTACATTACGTGGACAAGCCTAGGTCGAGTGTACAGTACGTGAACAAGCCTAGGTCGTGTGTACAGTACGTGAACAAGCCTAGGTCGTGTGTTAACAGTATCGTGAACAAAGCCTAGGTCATGTGTACAGTACGTGAACAAGCCTAGGTCGTATGTACATTACGTGGACAAGCCTAGGTCATGTGTACAGTACGTGAACAAGCCTAGGTCGTATGTACATTACGTTGACAAGCCTAGGTCGAGTGTACAGTACGTGGACAAGCCTAGGTCGTATGTACATTACGTGGACAAGCCTAGGTCATGTGTACAGTACGTGAACAAGCCTAGGTCGTATGTACATTACGGGGACAAGCCTAGGTCATGTGTACAGTACGTGAACAAGCCTAGGTCGTATGCACATTACGTTGACAAGCCTAGGTCGAGTGTACAGTACGTGGACAAGCCTAGGTCGTATGTACATTACGTTGACAAGCCTAGGTCGAGTGTACAGTACGTGAACAAGCCTAGGTCGTATGCACATTACGTTGACAAGCCTAGGTCGAGTGTACAGTACGTGGACAAGCCTAGGTCGTATGTACATTACGCTTATAATTGGCAACAACATCTTTCCTACCATGTGAACCGCTAGAAACAACGCAGAGATAAGGAAAACAATGGTTTCACCTTAGTTACACTACTATCAAGATAAGCCGCTACTTAAAGATGTCCCCCCCCCCCCCTATGATTGAGGACATTGAAAAACAAATGTTTTGTGTGAGGTAAAAGTGAAAATTGCTCAAAATGTTTATCTTTAAATTGGAATCATTAATTTTATCTCTGAAAAATAAAGATGTATTATTTTTTGGAAATATGGTATGAAGAAATGTATGTTGAATGTATAATGAATGTGTATTTAATATTTGAGTGCTACTCTCTGGTGGAATACTATATCTTTGCAAGGAAAGGAATGTGCTACGTGGCTTGCAGCACTGCCAAACTTCCATTGACCTCCCATGAACTGGTCTGGTAGTCTGCATTTCGACCACCGCGATGAGAATGAGGAATTGTGATGACACCATTGTTTTGTTAAAAAAAATACTCCAATGAACCGTAACACAAAACATCGGGATAGTTACAAAAAACTATCCATCTAACAAAGAGTTGAAACAAAGGAACAGTTTTATAAAACTATCTATTTAACAGAGAAATAAAACAGTGCAATAGTTTTATAAAATCTTTCATAGAACAGAGGAGGTAACCAATGGAACAGTATTATAAAAAATTATATTTAACCGCCCCGGTTGTCGAATGGTCTTAGGCAGTGGTTCACAACCTGGGGTACACGTAGAGTCCTGTAAGTGTCACCAAAACAAATTTAGATTTTTAACTGATTTTTTATTTTTATTTTCCCATCATAAAAAAATATTTACTTTTCACAATTTGCTTAAACATTTTTTTTTTCTTTCCTTTATTGTCCGGCTAAACATATTTATTCTTGTATTAATATGAAATGAGTTATGTAGAATACTAGAAATGTGTGCGTAAGTTTTTAACTTCACCTCTTGTATGTGTGTGTGTTTATGTTGGAGGGAGGGGGGGGGGCAAATCAGAAATGGTTTCAGGGGGTCCATGATATGGTAAAGGTTGGGAACCACTGCAGGTGTAATCCGTGAAAATTGTAACTAACCGAGAATTTGAAGTGATCGGGAAAATCTGGAATAAATCGGGAATTCGGGAATTTACAAAAAAAAAAGGGGGAGGGGGATGTTGTTTTACAAAAAATACTAATTCTAATAATCATTAAATTAGTAAATTACAATGTGATTAAAACTTTCTTTTTTATTTGTAGCTGTGTAATACATTTTATAATTTTAAAATTCCTAGTAGACTATGTTAATACAATTTTTTTAAAGATGTTTATTTAAATTTTCCAACTTATTATCATTCATAAAAAATATTAATAAAAACGTGTGGGAAGGAAGGAGTAGAAGGATGTGGCATTTTAAGAAATGATAAAGAAATAAGTCGGGGATTTCATTGGTCAAGTTGAGTAGACACTATGCTGACCGCTTTAGGGCGTAACTCTTATAATAGAATGGGTTGCTTATGATGAGAAGCTCGTGATTTGAATCCCGGTCGGGTGTTTTGATTCATCATCATATCATAATCATCATCATCATCATCATCATCTCGGAGCTGAAAATGTTCACGATTACAATATTTTTTCTTTAGATTAGAAAGTAAAAAAGAAGAGAATGTTCATTTTTGGCCAAAATCTCAATTAAAATTATTATGTTTTCATCTCCACTTGTGTGTGAAAGTAGTTGTTATGGAAAAACTGCAATCGAACCTAGGTTTAAAAAACCCCAGCTAGGAGCTGAAAATTACTTTCCCGCGGGTCTCACAAATTACCTGACCTGAAACATATCTGTACGAGCCAACAAACTCATCCTTTCAAATAATATGTTATATTTCAATATTTTAAAGTTACGCGGTTTAGGCTTGGTAATACATTCCATGAATAGTATTCGTTTTATTAAATTTAAAACTATTATAATTACTATAACATTAATAGTTAAAGTGTACATAATGTTTTTTGTTTGAATTTAAACATCACAGCGCTTTTCTGATAAATACATTATGTTATTGACGTGAGAATTTTTAAACAATTATTGAGGCTAAAACGTTTGAGACACCTTGCCCTTATTTGCGTTAAAACGTATCAGTTAGAAAAATCAACAAAATAATAAAACGAAAGCAACCACTTAGAATGTAAATAAGCACCGGTGCCCCCGGATTATACTTTGTGCTGTGTCATCGTGTTGTCTCGACTAATTATCACACTAATGAAACTCGTGGAGGAGTAAAGTATACCCGGATTTTGGTGGAAATACAGTATCTCATAGTTATTAAAACCATTTTAATATATTCTTACATAAAATCACGTGATCTGAAGCTTTCATTTTTGATAAATATTATCAATACCTATTTAATATAACACAAATAATATAGTAAAGTGTTATCATTGTTGGCCCCCCAAAAAAAGTTTATATTTTCCAAAAATCCACTTCGGTGGCCGCTTGGTCTAACTTACTACTCTCGCATTATATTAGACTTCCGACGTCGGTGAGATCGAGGCTCGAATCTCTGTCTTGTGTACTGAGGGTGGCTTTTCCAAAAATGTTTTTTTCACTTCCCTCCACGCAAATGTGGGTACACTTCCTTTGGATACAACCTTTCCTAATCCCTAAAAATATAAGAATGATTAGCATTTAAATGTATAATCCGAATGGGTAGTAAGACGCGGTGCTAATAATAGAATAATATTTTCTAAACTGTTCTTACAACCAAAATCGGGGTATACCTTACTCCTACACAAGTTTTATTTGCCAGATAATTAGTTGATAGGCGGTGATGTAATTTGCTCCAGTAGGTGTGGAGAAGGTGGGGGAGGGGGGGGGGGGAGACCATCGTCTGTTTGAACACTTGTTTAGCAAGAGGCTGACAATGAGACAAGAGAGAATCTGTCCGTGCAACTGATGAAGTTATACTCGCCACTTCACTCGGCAGGAAAACTTGGATTGTGAGGAACTGGAAATACAGTATTATTATAGTTTAGCAATAAGATTAATTCATATTTACCCGCTTTAGTGGTCGCATGGTCTAACGCATCACTCTCGCAATATACTGAATTTCCAATGACGAGGAGATCGGGGTTCGAGTCTCTGCCAGGTGTACTGAGGGTGGTTTTTATCTTAATGGTTGTCCAATCTCCTTCCACACAAATGCAGGTACGCTTCCACTAAATCTAACATTCCATCATCCCTAACACACAAGTATAATTAGTACATATACGTCTAGCCCGAACATGTAGTAAGACGTGATGCTAAATAATAATATTAATTATTATTATTTATATTATTATTATTATTAATCACAAACTGTTAGGTAATGGCTGTCCACAGGATCGATATTAAGGCTAAAATCAAATTTAAATACGGATAAGTGCATGCCAAAGTCACAGGTTCAACTTCATTGTCAAGGTTATTTTCCACTTAATTGAATTATCAATAATATAATGTTTCACCAAATGAAAAGTTCATTGCATTTTTTTAAATTAATTATAATTAAAAAGAAATTTAATTTCGATTTAACTTACTAGATCTACTATTGAAGTCTAAAATGCTTCTACTGGTTAAGCCAGGAATCCCGGGTATGATTCTCGAAATTACCGGAAAAATAATTATTGGTAAAAAAAAAAAGTTTGAAGCTAGTTTGTAAAACCCTGATTTTTATTGGAAGCTCCCTTTTGATCACAAACATTATTTGAATGTCACCAATACTTGTCATTGTATAAATATGTTTAATTTTGCCTATTATTTATAGAGTTCATCTAAAAAGTTATCAAAAGCTTTCAATTATACCTCCTCGTGGATTACAATAAAATGAATCATTATATAATTAATAAAACAGACTAATAATGTAAATACAATCGTAATATATGTTTCCGTCATTGTGGCAAAATGAGTCTCCACTTTTCAAAAAACAGGTTTCCTATGGAAATCAGACTGTAAGTTGTTATTTGATATAATTAGTGGGTTCTGGAAGTTAAAGTTAAATACCATTAATAAATAAAATAAAACAAAACTGCATGCTCTCACTGGTAGGTACACATACAAAGGCGTCAGTCTCGTCTTGTCTGGTTTGCCCCTGACTGGAAGGTTGAGCTCGAATCCAGACAGAGAGAAGTTATTTCCCCAGAATAATTTTCCACTCTCCTTCCATTCAAATGCAAGTATCCTTAATCTAAATGTTATCTTCTTCATCCCTACTCCTATAGTGCATAATACGGGAGGTAAGATTAGTCTATCAATGACTAGGTGGAAACAAATTATTACTACATGGTCGTACGTAAAGTACATGTCCGTAATTTTAAAATTTCCCATTCCGTTCCGCTATAATATTTGTCCTACTCTAATTTATACGAGCACCGACTCTTACTTCTAGGTTTCCTCTAAGTTTCCGTCCTGTTGAAATGCAAGTTAGTTTTGCCATCCCAGTGTTTAATTACAACACCTCACAGCAATGACCTAGTTTTATATTCCTAAACATAAATAACTGCTATTTCAACAATATTAACTATTGCCAGGCTTGGCTTAGTGGTTTGAGCTCGCTGAGTTATGTGGCCATAGTTCATTTATCTACCAGGATAGCTTGGATTATACATTTATCTAATCGGTTTCAATCCTCTATAAAGACAAGTGCTGATACATTTCTTTATATTCATCCTCCTAATCTTATTTCTTTTAACCAGTTGATGTTAGTAAGGGTGGTTAAATTAATGCATTTTTTTTCCCCTTGTGAGCATTCATTTGTAATGAAACTTATTGTAGTACAAATATAAAGATTATTTTATCTGGTTTGCCGCTGATGAGGTAGGGGTTCGAATTACAGCTGGATGAACTGAAGGCGCTTTTTACTAAAGGTGGGTATATTTCCTCTAAATTTGACCTTCCTTATCCTCACTACATTAGAATACTATATATATTATCCTCACTACATTAGAATACTATATATATTATCCTCACTACATTAGAATACTATATATATTATCCTCACTACATTAGAATACTATATATATTATCCTCACTACATTAGAATACTATATATATTATCCTCACTACATTAGAATACTATATATATTATCCTCACTACATTAGAAAACTATATATATTATCCTCACTACATTAGAATACTATATATATTATCCTCACTACATTAGAATACTATATATATTATCCTCACTACTTTAGAATACTATATATATTATCCTCACTACATTAGAATACTATATATATTATCCTCACTACATTAGAATACTATATATATTATCCTCACTACATTAGAATACTATAATTTATCCTCACTACATTAGAATACTATATATATTATCCTCACTACATTAGAATACTATATATATGAGTCATCCTGAAAAAGTAGTGAGACTTACCACTCCAGCCACATTAACATGACCAAAATCCGACAACATACCTCCTAGCCACATTTAACATGACCAAAACTCAACAATCTACCTCTCACCCACACTTAACATGACCAAAATCCAACCACCTATCTCCCAGCCACACTTAACATGACCAACATCCTTAAACATCTTGTGAATGTGGGGAATGCCAGGTCGCCACCGTGGTTCGGATTCCACGTTAAACTGTAGGTCCTTCATTTCATCTCACAATCACCCTACCATTACACATTAGCGTAAGTGCGTATAACCCGAACGGGTAGTAAGACGCGGTGCTAATAATAATAACATCCTTAAATCTGGTATCCAACCTACGTTCCCACCCATGCGGACCTAATTCATATTTACAACTTATGTAATGTGCGAGGTGCGGAGCAATTTATCGCCTACACACTGAACTTGACACGCAGCGGGGTTTAACTAAAGTTCAAAGGCAATCCAGTGAAAGATACAATACCAACTTTGAGCGAGGTCGGTGTTGTAATTCACTCTCTATAGGATGAACTCATTCCTCAAGGTCACGAACAACTTGGGGAAAGTTCGATGGCAGATTTTGCCGGTGCTAGTTAACTCTATGACGTCACATTGTCCAAATTCCTGATTTTAAAAAACTAGTTTTTTATTGGCGTTATTTAACGAGTATTTTATGAACCAAAAGAGTTTATCAGAAGACGACTTTCAAAACAAGTTTAATTCTTTAACACCCTAGACTATTCGTTCAGGTTAGCTAGTGCATGCGGCCATAGGCATCATAAATAATTATTGACCTGCTTCGGTGGCTGGATTGTCTAAGGCGTCACTCTTAAGTTAGACTAAACTGCTGATGACAGGGAGATCAGGGTTAGAGTCTCAGTCGGGCTTATTAAGGACGGTTTTCCTAAAATGGTTTTTCACTCTCCCTTCACATACACACACACACAAACACGAGTACACTACCTCTAAATTCAAAATGCCTTATTCATAACCCACTAACATAATTAGTACACATGCATTTAACCTAAAGAGGTAGTAAGACGCGGTGCTAAAAAATTATTGGAGAGCAAAGGGAGTAGATCGAACCCATTACTCATTTAAATGTAAAAATAAAAGATTTGGTACCAACTTGATAACATAAATAATAAAAAGTGTCTGGATGACTGGCTGAGTTGTTTGATGACTGGCTGGATGACTGGCTGAGTTGTTTGATGACTGGCTGGATGACTGGCTGAGTTGTTGGATGACTGACGGACTTGTCAAGTGGATGACTGGCTGGATGACTGGCTGAGTTGTTGGATGACTGACGGACTTGTCAAGTGGATGACTGGCTGGATGACTGGCTGAGTTGTCAAGTGGATGGCTGGCTGGATGACTGGCTGAATGACTGGATGACTGGCTGGATGATTGGCTGAGTTGTTGATGACTGGCTGGATGACTGGCTGAGTTGTTGGATGACTGACGGACTTGTCAAGTGGATGACTGGCTGGATGACTGGCTGAGTTGTTTGATGACTGGCTGGATGACTGGCTGAGTTGTTTGATGACTGGCTGGATGACTGGCTGAGTTGTTGGATGACTGACGGACTTGTCAAGTGGATGACTGGCTGGATGACTGGCTGAGTTGTTGGATGACTGACGGACTTGTCAAGTGGATGACTGGCTGGATGACTGGCTGAGTTGTCAAGTGGATGGCTGGCTGGATGACTGGCTGAATGACTGGATGACTGGCTGGATGACTGGCTGAGTTGTTGGATGACTGACTGACTGGATGATTGGCTGAGTGGTTGGATGACTGGCTGACTTGTCAAGTGGATGACTTGCTGAGTGGTTGGATGACTGGCTGACTTGTCAAGTGGATGACTGGCTGAGTGGTTGGATGACTGGCTGACTTGTCAAGTGGATGACTGGCTGAGTGGTTGGATGACTGGCTGACTTGTCAAGTGGATGACTGGCTGAGTGGTTGGATGACTGACTGACTTGTCAAGTGGATGACTGGCTGACTTGTCAAGTGGGTGACTGGCTGAGGGGATGGATGACTGACTGACTTGTCAAGTGGATGACTGGCTGACTTGCCAAGTGGATGACTGTTGTTCTCTCGACCCCTTCTTGCAAAGTAGTAAGTAGTCTGAATATGGGAAGTTATATCTTGACTTGCCCCTACGTGCAAGGTAACGGTAACATGGCACATAAAATTGTCATTAAAAAGTGTATTTTAACAGTATAAGGGCTCTAGATGGCTAATGTAGTTTGAGGGACATATGAAATGTAAAATTTGCAATCACTTTTTTCTTTGGAAACGTGTATCTATTTAAATGGAACAAATACAATCTGAATTGCCCAAGTTTAATATATCTCAATTACATTAACATAACAAACAAATGATCTTTAATAAAGCAATACAGCGATTATAGCTATCTTCCTCTAACACTCTCATATCGACTACAGAGCTCGGTGGTTGAATACGTCACTACCTTGCCCCCTCACCAAACACCGCGGCAAATTCTCATATCTGAAGAGCACTTGTATTAACCCAGAGGGAATGGGAAAATCACACTAAATCCAGTGTAAATCCCTTTCAAGTGTTATAGTATGGGATTCGAGCCCCAATCTTATCATAAATGGCTACCAAGTGCAATATAAGATACGCGCGAGACAACGCGACCATCGATGCTAGTAGCACATAATATTTTATCAATATCTCAATACTTTGTAACATATTAACAAGTAAAACACTTTCTTTCTATTCGTCAGGCCTGTTAGCATATTTACATTAATGGAGTTAAGGGAGGTAAAATTTAGAGGAAGTGTACCTGCATTTGGTCTGAAAGAGAGTTGGAAACAGACTTGGGGAAAATTCAACCTGATACGTCCGACCAGTATTCGAATCCCAACCTTCTCGTAATCAACAAACTAGGGCTTAACGAGACTTGACACCTTTCGCGTTCCCACCGATGACCATCTGTTGAACATCCAGTCCGTCTGGTCGAGTGTTGTAGTCCCTTAGACCCGCATCGGTGGCGTAGTTAGCTAACGAACTAGTTTCGTGTTGAGTTAGACTGCCGAGGATGGAGAAATCGAGGTTCGAATCGCGCTCGGGTGAACTGGGGGTGGTTTCCTAAATGGTTTTACACGCAAATGTGGGTTTAATTCCTCAATATTCAACCTTCCCTATTCCTAATCCATTAGCGTGATTAGTACTTAAGCGTATAACCCGAACGGTTATTAAGACGCGGTGCTAAGTATTATTATTATTATTATTATTTTAGTCCCTATTCCACGCACTCGGGGACTTTTCTCTAGTGACACGGGCACAAGGTCGGTGACTTCTACAAAAAAAACTGAATTCGGAGTCTTACCATTTATATAAATGACCACAAGGGAATTTGATACTGGCCACAGCTACGGGTAGATCTGACCAATGGTGTAACTTGAGCTGGCCCGATCAAGGTCACGTTCAAATTTGGAAATGTTTCCATGGACACGACACATACTAGTTTGTGACCACCGCACATTGAACACAGTCCTTAGAGAGGGCAGGCGTAGCACAGGAAGAGGTGTCTGCAAGGCACCGCACATTGAATACAGTCCTTAGAGAGGGCAGGCGTAGCACAGGAAGAGGTGTCCGCAAGGCACCGCACATTGAACACAGTCCTTAGAGAGGGCAGGCATAGCACAGGAAGAGGTGTCTGCAAGGCACCGCACATTGAATACAGTCCTTAGAGAGGGCAGGCGTAGCACAGGAAGAGGTGTCTGCAAGGCACCGCACATTGAATACAGTCCTTAGAGAGGGCAGGCGTAGCACAGGAAGAGGTGTCTGCAAGGTACCGCACATTGAACACAGTCCTTAGAGAGGGCAGGCGTAGCACAGGAAGAGGTGTCTGCAAGGTACCGCACATTGAACACAGTCCTTAGAGAGGGCAGGCGTAGCACAGGAAGAGGTTTCTGCAGGTCACCGCAAATTGAACACATTCCTTAGAGATGGCAGGCGTAGCACAGGAAGAGGTGTCTGCAAGGCACCGCACATTGAACACAGTCCTTAGAGAGGGCAGGCGTAGCACAGGAAGAGGTGTCTGCAAGGCACCGCACATTGAATACAGTCCTTAGAGAGGGCAGGCGTAGCACAGGAAGAGGTGTCTGCAAGGCACCGCACATTGAACACAGTCCTTAGAGAGGGCAGGCGTAGCACAGGAAGAGGTGTCTGCAAGGCACCGCAAATTGAACACAGTCCTTAGAGAGGGCAGGCATAGCACAGGAAGAGGTGTCTGCAAGGCACCGCACATTGAACACAGTCCTTAGAGAGGGCAGGCATAGCACAGGAAAAGGTTTTTGCAAGGCACCGCACATTGAACACAGTCCTTAGAGAGGGCAGGTGTAGCACAGGAAGAGGTGTTTTCAAGGCACCGCACATTGAACACAGTCCTTAGAGAGGGCAGGCATAGCACAGGAAGAGGTGTCTGCAAGGCACCGCACATTGAACACAGTCCTTAGAGAGGGCAGGCATAGCACAGGAAGAGGTGTCTACAGGTCACCGCACATTGAACACAGTCCTTAGAGAGGGCAGGCATAGCACAGGAAGAGGTGTCTGCAAGGTACCGCACATTGAACACAGTCCTGGCAGAGAGCAGGCGTAGCACAGGAAAATGTTTCTGCAGGTCATCGCAGATTTGAAGCGAGTCAGGGAGCTTCCACTCAGTGGTACAAGACATGATATTACGTGTGAATTTTAGGAACTTCTGATAGATTTTGATTCCGAGTCAGACTCTGAATTTTCGAAAATAATAAACTAATAGAGCATTAAATTACTTTGGTTTAAAATTACCTCTAATCTGACACACCACTTGAAAATTTGTGGTTTTTAGATATTTTGACACCAGCCACTAAGTTTTGGGGGAATAATGCTATTAAGACTATTTTTAACTGTTTTAGGAAATGGCCGAACAAAGGCTATAAGCTATATTGTGAAAGGTATAATAAAGGTGAATAAAAAGGATACATATAATTGCAATAAAAATTGTAATTTACTTTATGCGCAGTGTCTTGTATCATCTAATTCTTCAAATGGGTTATATAAACTACTGTAGATTAATTTCACTAACTACAAAAATCTAGAATATTACCCTTACCGTTCGAGTAATTCAGTTCAATAGCAATCTTTTCCCATGGTTCATTTTTCAGCTTCGTCTCGTGTAGTTTGTATTGCTTGTTTCATGTAATACCGTATGGTCTTGGATAATTGAATAAGATGTTCCATCAGAATACACTAAAACTACGTGACAGAGGTGCAGAGGGCATAGGGAAACTGTACGTCTACTTCAACCAGAGAGAGGCGTGAAAGATTTATCCTTACACTGCCCCTGCGCTCTGTCCAATGCGCGGAAACCCATAAACACGTGTATTAGAGATTTTACTTTTCTCGCCTGCCCTGCGTCCAATATGCGGTAGCCACAAGAACAGGTGTATTACAGATTTTCCTTTCCTCACCGCTCCCTCTGCTGCGCCTGCCCTGCGTCCAATATGCGGTAGCCCACAAGAACAGGTGTATTACAGATTTTCCTCTTCCTCACCGTGCCTCTGCTGCGCCTGCCTGCTTCCAATATGCGGTAGCCCACAAGAACAGGTGTATTACAGATTTTCCTCTTCCTCACCGCTCCCTCTGCTGCGCCTGCCCTGCTTCCAATATGCGGTAGCCCACAAGAACAGGTGTATTACAGATTTTCCTCTTCCTCACCGCTCCCTCTGACGCCTGCCCTGCGTCCAACGTGCGGCGGGCTCAGAGAGTTGGCGAAACAGTTCACTCCATGAGTTACGTGGAGTTTGTGTACCCTTTATCGTAAAAAAATAAAAATATAGCACGTTTAGTTTTGAACTAATTGACGACCTCGTACTTCCATGGGTGTTTTCTTTATAGCTGTTTTACTAATAAATAGATCTCGTCCAAATATGTTTGTGGTTGAAGTACCATTTCTAAAACTAAACACAACTATCGAGGGGCCATATGCCGCACACGCGGCATACACACACACACACACAAATAAATAATGTTTGCGTTTATTATGTTTTATTATTTTTAAATATAATAAAATAGAATAAACTAATTAGTCCCGATAAAATTATATTATAATATTTGGGTTTATTTCAAATATTCATTAACTGTGCGTATAGCCCAAACGGGTAGTAAGACGTGGTGTTAATTTTTAAAAGTGGGTCAAGCTAGGCCAACATTTTTAAAACTAAATAATTCAATTTATTTTGACCAAACTTATGCCCACAACAAGCATATTTGTATTTTAGTTTGACATTAGTAGTTCTGTGATTGTTCTTATTGTTACTATAGTCTTGAGATTTCTCTTTGGATTCAAGTTTAAATATCTTCTATAATTTCTACTTGAATTTGAAGTGGATATTTTTATTTTGCGATCAAATTATACAAAAAACTAATTAATACTATACCAAATAATAGATTTACATTATATTCATAGAAAATAACCATTGTATATGTGATTTAAGACGTCAATCTCGTTTTATGTCAATTTAAGAAAATATATGTATCACTTGCTTGGAATTTTAAATTAAATATATCGGGATGAGATCTTAGACAAAGCACTTGGCTGCCATCTTGAAACAAATAACCAAATCACAAAACCATATACAAACGTTGTTGGCCTAGGTTTAAAGAAAGTCGATGTAAATTTTGATTTAAAAAAAGTGGTCCACGCATTTGGCAGTAGTCGCGGGACATATATCCGCATACCGAACAAATGAAATGGCTGACCGTCGTGTTGAAACAGGACCTCACTTCACTCGGTCAATAAGTATAAACACGCTTCGGTGGGCTCGTGGTCTAACCCACTACTCTTGCAATAGAATAGACTGCTGATGCCGAAGAGGTTCGAATCTCGGTCGGGTGTACTGAGAGAGGTTTTTCCTAAATTGTTTTCCACTCTCCCTCCACGCAAATGTGGATACATTTCCTATTAATATAACTTGCCTAATCCCTAAAACGATTAGCGGGATTAGTACATGTGTGTATAGCCCGAACGGGTAGTAAAACGCGGTGGTGCTAAAAAAAACTTTTTACGATCGAGTGAATATAAAAACTATCTTGTGTGACTTAGAAACTAAAAAATAAATAAAAAATATCTCGCCAGGTATAAATAATTGATCACTATTGGTAATCTTGCGACCGTATTTAAATCGAGCTATCCGTATAATTACACTAGGCGAATATAGATGAGAAAGGTATAATCAGGAGAAAGTATACCTGCACTAGCCTCTAGGGAATGAGAGAAAACCACCTGATTACACTCGGCCTTGATTCGAACCCCGACCTTCCCATCACCGGCAAACCCAGACAGGACCGTAATGACGTCTTTGTCCGTACGTGAAAAGATGCTGTTTCATCCCACATAGAGTAACGCAACACTATCTTGTACAATGGGACGACGTGAAAGCTGTTTATTTGAAAGAGAAAAGTAAAAACTATTTGGAAATTTGTTGTCAAATAAGTATCCGCGTGGTTGCGGGTTACAAGAAGACAGAAGACATTCCTCCTAGAATGGGCCGGGGCTAAGATGGCAGGGGGATGTTAGCACACAAACACACGGGCTGACCTGTATTTCTATTGTTGAATAACCTCCACGTCGGAAGTAAGAACAGACGTGTATCTCCTGAGGCTCTATGCCACGCTGAACGAAGTGTGTCTTTATTGATGAGACCACCGGGAGAAGGTTTGTGATTGGCCGTTGTCTCGCGATTATTACATCACGTTTAATTCGCTGGCTTTCTCTCGCCTCACTTTATTGAGGGGAATTACTCAATAAAGTTGTATGTAACCTTCATGTGTGTTCATCTTAAGGGCTCCACCTACACTAAGGGACATATCTTCACAATGCAATAGGCCTACTTCTTATAACTGCTCTGAAGTCTTTTGACACCATTAATAATCTTTGACTAGCTGTTACCCAAAACTGTGATCACATGGTCTCTAGCAGGCGTTGTCAAACTCTTCTGGTCATAAGAGACACGTTGAACATTGAAAATATCGAAGGGGCCACATTCCGCAAAGCTTGATAATTAATATTGTCACCATCTTAAAGTAAAACATGATTTTGAATTCTTACAGTTACAAAAAGAAAATTAAGTTAGGATATATTAATGTTAAGACTTAATTTCCATTTTAATTCAGAAATTTTATTTTATTTTATTTTTGCATGGTATATTATATCTTGTGTTGAAATAACTTTCACAATTGATGACAAATGCGTCCGTAAGTTCTTTGGGTATTTTGTTTTGTTAGTTTTTCATAGTTAAAAACCAAAGGTTCACATACTTTTGTGTTTGCAAACATTACTGATATTTGGTTTGCAAATTTAAACATTTGTGTTGATCGATTTATGATAAGTAAAGAGTAAAAATTTGGTGCAACAACCCCAATTGCTATATCGCCCTAATAAAGCCCAATTTCTAAATGTCACACTTTCAAAGGTTGTATTTATATAACGTTTATAGTAAGATTAAATAGCCCGCGGGCAGCATATGATCATAGATAGGGCCATTTGTGGCCCACGGGCTACAAACTTACAAACATCGTCTAAGGCTTCACTATTCGCATTGGACTACCAATCACATTTATCTAAATTCTATCTTTTTAACCCCCAAACCCATGAGTGTAAATACTCAAATAAACCGAACGGGTAGTAAAATGGGGTGTAAAATATATAGTAGTCTTAATTTAATCTAATTAAATTTAAATGCAATTAATTCCTTAAACTTAATTAATTAATTTATTTGTTAAAGGAAACAATGCCGTAATGTAAAAACTTGGTGTTATAATGTGTATGTGACTTTCTTATATAGAGGCCAAATGAAAGACAGAAGGTGTCCCGTCCCGTTAGTGCATTGGATTCTTCCCACATTTTCCTCTGCGTTGGTGGGTTTTCTTCACTCAATTAGTTTAGCTTTCCTTATTTTTCAATTTCTATTATTGTTTCTATTATTATTATTGGCCATTGGGCTTCCTCATCTCTCTCTCTCTCTCTCTCTATATATATATATATATATATATATATATATATATATGTATATATTTATATAGCTATCTATATATGTAAAAGCTTTTATTTGTCTGCCTGTCATGATCATTGCGTAATACTGTATACATCACAGGCAGATGGCTGAAATTTTAAAATTAGTACTTTCTGTGCACAAAAATGTGCACCTCAAAGCCGGAATTTTTAATTTATATCTAGTTCTTTTTTTAATCTATTCAAAACTGGGTTGGAAGTAATAAAATGAGTTTTTTTTTTCTGTGCGTCTGAAGCAAAGAAAAGCAGTGCCCGTATACTTTTATTGTTTGATACTAATGATGTGTCCTGGATACGTCAACCTGTGGCTCAGTTTAGGCAAAGATTAGTCAGTACTAATGTACCGTTGCACAGGGGAGGCCTGAATGTACTAATCGTACATACTTTCCGTGGAGACTCTTTCCATGTCCTGATGAGGAGCGGTGATGGTGATACTGAGTATGAGGGTGTATCACCAGTGGAAACATTTACAACCTAACTTTAGCCTAATTAACCAAACCCTGTTGATCATTGGGGTGGTTCCTCTTTCGGGGAAAATACCCAAGGTAACGGTCAATAATCGAACCAAGGATCATTAGGTCAACAGCCAGGGACTCTTACCACTACACTATGGGGCAGGTTGGACCTCATTGTCAAACAGCAACCTCACTTACTGTGTATCGCTCCGGGGTGGACGTGTATCACTCGGAGGGGTGGGAAGATGGACGTGTATCACTCGGAGGGGTAGGGAGATGGACGTGTATCACTCGGAGGGGTGAGGAGATGGACGTGTATCACTCGGAGGGTGTGAGAGATGGATGTTCACTCGGAGGGGTGTGGAGATGGACGTGTATCACTCGGAGGGGTGAGGAGATGGACACATATCACTCGGAGGGGTGTGGAGATGGACGTGTATCACTCGGAGGGGTGCGGAGATGGACGTGTATCACTCGGAGGGGTGTGGAGATGGACGTGTATCACTCGGAGGGGTGCGGAGATGGACGTGTATCACTCGGAGGGGTAGAGAGATGGACGTGTATCACTCGGAGGGTGAGGAGATGGACACATATCACTCGGAGGGGTGTGGAGATGGACGTGTATCACTCGGAGGGATAGGGAGATGGACGTGTATCACTCGGAGGGATAGGGAGATGGACGTGTATCACTCGGAGGGGTGGGAGATGGACGTGTATCACTCGGAGGGGAGAGGAGATGGACGTGTATCACTCGGAGGGGTGAGGAGATGGACGTGTATCACTCAGAGGGGTGAGGAGATGGACACATATCACTCGGAGGGGTGAGGAGATGGACACATATCACTCGGAGGGGTGTGGAGATGGACGTGTATCACTCGGAGGGTGGGGAGATGGACGTGTATCACTCGGAGGGGTGGGGAGATGGACGTGTATCACTCGGAGGGGTGTGGAGATGGACGTGTATCACTCGGAGGGGTGGGGAGATGGACGTGTATCACTCGGAGGGGTAGGGAGATGGACGTGTATCACTCGGAGGGGTGAGGAGATGGACACATATCACTCGGAGGGGTGTGGAGATGGACGTGTATCACTCGGAGGGGTGGGGAGATGGACGTGTATCACTCGGAGGGGTGTGGAGATTGGACGTGTATCACTCGGAGGGGTGTGGATGATGGACGTATGTATTCACTCGGAGGGGTGAGGAGATGGACACATATCACTCGGAGGGGAGGGAGAGGGAGATGGACGTGTATCACTCGGAGGGGTGGGAGATGGACGTGTATCACTCGGAGGGGTGGGGGAGGATGGATGTGTATCACTCGGTGGGGTGCGGAGATGCACGTGTATCACTCGGAGGGGAGAGGAGAATGGAGTGTATCACTCGGAGGGGTGAGGAGATGGACGTGTATCACTCGGAGGGGTGTGGGGAGATGGATGTGTATCACTCGGAGGGTGCGGAGATGGACGTGTATCACTCGGAGGGGAGAGGAGATGGACGTGTATCACTCGGAGGGGTAGGGAGATGGACGTGTATCACTCGGAGGGGTAGGGAGATGGACGTGTATCACTCGGAGGGGAGAGGAGATGGACGTGTGTCACTCGGAGGGGTGAGGAGATGGACGTGTATCACTCGGAGGGGTGAGGAGATGGACGTGTGTCACTCGGAGGGGAGAGGAGATGGACGTGTATCACTCGGAGGGGTGAGGAGATGGACGTGTATCACTCGGAGGGGTGAGGAGATGGACGTGTATCACTCGGAGGGGTGGGGAGATGGACGTGTATCACTCGGAGGGGTGAGGAGATGGACGTGTGTCACTCGGAGGGGTGAGGAGATGGACGTGTATCACTCGGAGGGGTGCGGAGATGGACGTGTATCACTCAGAGGGGTGAGGAGATGGACGTGTATCACTCGGAGGGGTGGGGAGATGGACGTGTATCACTCGGAGGGGTGGGGGATGGATGTGTAATATTTAATTACCCCTCTCTTGGTTTCCTATGGTCTATATTAATATTGTATCCAAATAGAACAAACCCATCAACGAAAGTGAAAATCTTCACTACTGTAAACTTCTATACAACTATTCCGGGGAGTATCTGGCAACATATGAAGGCACTATTTTTAAGCTTAACGTGTAGAGCAGAATATTTTTTATTTAATAATATCGGGAAAAGTTAAATCGAAAGCCACTCAGGAAGTCATACTGTAGATTCACATATCCAACCCAAAGTAGCAGTAAAATATAAACTTGTTCAATCACAAGATTTCAGTGATGTCTGCTCAGACCACTTGATGTGAGTTGGAATAGTTTACACTTGCATCACGATTATCTGCTTGGGAGTGCAAAAATGACACTCAAAATCAACATTTTATTTATTGCACATGCGTAGTGTAACTAGAGGCAGGCTGGTGGTCACATATAATAGAATTTATTTGCTATTATAACAGTAATTTAATTATAGCCTCAAAAATGACTATGCCGGATTACTGATAGGTTATGCCTTACTCTCAGCCAAAGATACAATTTTATACTGTGTATTATCATCGAGCTAAGGAATGTAATTACTTGATCATGATTTTAAAAGTGAGGTATCACGGTAAAATACTAATAATATAAAGTCGGCTCATGAAGATGAAGTATCTATTATAGTGTGGATGATCGTCGGGAGCTTTCATTGGTTACAATATTTTCTCTGTCTTAATTAGTCTTCGGAAGCAGCCTCCCTGTTGTTCCTTTAAGTCTTTTCAAATAGTTTAGGCGAAAGCTTACACCAAGACGGGTTTTTTTTAGTTGAGGCTTCCAGGATAGGTGTTGGTCAAATATTACACCTAGATATATTGGTTTATGTTTATGTGTGCAAATGTTTTTGTTTATGTTTACATGTGTGTGCGTGTTTTTATTTATGTTTACATGTGTGTGCGTGTTTTTATGTTAATGTACGTGACTGTAGTTTGTTTATATGTCTTGAGTGTGTGTTTGTTTATGTGCGTGAATGTGTTTGTTTATGTGCGTGAATGTGTTTGTTTATGTACGTGAATGTGTTTGTTTGTGCGAGAATGTATGTCTGTTTATTTGTATGTGCGAGTGTGTCTTTATGTATGAGAGTGTGTGTTTGTGTATGTGTGTCTTTATGTATGAGAGTGTGTGTTTATGTATGAGAGTGTGTCTTTATGTATGAGAGTGTGTGTTTGTGTATGTGTGTCTTTATGTATGATAGTGTGTGTTTATGTATGAGAGTGTGTGTTTGTGTATGTGTGTCTTTATGTATGAGAGTGTGTGTTTGTGTATGTGTGTCTTTATGTATGAGAGTGTGTGTTTGTGTATGTGTGTCTTTATGTATGAGAGTGTGTGTTTGTGTATGTGTGTCTTTATGTATGAGAGTGTGTGTTTGTGTATGTGTGTCTTTATGTATGAGAGTGTGTGTTTGTGTATGTGTGTCTTTATGTATGACAGTGTGTGTTTGTGTATGTGTGTCTTTATGTATGATAGTGTGTGTTTATGTATGAGAGTGTGTGTTTGTGTATGTGTGTGTTTATGTATGAGTGTGTCTATGTATGAGTTTGTGTTTGTTTATGTGAGTGTGTTTGTTTATGTATGAGAGAGTGTGTTTTTTATGTATGAGAGTGTTTGTTTGTTTATGTGAGTGTGTGTGTTTATTTATGTGAGTGTGTATGTATGTATGTATGTATGTATGAGAGTGTGTGTTTGTATGTATAAGAGTGTGTGTTTGTATGTATATGAGTGTGTGTTTGTATGTATAAGAGTGTGTGTTTGTATGTATAAGAGTGTGTGTTTATGTGTGTATGTATGTGCGAGAGTGTGTGTATGTTTGTGTGTGCAAATGTGTGTGTTTATTTATGTGTTTGTTTATTTATGTGTGTGTGTGTGTGTGTGTGTGTGTCGTGAGTCCACCGGTTGACCTAGTGCCGAGAGCGGCGCTTGTGGCAAGGTAGTGGCACGAAGCGTTCCACGCCAGAATGGAAGGAGGTCGTTATTTTAATGAAAGTGAAAGTAGGAAGAAAAGGGAACGTTGGTCACCAGCTTGGCGGTGCATCAGCTGCTATCTACCAACAGCTGGAAATTGAAATTAAAGATTACCACCGGGTTTATAAACACCATTCCATCTCTTTTGAGTATTTTTCTAATAAACAAGTCATACCATTTTTAAAGCAAGGCTTAACGTTTCCGAATTCATTTATTAAAAGTGGTCACTTTATAAGAAACTGTAAGTACTGAATAATGAATACCCGCATCAACAAATATACAGACGTAGGCATCAGCCTTGTCTAGTCTGGTTTTGCTCGTGACATGAAGATCGAGGTACGAGTCCTGGCCATTTGTACTGAGGTATTTTTTCCCCCTACATTATTTCCCCCACACTCTACATGCAAATTTGATGTAATTTTCGCTAAAGTTTAAATTCCCCATCCACATTCCATTAATGTAACAGGAATAAGGGGATATTAATAACACCGGGTATTAACCAGTTTAGAAAACAATCTCTGTTCTTGAGGTAAGGATTGAACCCCAGCTTCCCAGATCCGAGTCCAGCACAGCATATGTACATCCAGAAATTCCGGGGTCAAATGACCCAGTTGTAAAATTTGCATACCTTCAATTAAGAGGCATTCAATCAATATATTTTTTTTTTATTTAGCACCACGTCTTACTACCCACTTGGGTTATACACCTATATACTAATTATACTAATGATTTTAGGCATTGGGATATGAAGTGTAGCCGCATTTGCGTGAAGGGAGAATGGAATACAATTTTATAAAAAAAACTCAGTACACCCGACCGAGATTCGAAACTCGATCTCCTCATCATCGTTAGTCCAGTCTACTGCGAGGGTAGCGCGTTTGACCACGTGGCCACCCAAGTGGGTCAAGCAATACTAAACAATATTAATCCATGGTGTCTTGTCACGTCAGTAAATTATTATTTGTATGTATCTATTTTTAGCACCGCATATTACTACCCTTCCGGGCGATACGCATATTTAATAATTACGCTAATGGCTTGGACACGAGGAAGGTTGAATTTAAAGAAAGTTCACGTGTATTTTCTTTTAGGGAGATCGGTAAATTATTTAGATTAAAAAAACACCTTAACTACATCTGACCGGGATTCGAATCCCGATCTCCCCGTCATTGGCAATCCAGTCAATTGGGAGGGTGATGCCTTAGACCATTCGACCATCTAGTCGTGCCAATACACTATTAACTGACTAGTAGGCCTACTAGTAAACCAACAAACAATAATTAATATTCGTAATATTGTAGTATATATTTGGAATAAGGTAAAGGAAAGGAGGATAGAAAACACACAAAAAGAAACAAGACCAAGATGGCTTTTACAGTGAAAATAAGAACACAAAATATATTACAAATTACCTAAAAAATCGAGAGGTTTTTCTTAAAGACTTATATAATCTTAATATTGGTATTGTAATGTAACTGACTTGCCCCTGAAAAGTATGTGAAAGCATTGACAATAATATCGTCGTAATTTTATAAACGTATTTAATTTTATTTAAATTATGTAGTATATTACATGGCGCTTAAAGTACTTCTTCTTCTAAGAAGGCAAAAGCCACTGATCAGTGACGTCACGCACGTGACATTAGTCAAGTCAGTTTGACAATATATATATTTCAAATAATAACGTCCTCTTCTCGAAGGTTCGACTAGAGATTTTAAAATGTAACTTGAGTCATTTTCCGGCTCTAGAACCTCCCAGTAAAACAGAGATTTTTTGTCTTGTATTTTGTTTTTCTAAACTAAACCTTCTCGAAGCTTCCATGAGCAATGGATATATACGAAGGATGGTGCAATGTAAGTGCAGTTGGTGTCCAGAACTGACAGAATTCACTTGGGCACTTGGCGTCCAGCAACACCTGTCCACGCTCATACAATAGACCGCGTATATATTTCAACGACATGATCTATTTTCTCATTAAATAAAGGAAAGGAGGATAGAAAACACATAAAAAGAAACAAGACCAAGATGGCTTTTACAGTGAAAATAAGAACACAAAATATATTACAAATTACCTAAAAAATCGAGAGGTTTTTCTTAAAGACTTATATAATCTTAATATTGGTATGTTCCGATTCTTGATGTGGTATTGGTGAATATTAATGCATTTTAATGGTGTTTTGTTACAAAGTAGACATGTTTTTGATGTTCAGATTCATCCTACTTTCGAGAAAGACCGTCCCCGTAGTTGATTGATCGAAGGGGTCAAGCACAAATCTAGGGGTCCCTAGTTCTTTTGTGGATGTTACTGATATGACTAGCTCTAGCATTGACTGTAGATACCATTGTTGGTACTTAATTCCACCGCCCCTCTGTGGGCGATATTATGAGCAGCCTAGAACAAAGAGGGAATTTTACAGAGATTCTCTTGAAGGGAGTGGTATACCATCTAGGAAGAAACACCCTCGATGCATTATACGGGATTCGAACACCAACCTCCTCATCTACAGCAGACTAGGCTGAACGGTACGTGCAAATAACGTCAAGGTCATCAAGTATTGTGCATTAGGGTCTTTTTGTTTTGTACGATATCCTATACAGGGTGAGCGCACTCTAATTGTGGAATAAAGTATACCTGTCAGCCGGTCCACACGAATTTCAGAACAACCTGTAATCCCATTAAACTCCTAACCACTAACATAGTCTAACCTAATTTAACCTAAACTGCCCTAACTAACCTAACCTCCATGTGCAAATTCGAACAACGTAATTATGAATTTAATTTTTACGCCGCAGTTCGTGTAAGGTATTACCGAGCTCGGATGAGTTGTTGCGCGTGTGCACGATACGGGTATATAAACAACCAACATTAAATAACTCCTGTGGTCACCCTTTGTCTAGTGTGCACTTTGACAGTATACACAGGTGGTCACCTGCCTTCAGACGTCGATATCTCAGTATGAGGGATTGCATTTGACGGGTAGGATGGGCCTATAATCTCTAACAGGTTACTTTTTTTAATCGTATGTCACATATGGGTGGGAGGGACATGACATCCAGGTTTGATCCGCCTTAAGTGTAGTCTCTTAGCCGCTAGTTGGCACGGAACATTGACTAGGACACAGCTATGGAGTAGGTCTACACGTGACCGCTTTGAGATGATATAATGATAGTGTCTATGGAGGTGTGGGCCAGTGTGATCTTAACATAACTTAAGCCTAGTCAACCAAACCTTGGTGACCGTTTGGGTAACTCCCCTTAAGGGAAAAATGCCCAAGATACCAGGCGGGAATCGAACCTGGGACCCCAAGGCTCTTAGGCAGGTGCACTGTCCACAACACCACGAGACCGGTTACGGGTGTACCGAGGGTAGTTTTATCCCCTCCCCTCTCTACAATGCGGGTACACTTCCTCCAAATAACTCTCTACCCTTTATAAGAGGCCCACCTGGACTCACTGTGTGGCCCGCGGCAACTTTGAGGAGTAACATTAGTAATTATTTATTGCATTTTATTCTAGCTTCCAAGAGAATTTGAACTTCATACTTTTTTTAAATTATCGAATATAAACAAAAACTGCGTTCTTGTCTGACCATTTGGAATACATTTGGAAGACTTGTTAATACAACTATGATCCCGATATACAATAATCTTGCTGTAAAAAGAGGTGTAACTCCTAAGTTTGTAAGATGATTAGGAAATTAAAGTATTTTAAATGTAGTTTTCTATCAAATAAACATCATTAATAAATGTTTAATTTTCTATCTAACTGTGCTTGAAACTAAAATATTCTCTGAAAATATAAACTATTACTACTGTTTTAATAATAATCATCACTAGTATTGATTTCGTTGTCAGATTACATTAATATTGATTCAATATTAATGTAATCTGACAACGAATAAGATATGATGTTTTACCAGCGGCTGTTTTCATTGGAGCTGTTTGGCCCGTCTTACTTGTGCAAGTTGTGCAGTCCAGCACATTCAACGGCCATGCCAGAATTGAACCGGAACCCTTAGTCAGTAGACAACACGCTGCCGACTGAGCTAAGTTCGGATTCGACATGAACTAATTACGATAGTTGTTTGATTGAGAAAGGTTGAATTTAGAGACGTGTATCCACATTAGCGTGGAGAAAGAGTGAAAGTCGTTTAAGAAAAACTGCCTCAGTACAGAGACAAAGATTCGAACCCGATCCCCATCATTGCAGTCCAGTCATTTGAAAGATTGACGGCCCCATGAGCGGGTGATGTGCGAATAAACAATGTTATTAAATATATTTCACGTCCTGTACCATGTGGTGACATTGTTCTGGTTATCTAGATATGTTTCACGTCCTGTACATGTGGTACATTCGTTCTGGTTTATCTAGATTATTTTCACGTCTGGTACCATGTGGTGCATTCGTTTGGTTTATCTAGATTATGTTTCACGTACTGGTACCATGTGGTGACATTCGTTTGGTTAATCTAGATAGTTCACGTCCTGGTACATGTGGTGACATTGTTCTGGTTTATCTAGATTATGTTTCACGTCCTGGTACCATGTGTGCATTCGTTCTGGTTTATCTAGATTATGTTTCACGTCCTGGAACCATGTGGTGACATTCGTTCTGGTTTATCTATAATATGTTTCACGTCCTGGTACATGTGTGACATTCGTTCTGGTTTATCTAGATTATGTTTCACGTCCTGGTGCCATGTGGTGACATTCGTTCTGGTTTATCTATAATATGTTTCACGTCCTGGTACCATGTGGTGAATTCGTTCTGGTTTATCTAGATTATGTTTCACGTCCTGGTACCATGTGGTGACATTCGTTGGTTTATCTAGATTATGTTTCACGTCCTGGTACCATGTGGTGACATTCGTTCTGGTTTATCTATAATATGTTTCACGTCCTGGTGCCATGTGGTGACATTCGTTCTGGTTTATCTAGAATATGTTTCACGTCCTGGTGCCATGTGGTGACACTCGTTCTGGTTTATCTAGATTATGTTTCACGTCCTGGTACCATGTGGTGACATTCGTTCTGGTTTATCTAGATTCTGTTTCACGTCCTGGTACCATGTGGTGACATTCGTTCTGGTTTATCTAGATTCTGTTTCACGTCCTGGTGCCATGTGGTGACATTCGTTCTGGTTTATCTAGATTATGCTTCACGTATGTACCATGTGGTGACATTCTTCTGGTTTATCTAGATATATTTCACGTCCTGGTGCCATGTGGGGACATTCGTTATCCGTCATGTATACCACTAAATTAACCATTCTGAAACGCCTTTAATTTCATGCTGTCTGTATCGAACTCCGGTCTCTCAGATCAGTGTAAGGGTCTTTGGTCCTGCTAGAAACTTGCTCATTACTGCAGAGTAATGTTATTGCATGAATATCATTAATCATTTCTACCGTTCCTCGTCATGTTTTTGTCGATACTTTCATCTAACCGTATACGTGTTTTTTATACGTGTTAACGCAATTAATTCAAGACTGGACTACTAATTTTCCTAGACGGAAAAAAAAAAGTGCGGGCACTAGCCTTGTAATACTTTCAACAAGGATTTAAAAGAATACATAGAACAAACATTAGGAATATTAAACAATAATAGAGCTTACCTAAACACAAACACTCGCTTCGGTGGTCGCATGGCCTCTCTCGCTATAGACTAGACCACCGATGACGGGGAGATCGGGGTTCGTATCCCGGTATTGTTTGAGATTTTTTTTTTGCCCAAATGGTTTATCATTTTTCCTCTATAAAAAATCTGGTACATTTCTTCAACGCTATACCTCACTCTTCCATACCATATTAGCGTAATTAGTACTCCACGTATGTATAAAACTAAAACTAGTGTTAATATTCGGTAAAGAATAATGAAAATGCGCTCGTCTTAGCCAACAATTATGAGCTCTCATTCGGCCAATGACTACTGTGCTGTTCCAAAATAGCCGGTTGTTAGAGGCGCGCGAAGCTTTGAAATGTCCAAACGTCAATTAAAATCCTTGGATTTGATTTTACACCCACTATATATATATTTAGCACCGTGTTACCCGTTCGGATTATACGTTTAAATGCTAATCACGCTTATAATTTTATGGATTAGGAAGGTTGTATTCAAAGGAAGTGTACCCACATTTGCGGTGTTCATTCCTGGTCGGATGCAGCGAGGGTAGTTTTCCCTAAATGGTTTTCCACTTTCCCTCCACGCAAATGCGAGTATACTTCCTCTAAATTAAACATTCCTAAACCCTAACACATTATTGTAACTAGTAATAATATTACCACCGCGTCTTACTACCCGTTCGGGTTATACGCTTTAAGTACTAATTACGTTAATAGGCTAGAATTGGGAAGTTGAATTAGAGGAAGTGAACCCGCATTTGCGTGGAGGGAGAGTGGAAAACCATTTAGGAAAAACCACCCCCAGTTCACCCGACCGAGATTCGAACCTCGATCTCCCCGTCCTCAGCAGCCGAGCTCATCACGACAAGCGCGTTAGCCAACTACGCCACCAAGGCGGGTTGTAACTAGTACATATGCATATAACCCTAATGGGTAGTAAGACGCAATGCTAAAAAAAAAACACTAAGTCATTCACTTAACCTACACTTGTCAATAAATATTTTAAGTTATAACATTCATTTTTAATTTACTTGTAACCCTCAGTGGAGCTCTAAGATATCACTCTCTCAATAAACTGGACCCCCATGCTAATCCGGGTGCATATCCTTTAAATTACCTTCCCTTCATCCCTTAGCTAAATTTATTGGCAATAATTAAATAATAATTAAATTCTTATAGAGGCATCTCTTGAGAAATGGCTTGTAGATGTTAGGTTATATAGCACACAATATTGAGATTATATTAAAATTAAGGTGACAAGTCACTATATAAGTTTATAAAACAATATAACTGAAATTTACCCTGATATTTTACGCACAACAATATAAGTAATAAACTGACCTCGCGTGCCAAGATGAGCCGGTGCCAATGACCTTGAATATAATAGACTGCACATACCACTGACAACCGCGCTACTACGGACGTGTGTGCAACTAGCGCGCACAAAGGTTCTCGTCAGCAGTGCATTGTTGCGTCCTGGTTGGCGGCATATGAACCACATCATCAAATATTGAAGTCCGCTGTGGCCACTCTTTAAGGTGTGTATAGGTGTCGGGAAAACTGTGCCCTCTCATGAATCATCACACTAATAGGTGGGAAAACACACGGCGTTGTCTGTATTACCTAAATAATTTTAACAAGGTCGTGTGAGCACACTTTTCTCACCTTCCTCACGACCTTACTATTTTCATCGGCGTGGATCGGTTCATCGCATCCTTTTTTTTTTTAGGAGGGTGGTATTTCAAATCGACTCATCGCACATCCTGAGGTCTTGAGGAGGTCAAAGTACATCGATTCATCGCACCTGTCTCTTTGCCTGTTGTTTAGGTTAGGTCAGGTTAGGTTAGGTTTTTCAATTAAATAAAGATTGTGTGTATATGTAAGCATTTGATGTGAACGTATAAATTAAACTTACCAAACTATTTATTGACGACCTCTTACTCCATTTTCTTTTTAATGAGTTAAGACTCTTCAAACACTTTGTTAGATCCTTAGGCGTACTTTTTTTTTGTAAGTGTGTAAAACAGTGTGTGGGGCGCAATTTCCCCCTTGTTTCTAGGAAGGCGCAGTTTTCCCGACCGCTATTTTCCCTTATCAGTGTATAGTTGGTCAGTCCACGCACCATCGATTTACAGCCCCAGTTCATAAACAGGTGCTGAAATACAGTGCTTGTGTTTGATTATCATAAACCGGCAGCAGCGTCAGCCTGAGGGACCCCACAGTTACTTCTTAATAGAGGTCAACCCCTCTTTTTTCAAGTGAATTCTTGTCCTCCTCCCCGTGTAGTCGTCATTGGTCGCAAATTCTAGCGTGTGTCTCTCATATTAATTTGTTGGTAACGAGCATATCGATCAGGGTTAAAATCCCGGTCGGGTGAACTAAGGATGGTTTTTCCTAAATATTTCCCCTCTCCTTCTACGCAAATGGGTTACATTTCTTATACAACTATGCCTTCATCATTCCTCTATGATTAGCATGATTACCCTATGCTGCGGTAAAATCATATTATGTTTAAGTGTATATAAGTTCTGACAGCGGACCTATGTAATGTTCCAATATAGCAAATTGTGACTTTTTATGGCAGTAATTCAAAATATTTCAAACAGATAGCGTTAATATAGAGCTTAGGAGCTCTTTAATTAGCAAAGAAGCAAAAGGATCTTAGCTATATGATTTATTTACCATTGCCTTACAAAAGTACACCACCTATACCTATCTTGAGCTAATTCTATCCAGTCTACCTCATTACACCCTATTTATTTCAGGTCCATTCTAATGCTATCTACCCATCTGCGTCTAGGGGCCAGTTTCATAGTCAAATTTAGTACGCCTCAAGTGCGGTGCGACACTAAGTAAGTGACGACACCTACCTGAAATTCAATGGAATGGGCCAGTTTCATATGTGAGAACGGCCCATTCCATTCTGGTTTAGGTAGGTGTCGTCATGTACTTAGTGTAGCGCCGCACTTGAGGCGTACTAAATTTGACTATGAAACTGGCCCTAGGTCTCCCCAATGGTTTCTTCCCATTGTTTTTACCAGTCAGTATCATGAACACGGTTATATATTATTCCATCCACGCTGCATGTGTTGTCCACCGTAATAGCCATGTAATAATGTTAATAGTACAGTGTTTGAAAGAAACATCAAAGTATTCTGTTCACTTTGAATTATATCAAAAACACCCCGAGCTGCAAGAGAGATAAAAAAAATCAATAAAAAAGGTAGTTCCTGGAAAATTAAAACCATTAAAAGAGGTGAAATGATCTAACTGCAATGATTTATTATCTACAAATAGAAGCACATAC
The DNA here is from genome assembly GCA_039000515.1 of Timema cristinae. Classification (NCBI taxonomy): domain Eukaryota; kingdom Metazoa; phylum Arthropoda; class Insecta; order Phasmatodea; family Timematidae; genus Timema; species Timema cristinae. Next base: position 23,799,140 of record JBCFYV010000935.1, read on the forward strand.
ACAGTGTGTCCCGTAGTAGGGTGTACATTTATCTATTATTATTATTATTATTAGCACCGCGTCTTACTACCCGTTCGGGTTATACGCACTTACGCTAATGTGTAATGGTAGGGTGATTGTGAGATGAAATGAAGGACCTACAGTTTAACGTGGAATCCGAACCACGGTGGCGACCTGGCATTCCCCACATTCACAAGATGTCTTGTCAGAGGTGTAGGAAGGGTTTGGAAATCAGATAATTCTGTGCCGGGACCGAGGATTGAACCCCGGCCGCCAGCATAGAAGTCTGACACCGTACCCCTAGACCACCAGGTCACCTACATTTATCTGTTACGTATATTGCGATAATTATTTGTTGAAGGTATCCTGGCGGTCTCGGGGTAAGGTGTCGGACTTTTATGCTGGGGTCCGGGGTTCAATCCTTGGTCCTGGCACAGATTTATCTGATTACCAAACCCTTCCTTCACCTCTGACAAGACATCTTGTGAATGTGGGTAATGCCAGGCCTCCACCGTGGTTCGGATTCCACGTTAAACTGTAGGTCCTTCATTTCATCTCGCAATCAACCTACCATTACACATTAGCGTAAGTGCGTTATAACCCGAATGGATAGTAAGACGCGGTGCTAATAAATAATAATAATAATAATAATAATAATAATATTTGTTGAAAAGTATAAACAACACTGGTCCAGTTTGTTATAAAGGTGACTTCATACATTAGTGGTCACCTCCCAGAACGTTGGATAGACTGAGGTCCAGTTGCTTGCCCAGTGATATCATCAGATATTTCGCTTTAGGACTATTTTACCTGTGGTCACAAGTCCCAGGTGCCAGACAAAAGGCTGAGTGACTGAAGCAATTAATGGACACTGCTGATCAATTAGACGATTCATGATAAAGGTGGCCATTTTTGAAAATTTGTAAATATAATTAGCTTAGAGTGAATTCAATTGAACTTCCAACACTTATAGTTGGGTAACCGTCACAAATCAGACTCAAGTTTATTATAAATTTTAGTCTCAAAATTAACCGAAAAAACACACTTTTGGAGTTATGGACACCTGTATATTTATCTCCGCATTTGCTCTTAAAATTGTGTGTGAATATAATGTTTGTTTTGTTCTTATTTCTTTAGTTATGTTCTAAGACATTGGTCAAGTAAATGATTGTATTATTTAACACTTTCACCCTTAGCTTAGTTAATGACATTTTTATTATAGCTTACACAATATCCAGACCAGTATGATGTGTCAATCTCTCAATAGATTGGTTTGGTGGTGATGTAAGAGTTGGGATTAGAATCTCATGAGATTACACAAGTAGATGGTTTTATATCTTTCATTTATCACTAAGGTTGTACCGTCCCATCTCCACGATGTTACTCATCTAATTCCTATAAGTCACTTTCATCCATACCGCTTAGAGTAAGTAAGTTATTTGTAACCTTGGTAGTCGAAGAAATAATAAGTTTATTTATACATAGCTTTCACATATTTTGTATATTTAAAACATATCAAGATTAAAAGATAAAGAGAACCCCTGGCTAACAAAAATATACTAATTTTGACTTCTTTTAATTTCGTTTTTATTTCTATAAGTGAACCAGAATTTAAAAGTCAAACTTTTTTTTTATGAAACTCTATATTTACATTAAAAAATGTTTACTTTGATGTTTACTTAGTTTCGAATCCCATTCGGGTGTACTTGTGCTGGGATTTATTTCTAAATGATTTACATTCATCTTCCATGCAAATTCATATACAATTTCTCTAAATCAGTGTGTCTCAAAATTATAGGTCCTTGGAACACTGGTAGTCCACAGTGGCCTAACACGTGGTCTATAAGACCCCAGGAAGTTTATTAATAAAAATTAATCAAAGAATGTTCAATAAAATATAATACAACAATTTGAAATACAAAAGACAAGATATGAAATATCTCACTACGATGTATTTTTTCCTTGGTAGGCACGAGTTAAATAGAAAAAAAAGTCTTTATCAACCTTAATTCAATAAATCTGAAAAATATTTATCAAAAATGTTGAGGTTTCGAATGTTAATAATAATCAAATCTATTAGTCTACCTACGAATTTCATGTAATCATATATTTTTGCCATTTTGCATTTAATACATTAAGTTTTGTCTTGTATTTACAGTAATATTAAATATTAAGTTACCTAAAATAAAAATTGCGATTAAAATCATATTTATCCTGCGTACTTTTCAAAACACTCCCTTTCCCCTAGGTCTCCAGAGCCCCGGTGGGGAAATAAACAATACTAAAATCCAAAAAGCAGACAAAGACGTTGGCCTGGTCTAGCGTGGTTTGTCATGGTAGGGAGGTTGGGGTTGGGATTCTGGCAGGATGAACTTAATTGTTTTACATTCCTTCTCTATTCAAATGATGGTACACTTTTGGCTCCCGACTTTACCTTCCCCATCCTTAACCTTCAAGTATAAATATGCGGATAGCTCAAACAGCTAGTAATAAGTAAATCACCCAAGACACATTACAGAATAATATCAATAATATATTATTTAGAAAGTAATTTTGTTAGTTTGAAATGTTGGTCATTTTAGCTAGAAAATATTTTCAGCACATCTAATTATCATTTTTTACACGATATTATCAGTTTTTGAATATGGTAATAATATAGATATATATATATATATATATATGTTTGTATTTTTTTTATCACCACATCTTACTACCTGTTCAGGCTATACGCCTACATACATGGTAATTATTCTGATAGGGTAGGAATGAGGAAGGAAGCATTTCTGAGGTAATCAACCCCATTTGCATTGAAGGAAGTGGTAAACCATTTTGGAAAACCACACTCGGTACACCCGATGGGATTCGAAACCTGGATCTCTCTGTGATTGTCAATCTAGTCTAACACGAGAGTGATGCCTTAGACCATGTGGACACCGAAGCAGTTGACAGATTGTAGTTAAATGTAAAAATATAGATTATTAAAAACATTAAGAGACATGAATGCATTTTGTTTGGAGCTTCCTAAATTAGAGTTAGTAAATAAAATAAAACTATGGACTGAGGTACACTATATCTATTTTTTTATTTTTGAGACTCTAAATTACTGTGTAGCACTGCGCTATTTAGTAAAATTCACCCTCTTTCCTTACCTAAATATTCACCCTGTCTCTGACTTGGATAATAACCTTTTCTACGCCCTCATCATAAGTCTATAAACACAGTACTCATGTTACTTAAAACGTTTACACAGTTGATTTGTTGATTAAAGTAGTAACCTGAACTAATTATGCATAAATCAACCTATTAAAATAATTGCACTTGTAAAGTATTTTAAATATTAGCTAAGACTTGTAGAAAATACCTCTTGTAAGCTACAAGTGTCTTTATGAAACACAACTATAAATTTGTTTGTAAAACTACACTTGTAATTACAAGTGTTTACTTATAGCTTTATGAAACATAATTTTCTCATTTCTTTTATTCAAAAGGAATTATCTTGCAATTATTGTTGTCGCTTTATGAAACATGCCCAAGGAGTCTGCAATGGCAGTGAAGAATAAAATAATGGACGAACACTACAATTTGGAGTGGGATAGTTAAGATATTCACAACCATCTGTCACTTGTGAGCCGCTTGGTCGCATCTATCCACTCACCGGTAGCATAGACGTAAAGAGGGGATCCGAGAGAAAGTAAGGGCTCACATAAAGACTATGCATAAAAACTTAAGTTATGTGATTTGGTAATCTTAATATTCATCTTAGTAGCTCTGTCAACATTTCGAATAATATTGTTTCCGTTACATTAAAATGGTACCGAAAAACAAGGGAGTTTTTTTTTTTTAAATGAAACGAGTTAGCAGATCGGAGAAAAAGAAGCAAACATAAATAAAAAATTGTTAGATCCATTAAACTTTATCATTTTTAATATCCATTGGTCACGTGTAATTTACATTTGACATTTTCGTAAGCAATATCCACTCTCTTTATTTTTCTACGTATACATGAAAGATATAACTTTTTTATTTAATCAACATATGAAGTCAATTTTATAGTGTATACCCCCTTCCCCCCTTTATAAAACTGTCCAGATACGTCCTTGAATGGAAGGTATAGTTTGGTCATAATAACTTTCACCATTTCTATACGTAGAAAAGTCTTTAAAAACAGTTACTTATATTAATCCACCTCGGCAATGTATTACGTCACTTGACGAGTGAAGCCAACTTGTCAAAGTGTTTCAAACATATTTACTAAATGAATGTACGTATATGTGGAACGATATAGTTTCAATCGACATAAAACTCCAAAGATACCAGGAATGGACACACTAGGGAGCAATGGCAATGAATAATGAAGTGAACATTGAAGACTAGGCGTTGAAATATGTGTCGTGTTTGTAGAAAACTAGAACACCCGAGTACGAGCTAATGACAACAGTTCACCAGGGTGTGCATAATATGGAGCCCCAAGGCCGTGAATAAGTCTGGGGGGGAAGGGGAAGAAATGAATATAAATTTAAAGTTTACATAACATTATTAGTATTCATTAAACAAAGAAAATTAAAGCTTGATCAACTTATGTTTTTTTTTCAAATCAACAATTAAAGCATACTTAAAAAATGGACACATAATGAGCCAGTCTAAATTAATCAAATAAAATAAATCTGAATATTCTATATTGCTCAACTATGGGTTTAATACGTAATACACAACATTTGTAATATATAAATCTCAAAGAGCATTTAATTCGATTGAATTAAAATGCTAATAGACTTTATTCTTAGATACCTCGGCACACCCACCTCGACATCGGCACCCCTTTACACTCTTTACGCACGCCTATGGAAACACTGCTTCCATTTTATGTTGTTCGCAACAATGTTCCAAGGAAACGTCAGTTTTGAAGAATTCCACTTTGAACGTTGAATACATTAAATTCCAATTGAAAAAAAAAAATGTTATCAAAAATTATATAAAACGCTTAGGAAATATCATTTATTTACATAAAAATAAGCTATGATATCACCTTTATTAATTTAGGACATTCGCTTTTTTTTTTTTTACAAACTAATGTTGGTGACATAAAAAATATGGTGACTGCGATTATTTACACACAAAAAATAGTTTAAAATAGAACCTTCACAGTTTACTCTTGCTGGTCTGGCACGCTAGCCAATCATTGTCTACTCCTGTGGCCTAGGCCTACTTATGGTGGTACGAAAGGTCGATTACCCAATTTCGTGCCTTTTAAATTGGTTTAATCTAGATTTACTTACAGATGAACATAACTGGTCATTTCATTGTCACTGTCAAACCTATTATGGCCACCTTTTTAGCTTATTAATAAATCTAAGTGGACGTAATTATAGCGAGCAAGGAACAACATGATTGTTGAACTTAACCTATTCGCGATAGAATGTGTACAATTGGTGAGTTCTTATATCGTTTACACGCCAATTTTTTCCAGCCTTTTTTTTTTATCAGTGAGCAGTTAATAAACATTTTCTAGAACCTTAGTCGTTACAAATCAACACATTGGTTTAGTCTCGAAAATAATGTATGTGGTTAAGGGGACAAGTAGGCCTAATCTTGGTTTGATTCTAGTTTAGGTTGCCTGAGATATATTATTGGTTCATGCGCATCTTGTACCCGTTCGGGTCATACGCATGCATTAATTACTGATTCTTTGCATCCCATGAACTCTATGAAGTATGATTAAACAACATACATTGAAACTCTATTCTTCTATCTATAAACGTCGGAGAAATACTACAGTTGAGATAGTGATATTTGGGGACTGGACATAGTTTGAGGAACTCTGATATATGAGATTGGTGTACCAAATTAGTACTGTAGAACTTTTTTAAATAAAAAGAAATTACACAACGTATTTGTATTAATTTATTTTTAAATTGTAAGTTTTCCAAATAAAAACTAAATAATATTTTGTCCAACTAAATGTTAGGTAGGCTTTTGATGTGGGATAAGATTTTTTTTTTTTTTTTCAAAAATTAGGTTTAATGCAACTTCATATTTTGTGCAATTTTAATCAATCTTTTTTTTGTATAAATATAGATTTAAGAATTGAATAAAAACACTCTTAATTAAGCAAATCATGACGTAAATTAAAATAACTACCAACACAATAAAATATTAAGATATTCAAGGTAGTCTTTATAAATAAAAATTACCCATAGTCTTGTCCATAAGAATACCAAAAACATTTCTCAACTGAGCCAGTGTGTCTAGTTACCTCTTACGTTTTAGTTATTAAACCTCTCACAAAAAGCGCTGTTGGATATCAAAAATACTAGTTTACTCAATTATTACTATCTAAGCTACAAAATCAAATAGATGTCCTTCCAAATAATAACATTTAGGTAATAGATCAGAAATGTGTCTTGATGCAAAATAAGTGGATAAAGGTGTATTTCGTGTATGTTTTGATTGATTTTAAAAGTCACATTTTTATCATTATTTATCTCCAAACTTATTTTATCTCTCCCTAAAGCTATTCAGGGGTAAATACTAACCACCAAGAAGCCAAGTATGATTGTGACACTCAATAATTGTGTTGATTAGGTAGGTAGCTGTAAAATAAATGCGGCTGAAATTTTGGGTATCCGTCCAATTAAAGGAAGGTAAAGATTAAACCTTAGTAAATTAATAGTATTGCTAATGAACATAAAATACAGACGTCACATTGATAGTGAGTAACCTGCCTCGGTGGTTTAGTTAGCTAACGCGCTAGTTTCGTGTTGAGCTAGACTGGTGAGGATGGGGTGATCGAGGTTTGAATCTCGGTCGGGTGAACTGGGGGGAGTGGGGGAGTCCTAAATGGTTCTCCCTTCACGCAAATGCGAGTTCATTTCCTCTATATATTCAACGTTCCCAATTCTTGATTCATTAGAGTAATTAGTACTTAACCGTATAACCCTAACGGGTAGTAAGACGGGGTTCTAAATTAAATTAAAACCTAAAATCACACTACTGGCATTGCTGTGAGTAGAAGGTCTCAAAATTCTATTACAAATATATGGTGAGTCTAATTGTTTTATGAAGAGAGAAAATCTGTTTTGTAGATAGCAAGTTTTAATTATGTTTACCCGCCTCGGTGGCGTAGTTGGCTAACGCGCTTGTCGTGTTGAGCCTGACTGCTGAGGACGGGGAGATCGAGGTTCGAATCTCGGTCGGGTGAACTGGGAGTGGTTTTTCCTAAATGGTTTTCCACTCTCCCTCTACGCAAATGCGGGTTCACTTCCTTTCATTCAACCTTCCCAATTCCTAATCCATTAGCGTAATTAGTACTTAAGCGTATAACCCGAACGGGTAGTAAGACGCGGTGCTAAATAATAATAATAATAATAATAATAATAATAAAAATAAAAATTATGTTTACTTAGTAAAATGACTTGATTATTTGTTGTAATGTGACCCCTCAGTATTTCTAGTTACAAACGTTGCCCCTATGGCCAGAGGTGCGTGACACACCTGCATTGGGATATATACCCGGGTTTTTGTTGGAAGAACAGTTCATAAAATTCAAACATTTTTAATTGCGGCTAACATTGATAACATTTTACTAAATTACTTGTGTCGTTCAATAGGTATTGATAATGCCTATCAAAAGTGACAACTACAGATAACATGACTTGATGTATGAATATTTTTAATTGTTTTAGTAACTAACTTCTATTGTTTTTCCTACCAAAATTATACAATAGAAGACGAAAGCTACTAGCTGCTTTGCGGAGAGGAAGTGTGAAACCATTTAGGAAAATACACCCATCTAGGATTTGATCGCCAACCTCCCCGTAAAACCAGACTATATGAGCCTTACATTTTAGTCTGTGGATATCATTGTTTCGAATGATTGCTGATAAACCACCAGTCACCTAGTAAGAAGTATCGAAGCAAGGTCCCTTGTTGACTATCCCAGTCTCGTCATGACGGGAGTACGTGGGGCTATGGCGAAGAGGTTGCATGACGCGTGTCATAACCTCTCTGACTGCATGCAATCAGAAAGTGAATGTTGTTACTTAACTGGAAGCCCTACATAGCATGTGTGACGAAGAGGGGTAGTGAAGGGAGGGGGGAGATGCTCCACTTTTCAAACACTTGCACCGCCAGTAAATCGCGCGGGTGTTGGATGGAACTATTAAAACTAAACAAGGTTCGATTAGTGTTCATTTGAGTTCACAAAAACATCTGAATGGATGTGAATGACGCACCAGGACTTGTACGGGAAAATCAGTCAATTTTTATAACACATATGCACTCACGATATATATGATGATTTTTCTATTTATTTATTTTTAATTTGTAGGCTCAACATTTGGGTTTTTAACATATTCTATCAAATATGTAGGATAACTTAAAGAAAAGTGAAAATCAAACTGAATTACTGTGCGGTGAGAGGGTGAAGTAACTCCAGTGAAGGAATTTGAACCCTACCTCCCTCCTTATCAGCGGTGATCAAGTCTTATGTAAGTTTAACGACTTATACTATTTAGACACTGGTGTGGGTCTTAGATGCTTAATGAGATGATGCTTCCAATGGCCGGAACGCCTCTCTTTATTTATTTATTTATTTATTTAGCCCCGCTTTTGGATTATACGCTTAAGTATTAATTACGCTAATGGGTTAGGAATTGGAAAGGTTGAATATAGAGTAAGGGAACCCGCATTAGCGTGGAGGGAGAGAAGAAAGCTATTTGGGAAAAACCACCCTCAGTTCACCCGAGTGAGATTCGAACCTCGATCTTCCCGTCCTCGGCAGTCTAGCTCAACACGAAACCAGCGCCACTGAGGTAGGTGGAACGCCTCTTACTAAAATGAACAAAAAAAAATCCTGCCGGCTGTCTCTCTGCTTAGATGCCCTGTCCTTGTGACCTCGAGGTTTGTCAGCGCTTTTTGATATTCGACCGGTGACTCTACTTCCATGTATTCATACGTCAAGTCATATCATCATTACCAGTTACTTTTGATATATATTATCAATACTTATAAAATAACACTAATAATATAGTAAAATGTTATCAATGTTGACCGGAAAAAAATAGTTTTTTTTTCTAATAGGTCCTTCTTAAGAAAGTTGGACTGTAGTTTATAAGTTGCTTACATTGTTATTATTGGTATATTTATATATCATTTTTTAAATAAAATGTTATATTTGTGTCAACAGCTGATATAAAATCTAAATCATTAAACAATGCAAAGTCAACATTTAAAGATTAGCGTTTGCCTTCATGATCACTAAACGTCTTTATTTGGATCAACCGTTCGATGACATGTCAAAGTAATATTCTTTAAATTCAAAAATGTCATCTGGACACGGGAATTGAACCAGGGACCTTTCGTCTTGGTAAGCCAATGCTCTACCACTGAGTTATTCAAACAATAGTAATTATTGTACAATGTACATTAGGCAGCTTAAAGCTCTCCCGAGTCAAAGGTGGCTGCGTTGTCTAATAGCTCATGATCTTAATTGATTACTCCTATGTAGCTGCCGATTTCCGCACGTCCGTCACAGACTCTGCCTTAAAACATGAATGAAGAATGACCTTGAGTAGGAAGCTACACCTAGATAGCTCAGTGGCTAGAGATATAGTAGCACATTAAGCCATAGGTTTTGGATTCGATTCCGGTGTCCAGGTGTCAATTTTCAATTTAAAGAATATGATATCTAGAAGAGTATATAACAGTAATTATCAAATATAATAGCTTTGCTATTTAATCCATCATGTCAAAGTGAACTTTATTTCTGTGTTCTTTCATTTGTTGTTTTGACTTTAATAAAGGCGTCAGTCTCGTCTTATCTGGTTTGGCGGTGACGGGGTGATGTTGGGTTTCGAATCTCAGTTGGCTGAAGTGGTGAATTGTTATTTTATTAATTGTTTCCCAATATCTTCTAGGCAAATTTGGGCACACCTTCTATAAATCCTACCTTTCCCATTTTTACCCCATAAGCATAAACCTATGGATAGCTAAGACGGGCAGTAAGACGTGGACCACGGAATTTATCTGTGTGTTCATGTGTTGAGAAGTTTAATAAACTACGTTTTAATTCCCCTGGCAGAAAGAATAGCCTACCTCTTCGACACTTCATTATTCTGAGCTCTTGAAAATTGTGTTGGCCTACAGTAGATCTTGAATGAGAGATTTACGAATGATGGGGTTGGGTGAGTCGTTGGCACAGCCTACTGATCTGCGAGATCAGTAATTGATCCCCACCGATTGTACTAGGATGATTTACATACTCTTTACAAGAAAATGCTAGTTTCCTTTTAATTAAAATTCACCCCCTCTTTAATTGTTTTATAAGATTAACTTGACCTGGGTGTAAAGTTTATACCTATATAGATTATCAAATACTACTAATTGTTTCCAGAAACGTTAATTAGTGAGATTTGAATAAGAGGTGTGACGTGTCCTATAGTTCTGATAAACTAGCTTGTAAGATTGAGTGTTATAGTATTATGTATACGACTGTACATCTTGCGAAATGTTAATGAAATTGTCAGCAAAATGTGAGCTGTCTTGCATGGAGTAAAGTTTACTTTTGTCTCTTCTGAGACAATGCCATCGTGAGAGTATGTATGTATTTTCTACAACTCGAATATCATGTTACGTTTAGTGTTAATCTCATTTTCTAGTTGGCTTATCTATATAATATATATTATATATATATATATATATATATATGTATAATTGCATATTTGCATATTTATAGTGGATTGACGAATAGATAGTTAAGTTGTGTCTTAAGTGCAGTTAATCTATTAAAACAAAATAATAGTTTTCTTATTCCTGGTGCAGTCGTGCTAATTTTGAATAGTTGTTGAAAATGCGTTTGAGGGGTGGGGGGAGAAGGGGAGTGGTTTGTCTATTTATCATTTCTTGGGTTCAATACAAGTGTTAGTGGTAACATTGGTTTTCTAAATACCTTTTTCCATTTGTAGAGCACAATCAAAAAGGTACAAGTTGGTTCTGCTTGCGTTTACTTTAGGCATTACTTATCTTCTGATTGCATGTGATTTACTATTTGTGAAAATACACGCTCTTTTTCTTTCTTTTTTTATATCTAGAACCACATCATACTACCCGTTCGGACTATACGCTATGTACTAATCACGTTAATATACCAGGTATGAGTAAGGTTGAATTTAAAGGAATTGTACCCACATTTGTGTGGAAGCCAAGTGGATAACTATTTAGGAAAATACACCTTCAGTATACCTGAATGGAATTTTAACCCCGATATTCCTCTCATCGGAAGACAAGTCGATTGCTAGAGCAACGCTTTAGACTATTTGACCCCACGGAGCAGGTAATCCCCTCTTAATGTTAAATAAATATTATTAAACTAGGTTTGCAGTATAGCCATGGACACAAAATATGAGTGGCAATAAGGGGAAAGGTCACATCGCTCCTCACGTGTCAGGCTCATTTAGACTGGACTCTGGTTTGTTGGTGACGGGCAATTCTGGGTTCAAATCCCGGCTTTTTGTACTGAGGATGTTTTTTCATAACTGGTTTCCCACTCTTCCTCCGCTCAAATGGTTTTTTTAATCATACCTTCCTAATCCCTCTCCTATTAGCGTAGATACAAATAAGTAAATTCAACCTGTGGAGAAAATATCTGTCTGTAATCAAACTCGGGACTCATAGCTTAGAAGGCAGTTGCTCTTTAGGTTGAGCTAACATGTCTTGACATTTCGACTATTCTTGGCACACGCACAATCATTCTTTGAACAACATTAGTACCCGCTTCGGTGGCCTCGCAGTAGACTAGACTGCCGATGACGGTAGGTCAAGGTTCAAATCTCGGTTGGGTGTACTGAGGAAGATTTTTTTTTCAAAATAGTTTTTCACTCTCCCTCCACAGAAATGCGGGAATACTTCCTCTAAATCTAATTTTCCTAATCCCTAAAACCATTAACGTTTAGTACATAATCGTATAAACCGAACGGACAGTAGGACGGGGTGCTACAAAAATGACATTAGGGGGCTTATACACACATTCCGTGGCATCCGTGTACATTTTTCCGGGGAGAGGGGGCAAGATATATTCTTCCATCCACCTATACACGCGTGCGCCTGTAAAAACTTCTGCAGGCACTGACGTCATCTGGCGCTGTAAAGATACTAAGAATGTAGAAACTTCAAAGAGCAGGGGTTTGCTTCAACCTGAACTCAACTAGTACTATAAACTTATAAAAAATAAAATGTCTTAAATTTAAAATAAAAAATAAAATTTCATTTGATTCATAACTTTATAAATAATCTTGTATCATAAACATTACCTTAAATTTGGAAATTAGGTGAGATTAATAAACATTTCTTATCATCCTCATTATTATACATTGATTCAATAAGCTTACTGTTTTCAGCAAAGAAATCCTAGGAAGGTAAACATATGGATAAATTGTTATTGTTTTAGTGAGCTGTGATAAACTCTTTTGAATGGATTTAATTTATTACAATTTTCTAATCTAAACTATTTTAACATAATTACATAAAAACACTGTCTACTAAAGTAGACATTGAAGTAATCTACGATTTTTACTAGATTGATTTATAACTTTCTCTACAAAAGCAGCTATGTTTGAAGAAATTGTAATGCAAATTAGAAGATTAAAAAATTTAAAAGAAAACATTACATGTATTAAATTAAATTGGAAATTCCAAGGAGGCAAGAACCTTAATCAAAGATAAATATTTAAATGAAAGAGTGAGTTTACGGGTCACTCTCAACTAATTAGTTTGATAAAATTGATCACACGATATAGGAAGTCTAGCACAATAGACTATACTGGACTGGTTGGGGACGGCGGGGGCAGAGGTTAAAAAATATGTTGGGTGAAAGGGAGATAGTCTTATTTATCACAATGGTTTTTCCACCCCTCTTAAACGCAAATGTGAATACATATTCCTCTACTCTGCCCTATCAATCTTCACTCCTTATATTAAGTCGTTAACAACATTTGTGTTGAATGTAATAGCTAAAATAAGAAATATTTGTAAAGACATTAATAGCAATTAAATAAATGGATGAAAACATTCTACATTCAAATCATAGCATATCACCATAAATCATTTTAGTAGAAACTTATGTTTTTGTTTGTTTTTTGAACCGCGTCCTATTACTCGTCCAAAATATCCGCTTTTAGTTACATTCATAAGGTGGATATGAGGAAGTTGTAATTTTGAGTTAATGTAACTGTATTTGAATGGAGGGAGAGTGGAAAACCATTTATAAAAAAAATTCTTATTTGAGCCAGTCAGGCTTTGAGCCCCAACCATCACCAGCATAACAGATTGAATGAGCTGGACGTTTAATTCATATGTCCGCCGATGGGAGTTAACAATATGTTTACTGTAGTTCAAAGTTTGATCACAATTTATATATTTGTATTAATGGCCCACCCAAGATTGATCTATGTATAATTTCACAATTGTTAGAATGCGGTGTTGATGAGGGATGTTAATTGGCGCAACTGTAGAAACCATATTTTGCAAACCCCTAACACTACGCTTCAGCGTAGTTCAATATGAATGTTCTATGTTCTTATAAAACCCACTTTCACCTATGTGCATCAATAAATTAGTTCAACTGTGAACATTTCTGTTGAAACCCACATACAATTTTATATTTTCACACACACACACACACACACAAGTTTATATTTCCAAACACACACAAAATTTGGCATCGATGGAACTTCATCTTAAGTCAAAAATCTTAAAAGAAGTTTGCCTTCTGCAATTCTCTATTGGTCTATAGGTGTATGTTCTGAAGTACTCCACAAGTCACGCATTTTAATAAATCAAGACAAATATTTTTGTATTCACTTTATCTATTATCAAAATAGAACCTATTGAAATTCCTCCTAATTGGATAAACCAAAGTAATTCTGGTTTTGCCAAGTGTATTTCAAAAGTATTTCCCAGTCACTATGTCCTGTGAAAGCTTCCAGAAGATGATTGGGAGCGAGTACGTATCGTAATGTCCAGGGTTGATACCTGCCTTGAATTGTCCGCAGTGTTATCTGATGGTAACAATGGTCCACTGTTGCGTGTAGGCCTAGTTTAATATGCACCGCCACTAGTGTCTCTGATGAGCCAACTGACTGGCCTACTTCGATTGACCTCGGACCATTTGGCTGCTGGGCATAGGGTTAATATATCATAGTGCACCTTCAACTTGAGAATCTATAGGACAGCCATGGCTGGAGGGGTGGTAAGTGACAGCTAACATAAGATACTTATTGCAAACATTGACTGTAAGGGTGGTAAGTGACAGCTAACAGAAGATCTTTATTGCAAACATTGACTGGAGGGGTGTAAGTGACAGCTAACAGAAGATCTTATTGCAAACATTGACTGTAAGGGTGGTAAGTGACAGCTAACAGAAGATCTTTATTGCAAACATTGACTGTAAGGGTGGTAAGTGACAGCTAACATAAGATCTTTATTGCAAACATTGACTGTAAGGGTGGTAAGTGACAGCTAAATATAAGATCTTTATTGCAAACATTGACTGGAGGGGTGGTAAGTGACAGCTAATATAATATCTTTATTTCGTACATTGACTGACTGAAAGTGAATGTCAACCTATTCAGATTTTCTTAGCACCCTGTCTTACCACCCGTTCGGGTTATACGCTTATGTACTAATTACGATAGTGGTATTAGGGATTGGGAAGGCTATATTTATAGATATGTACTCCACATTTGCATAGAGGGATAGTGAAAAATCGTTTAGGATAAGCCACCATCAGTACATTTGGCTGCGATTCGAACCTCGATCTCCCCGTCATTAGCAATCTAGTCTACTGCGAGAGTAGCGCCTTATACCATGCGGCCACCGAAGTGGGTCTAGCATTATTAAACGTGTAAAGGAAGAAGGGATGATAATGGGAACTAAATGATAATTGCTAGTGGAAAACCCCTCGTGGATGGACAAACAATTCCTTTAATATAAAAACATAATAATTATAGTGTGAAGCAATCATAGGAAATATGGAAGTTCCAGTGAATTTATTCTTGAGGAGAATTCCTTTTGAATGAGCACTGAATCTTTATCTTTTATAAGTGTTTGTAATTTGTGGTTTGTTTTCCCGACTCGAGACAAAACAAGAATTGGATGTGTCAGTGTATAATCACCGTGATGACATCCTCTGTAATCTCCCTTGAACTTTCTCCAGCAAGCGTGTACAGTATATGCCACGTTGTCGGCGGATAGTAAAGACCACATCCCTGGTGATTGGACAGTCGCTTCCTAGTGTGGTGCTACATCCACGTGTTGTATTAGCTTCAGGATGATACATTGGGGTGTTGTATTAGCTTCAGGTTGATACATCCACGTGTTGTATTAGCTTCAGGTTGATACATTGGGGTGTAGTATTAGCTTCAGGTTGATACATTGGGGTGTTGTATTAGCTTCAGGTTGATACATTGGGGTGTTGTATTAGCTTCAGGTTGATACATTGGGGTGTTGTATTAGCTTCAGGTTGATACATTGGGGTGTTGTATTAGCTTCAGGATGATACATTGGGGTGTTGTATTAGCTTCAGGTTGATACATCCACGTGTTGTATTAGCTTCAGGTTGATACATTGGGGTGTAGTATTAGCTTCAGGTTGATACATTGGGGTGTTGTATTAGCTTCAGGATGATACATTGGGGTGTTGTATTAGCTTCAGGTTGATACATTGGGGTGTTGTATTAGCTTCAGGTTGATACAGTGATGTGTAATATTAGCTACAGGTTGATACATTGGGGTGTTGTATTAGCTTCAGGTTGATACATTGGGGTGTAGTATTAGCTTCAGGTTGAAACATTGGGGTGTTGTATTAGCTTCAGGTTGATACATTGGGGTGTTGTATTAGCTTCAGGTTGATACATTGGGGTGTTGTATTAGCTTCAGGTTGATACATTGGGGTGTTGTATTAGCTTCAGGTTGATACATTGGGGTGTAGTATTAGCTTCAGGTTGATACATTGGGGTGTTGTATTAGCTACAGATTGATACATTGGGGTGTTGTATTAGCTACAGGATTATACATTGGGGTGTTGTATTAGCTTCAGGTTGATACATTGGGGTGTTGTATTAGCTACAGGATGATACATTGGGGTGTTGTATTAGCTACAGGATTATACATTGGGGTGTTGTATTAGCTTCAGGTTGATACATTGGGGTGTTGTATTAGCTACAGGATGATACATTGGGTGTTGTATTAGCTTCAGGTTGATACATTGGGGTGTTGTATTAGCTACAGGTTGATACATTGGGGTGTGTGTATTAGCTTCAGGTTGATACATTGGGGTGTTGTATTAGCTTCAGGTTGATACATTGGGGTGTTGTATTAGCTTCAGGTTGATACATTGGGGTGTTGTATTAGCTTCAGGTTGATACATTGGGGTGTTGTATTAGCTACAGGTTGATACATTGGGGTGTTGTATTAGCTACAGGTTGATACATTGGGGTGTTGTATTAGCTTCAGGATGATACATTGGGGTGTTGTATTAGCTACAGGTTGATACATTGGGGTGTTGTATTAGCTACAGGTTGATACATTGGGGTGTTGTATTAGCTTCCGGTTGATACATTGGGGTGTTGTATTAGCTTCACGATGATACATTGGGCTGTTGTATTAGCTTCAGGTTGATACATTGGGGTGTTGTATTAGCTTCAGGATGATACATTGGGCTGTTGTATTAGCTTCAGGTTGATACATTGGGGTGTTGTATTAGCTTCAGGTTGATACAGTGATGTGTTGTATTAGCTACAGGTTGATACATTGGGGTGTTGTATTAGCTTCAGGATGATACATTGGGGTGTTGTATTAGCTTCAGGTTGATACAGTGATGTGTAATATTAGCTACAGGTTGATACATTGGGGTGTTGTATTAGCTTCCGGTTGATACATTGGGGTGTTGTATTAGTTACAGGTTGATACATTGGGGTGTTGTATTATCTTCCGGTTGATACATTGGGGTGTTGTATTAGCTTCAGGATGATACATTGGGCTGTTGTATTAGCTTCAGGTTGATACATTGGGGTGTTGTATTAGCTTCAGGATGATACATTGGGCTGTTGTATTAGCTTCAGGTTGATACATTGGGGTGTTGTATTAGCTTCAGGTTGATACATTGGGGTGTTGTATTAGCTACAGGTTGATACATTAGGGTGTTGTATTTGCTTCAGGTTGATACATTGGGGTGTTGTATTTGCTTCAGGTTGATACATTGGGGTGTTGTATTAGCTATAGGTTGATACATTGGGGTGTTGTATTAGCTACAGGTTGATACATTGGGGTGTTGTATTAGCTACAGGTTGATACATTGGGGTGTGTTGTATTTCTTCCGGTTTGATACAATTAATGGGTGTTGTATTAGCTACAGTTGATACATTGGGGTGTTGTATTAGCTTCAGGTTGATACATTGGGGTGTTGTATTAGCTTCAGGATGATACATTGGGGTGTTGTATTAGCTTCAGGTTGATACATTCCGTGTTGTATTAGCTTCAGGTTGATACATTGGGGTGTTGTATTAGCTTACAGGTTGATACATTGGGGTGTTGTATTAGCTTCAGGTTGATACATTGGGGTGTTGTATTAGCTTCAGGATTGATACATTGGGTGTTGTATTAGCTTCAGGTTGATACATTGGGGTGTTGTATTGCTTCAGGTTGATACATTGGGTGTTGTATTAGCTTCCGGTTGATACATTAGAGTGTTGTATTAGCTTCGGTTGATACATTAGAGTGTTGTTTTAGCTTCATGTTGATAATTTATGTTGTATTTAGCTTCATGTTGTATACATTGGTGTGTTGTATTAGCTACAGGTTGATACATTAGATGTGTTTGTATTAGCTTCGGTTGATACATTAGAGTGTTGTTTTAGCTTCAGGTTGATATTTTGTTGTATTAGCTTCATGTTGATACATTGGGGTGTTGTATTAGCTTCAGGTTGATACATTGGTGTGTTTATTTATCTTTCGGTTGATACATTGGTGTTGTGTATTAGCTTTTCGGTTGATACATTGGGGTGTTGTATTAGCTTCAGGTTGATACATTGGGGTGTTGTATTAGCTTCAAGGTTGATACATTGGGGTGTTGTATTAGCTTCAGGTTGATACATTGGGTGTTGTATTAGCTTCAGGTTGATACATTGGGGTGTTGTATTAGCTTCAGGTTGATACATTGGGGTGTTGTATTAGCTTAAGGTTGATACATTGGGGTGTTGTATTAGCTTAAGGTTGATACATTGGGGTGTTGTATTAGCTTCAGGTTGATACATTGGGTGTGTTGTTGTATTAGCTACAGGATGATACATTGGGGTGTTGTATTAGCTTCAGGTTGATACATTGGGGTGTTGTATTAGCTTCAGGTTGATACATTGGGGTGTTGTATTAGCTTCAGGTTGATACATTGGGTGTTGTATTAGCTTCAGGTTGATACATTGGGTTTGTATTAGCTATCAGGTTGATACATTGGGGTGTTGTATTAGCTACAGGTTGATACATTGGGGTGTTGTATTAGCTACAGGTTGATACATTGGGGTGTTGTATTAGCTTCAGGATGATACATTGGGGTGTTGTATTAGCTACAGGTTGATACATTGGGGTGTTGTATTAGCTTCCGTTGATACATTGGGTGTTGTATTAGCTTCAGGTTGATACATTGGGTGTTGTATTAGCTTCAGGATGATACATTGGGGTGTTGTATTAGCTTCAGGTGATACATTGGTGTGTATTAGCTTCAGGTTGTATTAGCTACAGGTTGATACATTGGGTGTTGTATTAGCTCAGGTTGATACATTGGGGTGTTGTATTAGCTTCAGGTTGATACATTGGGTGTTGTATTAGCTACAGGTTGATACATGGGATGTTGTAATTAGCTTCTGTTGATACATTGGGGTGTTGTATTAGCTTCAGGTTGTACATTGGGGTGTTGTATTAGCTTCAGGTTGATACATTGGGGTGTTGTATTAGCTTCGGTGATACATTGGGGTGTTGTATTAGCTTCAGTTGATACATTGGGTGTTGTATTAGCTTCAGGTTGATACATTGGGTGTTGTATTAGCTTCAGGTGATACATTGGGTGTTGTATTAGCTTCAGGTTGATACATTGGGGTGTTGTATTAGCTTCAGGTTGATACATTGGGTGTTGTATTAGCTACAGGTTGATACATTGGGTGTTGTATTTGCTTCAGGTTGATACATTGGGGTGTTGTATTAGTTCAGGTTGATACATTGGGGTGTTGTATTAGCTACCAGGTTGATACATTGGGGTGTTGTATTAGCTCAGGTTGATACATTGGGTGTTGTATTAGCTTCAGGTTGATACATTGGGGTGTTGTATTAGCTTCAGGTTGATACATTGGGTGTTGTATTAGCTTCAGGTTGATACATTGGGGTGTTGTATTAGCTTCAGGTTGATACATTGGGGTGTTGTATTAGCTTCAGGTTGATACATTAGGGTGTTGTATTAGCTTCAGGTTGATACATTGGGTGTTGTATTGCTTCAGGTTGATACATTGGGGTGTTGTATTAGCTACAGGTTGATACATTGGGGTGTTGTATTAGCTTCAGGTTGATACATTGGGTGTTGTATTAGCTCAGGTGATACATTGGGGTGTTGTATTGCTTCAGGTTGATACATTGGGGTGTTGTATTAGCTTCAGGTTGATACATTGGGGTGTTGTATTAGCTTCGGTTGATACATTAGAGTGTTGTATTAGCTTCAGTGTGATACATTAGGGTGTTGTTTAGCTTCAGGTTGATATATTATGTTGTATTAGCTTCATGTTGATACATTGGGGTGTTGTATTAGCTACAGGTTGATACATTAGAGGTGTTGTATTAGCTTCCGGTTGATACATTAGAGTGTTGTTTTAGCTTCAGGTTGATATCATGGTTGTATTAGCTTTCGGTTGATACATTGGGGTGTTGTATTAGCTTCGGTTGATACATTGGGGTGTTGTATTAGCTTCAGGTTGATACATTGGGTGTTGTATTAGCTTCAGGTTGATACATTAGGGTGTTGTATTAGCTTCAGGTTGATAATTCTGTTGTATTAGCTTCATGTTGATACATTGGGGTGTTGTATTAGCATCAGGTTGATACATTGGGTGTTGTATTAGCTTCCGGTTGATACATTGGGGTGTTGTATTAGCTTAAGGTTGATACATTGGGGTGTTGTATTAGCTTCGGATGATACATCCGGGGGTATTCATTATAATAATTATCTTCGTAAACTTTTTTAATATTGAGGAACTATCTATGTACCCTGAAACGGAGATCTTCTATGGCACTACCATAAGCTCAATATGTAAATTGCATACTAAACTGACTTAGCTTGGGGATTGGAAGTTGATTTCAGTAAACGCTGAAATTGTATCACTGTAACATGAATTGGTGCAATCATAGTTTGTAAATTGATGCTTGGTGGTTATAACACAATGCATTTTGGGCCACTGTGCGAAGTAGTAAAGATTATTGAGATTGTATAACATTGATTAACAAACAGGCAAACGTCTGTTAAAGCTGGTATGGTCTAATAAATTATTCGATAGGTGCTAAATTTATAATTTAGAAAAATACTTAGTTACAAAATAATATGCTCCTTATTTTACTATCATCTTTACCATAGCACCAAGTAGCTTGTAAATAATTATTATATTAACCACACGCTGAAAGAACAGAAGAATTTTGTAACTTGAATATTATCTATATTTATTTTGTCTATTTCAGTTATGCTCTAATGGTTTGAACAGGTGATACAAGAAGTCACTTTTTCAACTAAAAGTATATTTTAATTTTAATTTAATAGCTAAAATCCACTTTTTACTTAAATAAAAAGTGATTTAGTGACTAAAAGTAACTCTATTGTCAATTTCAACAATAATAATATACACAAAACAAAATATAAAAATGTTATACTCTTAAAAGGACATATTTATGTTCTATTAATATGTGGCTATTAATGCATTAAAAAGTTAAGCTTGGGGTTTTTTAATGTGATGTTTGTCACTAAATTAAAACACTTTCTTAATTATGGCCATATCTCATCATCATAATTTATTGAAGTATGCTAAAATAGTAAATAACTTACTGTTTTAACAAACTACATCGTGCGATTTGTTAATAAATATCTAATTGGCGGATACTTATTATTCTATTTATATAAGTCTTTATAGAGAAATAAATTACACATTTTGGAATTAAATTAAGCTATAAGTTTCATTAAATGTATACTCTTAAAGTTTAGAATACTTCCTTCCACTTGCCTACTAGTGTGGGTATTCCTCATTTATATTAATTTATTTTATTTCCTCAACTTTGACTTGCAAATTTCCTACTAAACTTATACGAAACGTTAACTACTCTGATTTATATGTAAGAAATATTTACCTAAAGATCTATCATTACATGAAAGGCGTATAATGTTGTGGAAATTGTAAAGATGTGTTTTCCACTCACTCTCAACTTGTTTGAGCTGGATTGCTCACGGAATCCCCCATCTCCTCTCGCTTGCATGCCCCCTGGTTTCTCCGTCGGGATCTGCTGTGGGAGGAACTATTAGAGTATTTCAAATGAGTTGAAACTGAAACAAACGCCATTTTGTACTATTGCAGGAAATGTTCATCGTGGTAACCGTCATTAGGATAATCTAACTGGCTTTCCTTTTGTTTCTTATTTATCTTATATATATATATATATATTAAATGTTACGTAGTGATAGTCACGGTCATGTAGCAATTATGTCTTTGGCTTGAATACTAGCTTGTTCAAATCCTGGCTGAGTAAAATAATCGGGATGAACCAGACATGTCGGACTGGAGTGAGTAGCTCATTGACTGATAAGTAAGTGTCTACACCGGAAAATATTATTATTATTATTATTATTATTATTATTATTATTATTATTATTATTATTATTATTATTAGCACCGCGTCTTACTACCCGTTCGGGTTATACGCACTTACGCTAATGTGTAATGCTAGGGTGATTGTGAGATGACATGGAGGACCTACAGTTTAACGTGGAATCCGAACCACGGTGGTGGGCTGGCATTCCCCACATTCACAAGATGTCTTGTCAGAGGTGAAGGAAGGGTTTGGCAACCGGAAAATAAAGTAAACAAGTTCTAACGTCTGATTGCAATTTTATTGAATTCATAAAAACTTTACACTGTATTTTTGTTCTGTTAGCATCGCCAGGACTGGGTTAGCTGTTAACACACGTGACTGGGTACAGCCGGGCTTAGTACCAACCTGCCGCATTATGAATGGCTTAGCCACAGTTTTGTTATCCATTAGCTAATTACAATATAGTTGTTTTTGCTAAACATCCTTCCCCTCCTTTATTTCTCGTGACATACATTTTGAGGCTCTGATAGCTGTAATTCAGTAGTGAGATTTTGGGAAGGGTTTGAGAACGCCCTTCCTTTACTTCCTCCCCCTCCACTCTTCACTCACTGACAAGAATGGTACGGTACTACTATTATTTTACCACTCATATTGTAGGATTAATTAATATTATTTATAAAACTGATTATATTTTTATTTTTTAAAGACATCATAAAGTTTTTCCAGGGGACACAAAAAATATCTGGTCACACAAAGATATATTTTAGTTGAGCTTTATAAAAATTACCTGCTTCGGTGGCCACGTGGTCTGACGTGCTACTCTCACAGTAGACTAGACTGCCGGTGATAGGTAGATAGAGGCTCGAATCACAACCGGGTGTACTGAGGATTTAAACAAAAGTTTTTCCACTCTCCCTCCACGCAAATGCGGGTACACTTCCAATAAAATATAACCCCTTAATCCCTAAAACCATTGGCGAGGGTATTAAATAAGAGTATAACTCGAACGGGTAGTAAGACGCGAGGTTTGAAATTTTGTTTTAATAATAATGTCTTTAAAACATTCTGTTTGGATTGTTTTCAAGTCGGAAACTCGTGAATCACCGGGCAAGTAATATTATGTTAAAATCAATCTGATGCCAAATACTAAAACAAAATCTCTTGAGTAATTATATGAGCATTATTATAGTTGAAGGCTGACATTTGTAGTCTGTTATCCTCAAAGGTAAACAAATTTATCATTAATCTGGCTAAAGAGAATGCAAGGTTTCTTCTCACTATTTGACCAACAGTATTTCCCCATTCTCGAGAATGAATGCCAATATCTCACAATTCCAGTAAGAATTACTCATATGAGGATACATTCTTCCTCGTGCGCTGTTGTTGGCGAATCGCCCAAGATAATAACATGCTGATGTAACATGGGTTATGGTATTCTTTCTCTGGTACATGCTACGGAGTACGTAGTAGTTTATATATATATATATATATATATAAAGTTAGTATAATTAAATCACTAGAACTCTGGCCATCTTTTATGACAGTTTAAATATTACTCGAAACCTTTTCCATATTTATTCAGCTGGGTTTTTGTCACTTAAGGCGATTGGCCCTTTTCATTTGGCGTGGAATTGCAGAGCTATAGGAACAAACGGATATCTTCAAGAATTTTTTATTTTTTGCCATTTTCTTTTCGGAAACGGTTTGGTTAAGAATAGAGGCATGTTGATTAAGTTATACTTTTTATATACTCAACTCCTCTATAATTTTAACAGTGATCAAATATCGATAATATTGACTTTTTCAATAGAAAACCACCAGCTGCATAACAAAAAATAAGAAAATGTAACAATTAATAAATATTGATACATTATCTTAGAAGGTATGTTGAAAATATTAACACAAAAATTTCACTCATTCTCGAGAAAACTGATATTTCCAAATGCATTATTTTTCCGCAAGACCTGTTCGGTAGCTAGCACCAGCTACGGTTTCCATGATCCATCTTTTCTTGTTGGCGTGGAAGGATACGTTGGTCTGTTGTGAAGCCACGCTACGCCTTTCACTCTCCTGCCCACCATCCCACAAAATAGGTTTTAGACTTACATTGGACAGAGCCAAGGGCCTTAAGCAAGGATTGTAAATCGACCTCATTTGTTAAACTGAGAAAACATATTTGTAAAATGGGTAAATGTGAAACTATTTGAGTGACAAAAGAACAAAGTTACCATGAATCGACTTTAGAAAGTATCTGAGTGTGACAAAGCTGTTGCTACGGATGCTTACTTGGGGAAATAATATGTGTGCAGATTGGATCTCGATATTCACACCAACATTTAATTTGAGCTACTAATATACCCTAATATAAAAGTATTGATGACATAATAAAGTTATTTATTAGTACTAAGCAACTTTATCCCTACTCAAATCGCAGAAGGTCTTAATTCTCAACCATTACACTGCACAAACTGTATTTAAATTAAGTGCGGTTGAACAAATTTTGGAACTATAGCTGAACATAACCCATTTTTATTTATGGAGAATACGCTGTACACTTTCCTGAAACCCAATATATTATTATTATTATTATTATTATTATTATTAGCACCGCGTCTTACTACCCATTCGGGTTATACGCACTTACGCTAATGTGTAATGGTAGGGTGATTG
Organism: Timema cristinae; assembly: GCA_039000515.1. Taxonomy (NCBI): domain Eukaryota; kingdom Metazoa; phylum Arthropoda; class Insecta; order Phasmatodea; family Timematidae; genus Timema; species Timema cristinae. The sequence goes on from JBCFYV010000935.1 coordinate 23,823,688, forward strand.
TGAGATGAAATGGAGGGCCTACAGTTTAACGTGGAATCCGAACCACGGTGGAGGCCTGGCATTCCCCACATTCACAAGATGTCTTGTCAGAGGTGAAGGAAGGGTTTGGTAATCAGACCCAATATATTAATCAAAAGAGCTTTCAAGCAAAATAAAAGTGAGACTTTGACAAGGAAATACACGTAATTTATCTTGCAAGCTGCAATATTTTTTTTTAAAAAGGATGTCACCCAATCTGACAGCTTTTCTTTATTGGTTTCAGAGCTGCTGAGTTCCAATTTCGACATGGCACTCATTGTTCAGCTCATGGACGACTTCCACGATCTGATCAACAAAAATGGAGGTGAGTCATATCCTCGACATCTATACTAGTGGTCCTTAGCTCACACAAAGTGTGGTCCTAGGTGCGAACAAACCATATCCTCGACATCTATACTAGTGATCCTTAGCTCACACAAAGTGTGGTCCTAGGTGCGAACAAACCATATCCTCGACATTTATACTAGTGGTCCTTAGCTCACACAAAGTGTGGTCCTAGGTGCGAACAAACCATATCCTTGACATCTATACTAGTGGTCCTTAGCTCACACAAAGTGTGGTCCTAGGTGCGAACAAACCATATCCTCGACATCTATACTAGTGATCCTTAGCTCACACAAAGTGTGGTCCTAGGTGCGAACAAACCATATCCTCGACATCTATACTAGTGGTCCTTAGCTCACACAAAGTGTGGTCCTAGGTGCGAACAAACCATATCCTCGACATCTATACTAGTGGTCCTTAGCTCACACAAAGTGTGGTCCTAGGTGCGAACAAACCATATCCTCGACATCTATACGAGTGGTCCTTAGCTCACACAAAGTGTGGTCCTAGGTGCGAACAAACCATATCCTCGACATCTATACTAGTGGTCCTTAGAACACACAAAGTGTGGTCCTAGGTGCGAACAAACCATATCCTCGACATCTATACTAGTGGTCCTTAGATCACACAAAGTGTGGTCCTAGGTGCGAACAAACCATATCCTCGACATCTATACTAGTGGTCCTTAGCTCACACAAAGTGTGGTCCTAGGTGCGAACAAACCATATCCTCGACATCTATACTTAGTGGTCCTTAGCTCACACAAAGTGTGGTCCTAGGTGCGAACAAACCATATCCTCGACATGTATACTAGTGGTCCTTAGCTCACACAAAGTGTGGTCCTAGGTGCGAACAAACCATATCCTCGACATCTATACTAGTGGTCCTTAGCTCAAAGTGTGGTCCTAGGTGCGAACAAGCCATATCCTCGACATCTATACTAGTGGTCCTTAGATCACACAAAGTGTGGTCCTAGGTGCGAACAAACCATATCCTCGACATCTATACTAGCGGTCCTTAGATCACACAAAGTGTGGTCCTAGGTGCGAACAAACCATATCCTCGACATCTATACTAGTGATCCTTAGCTCACACAAAGTGTGGTCCTAGGTGCGAACAAACCATATCCTCGACATCTATACTAGTGATCCTTAGCTCACACAAAGTGTGGTCCTAGGTGCGAACAAACCATATCCTCGACATCTATACTTAGTGGTCCTTAGCTCACACAAAGTGTGGTCCTAGGTGCGAACAAACCATATCCTCGACATCTATACTAGTGATCCTTAGCTCACACAAAGTGTGGTCCTAGGTGCGAACAAACCATATCCTCGACATCTATACTAGTGATCCTTAGCTCACACAAAGTGTGGTCCTAGGTGCGAACAAACCATATCCTCGACATCTATACTGAGTGGTCCTTAGCTCACACAAAGTGTGGTCCTAGGTGCGAACAAACCATATCCTCGACATCTATACTAGTGGTCCTTAGCTCACACAAAGTGTGGTCCTAGGTGCGAACAAACCATATCCTCGACATCTATACTAGTGATCCTTAGCTCACACAAAGTGTGGTCCTAGGTGCGAACAAACCATATCCTTGACATCTATACTAGTGGTCCTTAGAACACACAAAGTGTGGTCCTAGGTGCGAACAAACCATATCCTCGACATCTATATTAGTGGTCCTTAGATCACACAAAGTGTGGTCCTAGGTGCGAACAAACCATATCCTCGACATCTATACTTAGTGGTCCTTAGCTCACACAAAGTGTGGTCCTAGGTGCGAACAAACCATATCCTTGACATCTATACTAGTGGTCCTTAGCTCACACAAAGTGTGGTCCTAGGTGCGAACAAACCATATCCTCGACATCTATACTAGTGATCCTTAGCTCACACAAAGTGTGGTCCTAGGTGCGAACAAACCATATCCTCGACATCTATACTAGTGGTCCTTAGCTCACACAAAGTGTGGTCCTAGGTGCGAACAAACCATATCCTCGACATCTATACTAGTGATCCTTAGCTCACACAAAGTGTGGTCCTAGGTGCGAACAAACCAAATTCTTAGTAAACGTCTGACTACCCGTCCGGACAATCCGCGTTCTTATACTCGTGGGGGAGTGATGAGGAAGATAAAATAGAATACATGTACATGAATTTGATTGGAAAGAAGGTGGAAAACCATTTAGGCTAAGCTACTCTTGATAAAAATGGAGCCTTGACCATACTGACACAAAAATTAAACTGAATGCACCTTACATTTATCCCATGTGCCCACTGGTGTGGATGGAAAACCGTAGCCCCGCGTCTTACTACCCGTTCGGGTTATAAGCACTTATGATAATGTGTTATGGTAGGGTGATTGTGAGATGAAATGGAGGACCAACAGTTTAACGTGGGATCCGAACCACGGTGGAGGCCGGGCATTCCACACATTCACAAGTTGTGATTAATACACGTCTTGTCAGAGGTGAAGGAAAATATCTTTCTGGGATGAATAAATTAACTATAGCAAATAATAAAAAGATTGACCTAAACACTTTCTAGTTATAGTATTTATAAACATTGGGACGTAGCGTTTTTAAAATCAGACAAATACTAAACAGATCTGGATATGTTTTACCTATATAATTTATATGCAAATGTTTTCTACATAAAAACGAAATGTAATCATATATTATTGGAATTATCTAAAAAAATCAATTATAGTAGGCCTATGTATGGTTCTGAATAGCATTCCCTTATTTTTTTATGTTTCAGCGTTCATTTATCATGAACCAAACTTACATAGAATAATTCTTACTAAGTACCACTCTTTAAATAAGGAATATCTGTCATAAAGGCACATGTGTGTACGCATACGTTTATAATATTCACACCTATGGACATGTACGAACATACATACATACATACATACATACATACATACATACATACATACATACATACATACATATATACATATATACATAATACATATATACATACATACATACATACATACATACATACATACATATATACATATATACATATATACATAATACATACATACATACATACATACATACATACATACACACCGCACGCACACAGGCGTTCTCGAAATCGGGGTTGGATCAAAAACAAAGAAAAAATATCGAGGTAAAAAAGTTCATTTCTCTATTACTTAATGATTTATATAGAAGTAAAAAAAACTAAAATAAGACCTGATCGAATGATGCACACAGTGGTTCCATTAAAATTAAATATAAAGTTCCTGAGGATTATGCAACATGCATTGTAGTAATACACGCTGGGTTACATACTTACCGAATTAAAAATAGGGTGTTTTTGACAAGTAGACAACGTGTGATGCAAATATGAAAGAAAAAAAAATCAAAAGTATTTTTAATGTATCTTTGTTTAGCTTTAAATGTTTGGTCACGTTAAAATAAAATACAATTTAATAAATACCTTGTTTGGGGAAACAATTTATTATACTAATATACTAATCTGCGGCTGTTAAATTTTATTTAGTAATTAGTTAAACATATCAAAGTTCCAATTTTTTTTTTAACATCTCTTCAGAAATTATTACAAGAACACAAAACCAAAACATTTAATTTACCCTTTAGTGTATGAGATAAATGGATGTTTATTTCTAGTATGCCTAATGTAAGCTGACACCGTTAGTACTAATTGGGAACAAAAAAAAAACATTACAAAAAGCTTCCAGCTGCGGGTATTTCCCATGTGCCGTTACTTAAATATGTAGGTCCTTGGAGTTCGTAGCACACGGACTATTAATATGCGCAATTAGGCGTCAAATACATTGTAGCCTATTTATTGATCAAATTGCTATGTTGCATTATTCTCTCACTAAGTTAATGTAGCGCTTTTGTTAGTCAATTTGTTACGTTACATTATTCAGTCTCTAATCCAATTTAATACTTTTGTAAGTAAAATTTTTAAGTGGCATTAATCTGTAGTTTAGGTCAGTATAGTGTTTTTTTTAATAGATTTAAGTTATTTTAATCCGGGGTTTCAGTTTACAGGATAAAAAGAGGTGGTTCTTATGTCATTTACCATTGTTTTATTTACTTTAGGGTAACTTTAAACATTAGACACATTTAAACTTTATTTCATAAAGTATTATTATTATTCCTTAGAGACGTGTCGATAAATTGTATTTAAGTGCGTAGTTTATAATAAACTGTAATAGCTCATTGAAGGACTCATAATAATACTAATGAGCAAATGCCCGCCTCTCCGATCTTCTTTCTTTGGTTTTTGTATATATTTACATAATATATAATACACACAGTACGGGTAAATAAATATTCTTGTCTGGAGTGTAAATATTTTCAGGTACTCTAGATCTGGAATATCTAAATTTAGAAAGTGGCTTACTCTTAGCTCACAGTTGTAAAAATTCAACTTTGCGAATTTATATATATATATATTTTTACAAATTAAATTTATATATATTTACAAATTAAATTTATATATATATTTTTACAAATTAAATTTATATATATATATATATATATATTTACAAATTAAATATATATATATATATATTTACAAATTAAATTTATATATATATTTTTACAAATTAAATTTATATATATATATATATATATATATATATATATATATATATATACAAATTAAATTTATATATATATATATATATATATATATATATATACAAATTAAATTTATATATATATATATATACAAATTAAATTTATATATATATATATATATACAAATTAAATTTGTGGGAAATTTCATGGTAAATAAATATTAACTCTGCCAGATTAATGTACCTAAAAAGTCCAGAAAATGTTGCCTACATTACATTGTTCTGAAAACATGTTCCAATCGTCAGTTATTTATTGTAATGGGGATAAAAAAATGTATTAACATCAACACGTGGGATGCAGATTAATGTAAATAAGGCGCTGGTCGTATGGAGAATACCACAGTTAAATTAATTTAAACTAGTTTTAAAAATGACACCAGTACATGGAAATCGAACCCAGAACCATTGCCTTAACGCTCCAATGAGCTATCAATTTTTTTTTTTTTTTTTTTACGTTTACTTGAGGTATTTAACCTTCACTTTTTGAACCAACTGATTATATCATAATACGAGAATTTCTATGGGTTAGAGCGAAAGGGCCTACCAATTTTGCCGGGAAAGGTATTTTTACATAACCTCCAGGGTTCTTTTACATGCCAAAATCGATATGGGACCGACGGTTATACTTCCCCCTCCGAAGAAGTTGTGCTACGGATTTTCATCGATCAAGAAAAATCCGTCTAATCCGTCTAGGATTCATCCCGTGCTCAGGTTAATTCTTCACTCTTAGGCCGAATCTGTGATGGACATGTGGAATCGTCTTAGCCTCAAACTATGACTGAAGAATGACCCTGCACGTGATACAAATTCTGGATAGCTTAGTGGTAGAGCATTGGCATTCCGGGTTCAATCCCAGTGTACAGGTGTCATTTTTTTTTAACTAATTCAAATTAATAAATTAATAGTTTTTAAAACTGCCTAAGAATCTCTCTGGTAAGTACAATTCCAAAAGTCTTAGATATTGCTAATTGACTTTTATTAATTAGATGTAGACTAGTAAAAACTGTCTGAATCTTGTTAGGGATTTATGTTTCTAAGACAAATTGGTAAATATTTAAAAAAATGTATACATCTTATTGAACACGCTAGTCTTATGATCTATTTGTTGATGTTGTATATAAATACGGTTAATAAAGTGTATGAGTTTACATAATGATGAGTTACATACCGTGTGTTCATCACAAGCCACTTATAAGATATTCAAATCTCATAGATTACGGTGGGCAGGACATGCAGCGCGAATGGGACAATCTAGAACCTTGTTCGTGGTACTGACTGGCAAACCCATTGAGAATAGATAATTGGAAATATCTAAACACAGATGGGAGAATTACATTCGAATATACTTGAAAAAGATATGGTGTAATGGCGGGAGACTGGCTAGAGCTAGCTCAAGATAGGGATAGGGCGAGATGAGGTGGACTGGATAGAGATAGCTCAGGATAGGGATAGGGTGAGATGAGGTGGACTGGATAGAGCTAGCTCAAGATAGGGATAGGGTGAGATGAGGTGGCCTGGATAGAGCTAGCTCAAGATAGGGATAGGTGACGTACTTTTGTAGGTGCAGCAATGATCTTTCGAGATCTTAATTCCATAGAGTAAGTACGTATCTAAATTAAATGAAGATGTATTCTGGATATGATATAAAATGAAGTTTACAAAACTCAAGCAAAATCTCACAGACGAAGCCTTTTTAGTGTCATTTAGTCAACATATTTATATCCCTTGACAATCCTTCGTAATAGACCACTGGTTTTAGTAAATATGGTCCACCGCTAATGTTAATAGAGTAAAATAGTAGCACGTTTGACCCATGAATGGGCGCTTTCTCTGTTGTAAACACGTGCAGATGACCTTCACTGTTATGTCAAACTTAACTCATTCATAGGTTTCTTCTGTACCTAAGCTCATATTTCAGAAAAGGTTTTTTTTCTGTAGTTGAGTTCTTGTTGCCTAACATGGTATTAATAATTAGTTGTTATCTAATCTGACATGGGGAAGTGTTAGCTTTGTTAACGTGGTGCGGAAATCATCCCCAGCAACTGGGGTAGTTTTTAGTACACATCTAACATTAGATATTAATTATATTAAATAAGTTATCTTGTTTTAAGTTTTCAACGCAAATCATTGGTTAAGGTTAAACTTGTCAAATAAAGGAAGTATTGGAAGGGTGAATGGGTGGAAAGGGCTTACTATATTTTTAAAGTAACCTAAAAACTTTTGGGTAAATTTTAACTAGCCTTTCATATGTTTGTCGAGGTGTATCGGACTAACAGGGGACTAGCCTTTCAGATGTTTGTAGATGTGTATCAAACATAAAGAATTTGTAGATGTGTATCAAACCAACATGCTACTAACCTTTCAGATGTTTGTCGAGGTGTATCAGACCAACAGGAGACTAGCCTTTCAGATGTTTGTGGATGTGTATCAAATCAACAAGATACTAGCCTTCAGATGTTTGTTGAAGTGGGTCAGAACAATAGAAGACTAGCCTTTCAGATGTTTGTAGAGGTGTATCAGAGGAGACTAGCCTTTCAGATGTTTGTAGAGGTGTATCAGAACAGGGGACTAGCCTTTCAGATGTTTGTTGAAGTGGGTCAGAACAATAGAAGACTAGCCTTTCAGATGTTTGTTGAGGCGTATCAGACCAACAGGAGACTAGCCTTTCAGATGTTTGTGGATGTGTATCAAATCAACAAGATACTAGCCTTCAGATGTTTGTTGAAGTGGGTCAGAACAATAGAAGACTAGCCTTTCAGATGTTTGTTGAGGTGTATCAGACCAACAGGAGACTAGCCTTTCAGATGTTTGTAGAGGTGTATCAGAGGAGACTAGCCTTTCAGATGTTTGTAGAGGTGTATCAGAGGAGACTAGCCTTTCAGATGTTTGTAGAGGTGTATCAGAGGAGACTAGCCTTTCAGATGTTTGTAGAGGTGTATCAGAGGAGACTAGCCTTTCAGATGTTTGTAGAGGTGTATCAGAGGAGACCAGCCTTTCAGATGTTTGTAGAGGTGTATCAGAGGAGACCAGCCTTTCAGATGTTTGTAGAGGTGTATCAGAGGAGACCAGCCTTTCAGATGTTTGTAGAGGTGTATCAGAGGAGACTAGCCTTTCAGATGTTTGTAGAGGTGTATCAGAACAGTGGACTAGCCTTTCAGATGTTTGTTGAAGTGGGTCAGAACAATAGAAGACTAGCCTTTCAGATGTTTGTCGAGGCGTATCAGACCAACAGGAGACTAGTCTTTCAGTTGTTTGTAGATGTGTATCAAATCAACAAATAACTAGCCTTTCAGATGTTCGTAGAGGTGTATCAAATCAACAAAGAACTAAATGTTCGTAGAGGTGTATCAGATCAACAGGGATTAGCCTTTCAGATGTTTGTAGATGTGTATCAAATCAACAAAGAACTAAATGTTTGTAGAGGGGTATCAGACCAACAGATAACTAAATGTTTGTAGAGATGTATCAGACCAACAAAGCACTAGCCTTTCATATGTTTGTCGAGGTGTATCAGACCAACAAAGAACTAGCCTTTCAGAAGTTTGTCGAGGTGTATCAGACCAACAAAGAACTAGCCTTTCAGAAGTTTGTCGAGGTGTATCAGACCAACAAAGAACTAGCCTTTCATATGTTTGTAGAGGTGTATCAGACCAACAAAGAACTAGCCTTTCAGATGTTTGTAGAGGTGTATCAGACCAACAAAGCACTAGCCTTTCATATGTTTGTCGAGGTGTATCAGACCAACAAAGAACTAGCCTTTCATATGTTTGTAGAGGTGTATCAGACCAACAAAGAACTAGCCTTTCAGATGTTTGTAGAGGTGTATCAGACCAACAAAGCACTAGCCTTTCATATGTTTGTCGAGGTGTATCAGACCAACAAAGAACTAGCCTTTCAGATGTTTGTAGAGGTGTATCAGACCAACAAAGAACTAGCCTTTCAGATGTTTGTCGAGGTGTATCAGACCAACAAAGAACTAGCCTTTCAGATGTTTGTAGAGATGTATCAGATCAACAGGGGAATAGCGTTTCGTACTTTTCGTGAGTGTGGGTCTATGTTTGTACCAATTAATAATTGAAAGGCCTTTTTAAAAAATAACTAATTTTTAAACATACTTTTTTTGCTGCTAAAACGATAGAATTTTACTAGTTTTTTAAGTGTAATTTTATGTACTGATAATATCTATCAAAATTGACAGTGGAAGACCACATGACCTGACACACGCAAGGCCCTTCCTATGAAAGGTGTACTATAGTGTGTACTGTTCTAGATAAAGTCACGTGGTTATTGAAGCCCCCCCCCATGTAAAGAATGTTCACAATGATGTTGATGATGTTCTAGACCCGAGGACGAGTCACTGGCCACTCATGTCCAGTCCATTCCCGACGCTGGCCATCTGTCTGTCGTACGTCTACCTCACGAAGTTCGCAGGACCGAAACTGATGGAGAACAGGAAACCCTTTGAGCTGAGGAACGTCCTGATCGCCTACAACCTGTTCCAGGTTATCTTCAGCACGTGGCTGTTCTACGAGGTACGTTCAATGCATGACAAGTTCAGAGGGCTTATTATTGAGAACAATGTTTTCCTCGTTCATCTTAAGAGAGAAGATTATTCTAGATGGTCATGAATTCGCTTGGTAATACGAGATTAGACTGGCCACTGATTGGTCTATTTCATGGTCCCACAGTGATCTCCAAAAGACGTAAACACTTCAAGTTTGCTTGTATAGCTGGATACCAGTTCACCTGTACCTTACATCCGTTACTTTACCGGCCTGTGGTACAGGTCAGTTTTTTATTCAAGCCATATGTTTTTCCACTATCGGCTTGCTAGTCTGTCCTAGCTTCACATCTTATAAGATAACTTATGACTAGGACAGGCACAACATTCAGTCCCCGGCCATTTATTCATCACCGTGAAAGGGTAAACTCACATTTCACCAACTATACATTTTTCGGCTATGCCGGGAATCGAATCCGGGACCCTGTCTGTCCTAGTCTTAAGTTAGATTATAAAATACATGAAGCTACAACATTCCTAGCAAGCCCATAGTGGAAAATATATGGCTTGAATAAAAAACTAACCCGGGCACGGGCTGGAAACAGTAAGGATGTAAAAAATTATTAGTAGATCAATATCTACCAAAAGTGACAACTGCAGATCACATGACTTGATGTACGTACCAAACGAAAATAGTTTGAGTAACTTTTGTAAATATCAGTTACTATGATCTACTCACTATAGCTTATCTTTCACATTTCAAAGAAGCACTTGAAAATAAGTATGCTATTTCACTTCCCCTTGTACAGTAGCCCCATGGCTTCTTTGGTGCTGACTGACAGCTGAAAGCTTTGTAAAGTTACCAGACCAAATTATGTATCCCTACGCCGAACCATATGATCTGCAAAAACATGTGTTTAGCAGCTGTCACCTCTGACAGTTAAATCTAGGAATATACCTAAAATGTTGACTGTCAGAAGTCAGCTGTGAGCTGTCAGTCAGCACCAAAGAAGCCATGGGGCTGCTGTAGAGGGACAAACTCGAGCTACGTGAGATGGTTCATGTTAAAAATACAGTGTTCACTGTTTTTATTCGCTAATTATGATCGGCAGGTACCGGCTTCTAATTGTTACACACTATAATTCTTTATGAACAGAGAAAACTATTAGGATTTGATTTAGACATAAGCCCTAATAATTATTTAAGTAAAAATCAACGTTTGTAGTCTCAAATAAATAAGCTTTTTTTTTAAATATATAATTCAGAAATCTTTTAAAATTTGGTTTTGAATTTACCCATGAGGATATAGTCATGTTAGCTGTTACAGAGTTTAAATATTAAAAACAAGACAAAACTGCTCCGAGCTCATTTAGATTTGGAACAACACATTAGTATTTGTAGATTTAAAAATAGTATGTTTCATTCCTTAAAACAATTAAATGTATTCTAGAAAAATAATAGCATATCTAAACCCATTTTGATGTTTTGAGAATCATTTTTGACTATCTTGTCAAGACTATATAGGCTAATTGATTTAGTTAAAAATTAATCGAAACTTAATTTTAAATATATATGTATATATACACATTTAAAATATCTGTAAATTAAAAATATTGGTTTCTATGGTAATGTCAAGTCGTGACTTATGTCTTGACCCACTTCGGTGGCCGCATGATCTAAGGCGCTAATCTCGCAGTAGACTAGACTGCCGATGACGGGGAGATCGAGGTTCAAATCTCTCTCTCTGGTATACTGAGGGTGGTTTTTCCTAAAAGTATTTCCACTTTTGCTCCACGCAAATGGGGATACACTTTCTCTAAATATAACCTTACTAACTCTTAAAACCATTAGTGTAGTTAGTACACATAAACGTTTAACCTGAACGGGTTGTAAGACGCGGTGCTTAAAACAAGTTTTGAAACGCTCATTAATGACGCAAGTTTATGATAAATAAATCGGTATTTTAATCTCAAAATTGAATAATTACTGTTCTAATAAAAAGCAACCGTTATATTTTGAAACAAGTCCAATTTAACATACCAGTTATATTCCTCAGTGTTATAAATATAAAGCAGCCATACTTGTAACGTGCTATAATTGTAGAGCTAGGACTCGCATAGATTGCACGTTGGTCGTAGATGACCACTTTCAACGATTGGGGTTCTTGAAACAAAGGAATAAACAAACACCCGCCATGTGCGGTATTCTACGTTGGAAATAATATTTGGATTCTTTATCGTCTGTTGACCTTGTTTGAATTAATTGCCTCATTCTCACCTTGTTTCTTGTCGGCAACATAAGTAGGTCAGTGACTTGTCGCGTACCGTCCTTCAACTGTCTGGTCTTTAGTCTCGGGAGGAACGAAATACTTTTACTGTTAAACGAAAAGTTAATCTTATCTGGTCCTTTTGTTGTTTTATTTTTGTTATTTATTTAGCACCACGTCTTACTACCCGTTCGGGTTATACGTTTAAGTACTACTTACACTAATGGATTAGGAATTGGGAAGGTTGAATTTTAGAGGAAGTGAACCCTCATTTGCATGGAGGGAAAGTTGAAAACTATTTAGGAAAAACCATCCCCAGTTCACCCGACCGAGATTCGAACCTTGATCTCCCCGTCCTAGATGGTATGAACTCAACACGACTGGCGCGTTAGCTAACTCCGCTACCGAGGCGGTTCTTTTTGTTATAGTTGTTGTGATCTTCCAACTTTATTAGATTTAACGATTCTTTTATAAAAAGAAATTAATGAACAAATGGTGGTATTACGAAAACGATTGATTCCCTCATGTTCAATTTTCCAAAAGTAATAAAACAATGGGAACTTTTACACATCAAAGTTGTCTTAAGTTGACAAATATAATAGTTATTATGTCAAATGATTTCAGATATATATATATATATTACAAACTTAACACTTTCTTTGTGCATAATAGTCACGAATTGATTCCTATGGTTCAAACTTCTTGACACCAAAGATTCTTAAAGAAAAAAATTGCCCATTTTATATAGCATAGATTTGGGAAGTTCATTTGAAACTTTATTTTCCCTATACATTATCAGGGGCAGAAAAGTAGACCCTAATATTGTGAGTGGTACACTATTTGTTAGAATATTAAAAATTACAACAGGTTAATTTACGTAATAATCTGACCATGTAGGACCAAATAAGTAGCTTTTAGAACATGATATTGTTTTAAACAAAATAATCTAGCGATAATTTACACAAAAAATAATATATGTCTAGGGCATACAAAATTATCTAACTCGCTTAATGGGCGATAATTATAATTACACGATACATGATTTGGATAAATTAGTAAGACTTATATAATTTGTATGTGTGTATGTATATATGTGTGCATAAATTATATATGGCTTTGTATTTGTATATTTTTTATTTAAAAAATTATATAAGGCTTTGTATAATATATATAATTATATATGTATATATACACAAATTACATAAGGATTCCTAATTTATCTAAATCTTATATCGTATATAATTATAGCCCATTAATAATATATAATGTATCTACATAAAAATAATATATTTATACAATTGATATATAAAAGAGTGACAAAGTAGGTATTCCGTATATAAGTCCCAACTAGTCTAAGAAATTAGGTTCACTCGCACATTTAGAAGTGTCAATTGATTCCTAAGGTGTTTGAAAGGTTTACCCCAATAAATACCTGGAGTTTGTCTGATACACTGAGGTGTGCATTAATATCACATACATTTTATTTCTTACTTTGAAAAGTGAAAGAATTAGCTGTTTAATAAACTTGTTTGTAACGAGAGCCTCACTCTAGAGATGTTTTTAAAAATAATTTCCTGTCGTGTTCTACAGTATTTAAATAATTTCTGAGTTTGGGGAATTACCATGTCTAAGAGGTTATCCAAAGTATGTATTTAAAATGTCCTCCGTCAATAGCAAATAATGGTTAAAGATGGAACTTTTAAGTTTTTTAAACGTGCTTTTAAAAAAAACTAATAAGAATTTTGGATCTGGCGTTCACTTAGATGTGTTAATAAAAGTGTTTCCACTAAATTTCAAAATTTATAGAAAACATGGATATTTCTTACTAAAACATACAATATTTGTTAGGCAACCCTTTTAAAAATACAAATATGTAATGAGCTGAATAAAAAATTTTACTAAAATAATATAATATTTTAACAAATCATTTCTATGGAAAAATATATCAGTCCTATTTATTTTGTTAAGTAGTAAGATACATTTTATATGTATTTAAATGATAATCTTTAGAATTTAAAATTATTAATATGAAATTTATCTCAATTTTACCGTGGTTTTTAAATTTGTGTTGAAAGTTAATGTTAAGCTTAAATACATGTTAAAAAATATCCAACGAAATCACCAGCACTAATTGCTAGTCAATTTACCCCAAAACGCTAACAATATACTGTGCTTAGTATATTATACCCTTCGTTTATCCTGAAAGGTAGAAAGCTTACCTTAAATTGTTCCACTATGGCTCAGCTTATAAGATAGGCCATAGCTTAGTCTGCTACCTTTCTAGGTAAACGGTGTCTACATTCTGATCACAAAAAGTTACCTAATTACTCTGTAATCTATACTGAAAATCTGGTTACTTTTTGTGAAAGAAATGATCAAACTTTTGGAATTTTTTAGAAATTATTTTAATTTTGTTCTTTTTTACAATAATTATTAATTAAGTTTGGATTATGGGCTTAGAGTTGGATATGTATCACGTGATATTTTAATGCTATTTACAAGAGTATTATTACAACGTTGTATTTTGAGTTTTGTAATGTTTTACGTAAAAGTTTTTTTGTGTATATGTGTGCAGTGATATATTCTCCTAAAAATATATTTTACATTAATTACTAAGTAATACAAAATATATGAGACTAAGAAACATTTTTAGAACTGATACGACTAACAATTTAAGATATACCAAAACTCAAGCCATTATTAAAAATTAAAAATTTTGAAAGCTCATAATTGGTTGTATAATGTTTAAGTTATTACAATTTTGTTTGCTCGTCATTTTAAAATGTTATGGAAATGTATGCATTTGTATAAAATTTGACTTTGTACCTATGGATACAACTAATAGGCCTACTATATTGATTTCTTGATTCTAGATGTAATTGAGTTAATTACTGTTTCTTATGTTTTCAGATGAAGCACTGTTATGTTCTTTGCTGTGTATTTTTGCCATTGAAAAGGTGAACGAGTGTCATAAACATTTGAAATGTATGCTTTGTTATTATGTTGGTGCAAATTGAATTCACTGCAACCGTAGTAGCCTCTTGCAGTTTTGAAACGAGATAAACCATTTCCAAAGAGAAAATTGAAACCTTCCTCTTTTGATTTGTTTAAAAGGAATTTTGACTAACACCATAAACGTTCATTGTCTACAAGACTACTACAAATATATGTGTACAATGTACATTTGTTTGGAAAAGTTGTTTTTTTCAGCTAGTTTTTTGGTGTGGAATTATTTTGGTACAAAATCTTCTCCTTACGTATCTTTTTCATTAATTTTATTATATTTTTTAAATCATAACTTTAACATCGAATAGATTATTTGGCTTTCCGTTTGGGATCACTAAGCCCAAAGAGGGTGACCTGGTGGTCTAGGGGTAATGGTGTCAGACTTCTGTGCTGGCGGCCGGGGTTCAATCCTCGGTCCCGGCACAAATTTATCTGATTACCAAACCCTTCCTCTACCTCTGACAAGACATCTTGTGAATGTGGGGAATGCCAGGTCTCCACCGTGGTTCGGATTCCACGTTAAACTGTAGGTCCTTCATTTCATCTCACAATCACCCTACCATTACACATTAGCGTAAGTGCGTATAACCCGAACGGGTAGTAAGACGCGGTGCTAATAATAATAATAATAATACTAAGCCCAAAGCCTAATTTCCTAACCCACCTGTCCAGTGTAATGCGGAATGTTTGGACTAATGGCAAGGGGCGCACTCATTAGAAAGGACCAACATTTTCTTGCGCACTACTTTCGACACCCACTCAAACTCTTTTAGTTTATGAATTTAAGGTGGAATGGAAGGGGAATACGAGAAAAGACATTGTTATTTGCAATTTTTATGGCGAAACATTTTTTGGCCTAAATAAATAAAATATTGCTCCAGCACAAATATAAAATTAAAATTTCTTCACAAGATGATCTCAACCGTTCTTGAATATCTGTCAATGGTGTTCTGGAATTTAATGAGAACTTTTTTTTTCTTAATTTAAAAAGTTTTTCATCTAATGCTGCTATGCTCATGATGGATATTCAAGAAATGTTGATGGCACCATGGGAAGAAAATTAAATTCTATGTTTGTACTAGAGCGATATTTTATTTATTTTAGACAAAAAAAATGTTGCCATAAAAACTGCAAGGACACTTAGGCCTACCTTTTCTCGCGTCCCTTCAACCCCACCTTAAGTCATGTTATTTATTTATGCTTTTGACATAAGTGGATGTGGCTGGTTTTTAAATAATCCAGAAATGCAATCCTCTTATTTAACCTACTGGTTCTTCCCTTTAGATTAGTGGGTTTGAATCTAATTGGGTTCTATCCCCATCTAGTTTCATCGAAAGTGGGTTTCCCCCGCACTTATATGCTACCACTATTTCTACAGGTGAATGTACTGAAATTCACTCTCTTCATCCTCCTATTTTAGTTTTATAGTCAGCACACTGGTGGGCACATGGTCTAAGACTTCAAGCTCGGGATAGACTGAATTTTCAGTGACAGGGAAGGTCAAGGGTTGAATCTCGGTTTTGTGCACCAAGGTTGATTTCCCACAGATGATTTTTAACATTAGTTTTCTCATCGCACACCACTAATGCAGGTGCATATTTTTAGAAGTCACTCTATGAATCCCTATCTCTTTTGTTAAGTCGTTAATAGCCATGGTGTTAAACTTACTGATTAAATTGTTTTTATCTAATCATCTGTAATCTGTTGTCATGATTTTAATCCTGGATGAGAGCTAAATAAGTGTATCAATGAAATTATCAGTATTTCCTTTCACTGATCGTTGCAATGACAATATTAGATTATAATTTCGTTATATATCTCCAATTAAATTGGGATAGTTATATAATGTTAAGATACTGTCATGTAAATAATATTGGTAGTTGACAAACTGTTGTATGAAATGAGTCCCGCGGCTGCCAACCAGTTTGGCAGTGCCCCTGCCATGTTAGTCCAATGATTCTGAGATCTCCTTTATGGTTTATATTATATACACCGTTAAATATGAAGGTGGCAGTTTTATTTAACCTCTATTTGCTGCACAAACTCGTGGAAAGTCTACCAATATCTTATGTTACAGACTGCAGTGACTTTTTACAGGTAATGTGAATACATAGGGTGTAGCTTGTAATCGTTTTAGGAGACTTGTATCTCAGCTTAACACACATCTGCACGCTGTTATTAGCACAATGCACATCAGACGTGTCCAACGTACATGTTGTTGTTTGTAGAGTTTAGAACGTGTTTGTCCAGAAAGGGTTCAGTGCTTAGTATAGTGTGCATGTCATAGATTTGTCTATAGTATATGTGTTTTGGGGAAGAAGGAAGTGGTTTACATTATTCCATAACATTCCTTTACAAGAAATATGGAGAGAAAAAAATAGACCACTGTCTTTATATTGGCCCATACTTGACAGTCATTGTACATTTTACTATCTTTATTTTTGTCAAAGATTCGCAGACTTTTTAATGTTATCTCACTATCCAAACCAACGCCTGTTTAATATAATTGTTAATTCATTATACACGAGAAGACATTTTGTTGACATCACTATCGTAAGTTGACTCAATATATCAGTGTCGAACAGCACTTATCCTAATGCAGGACTATGCATTATAAGTCAAATAATAGCTTTGCGATTATTAGTTGGGCGATTCCTGTTTTTTTCTGGAAATAGTTTAGTTTGGATGTTTTGCTTGCTTAACGTTTGTACTTCAGTTCGGCTGTGACCGAGGCGTTGCGTTAAATCAATTGCTCTGGTAAACAAAACTTGTGCTTAACTCTATTGATTCGACAGAAGCTTTAATATTCATATATGTGCTCTATCGAGACGTGAAATATTTCTAAAAGTTTCAAAAATACTTGCATTTATGAAACTATTTATATTTACCAATACAATTAAATATTAATAGCTTTACAAAATAAAAATAAAGTTTAGAATCTTTGATAAAAAATAATCGTTATTTAAAAACTTATAGGACATTTTATAGGTCAATGTCGATAGGCTTACTTGATACGTTTTAGTGAATTAACATTTTATCTTAAGTATATCTATGTCACAATTGTCAAGTCACCAATTCTCGTGTTCAATTTAGAAATGTATCTATCATACCTCGAGTTAGTAACATTGACTAGGGAATAAATGGAAAAAGATCAATAATATCCCGGCTAAAATATATTAAGCTGTATTATCTTATCTGATAGTGAGTTCCCCGTCTGAACTATAATAGTAATAAATACTCACAAAAGAAACTTTGATAAATATGTATTTAATGAGCATGCCCTTTGTATTGATTTAATTTTTGCATTTTGGTTTAGCATACTGGTCTCCAACCTTTTTTTTTACTATAAGCAAACTCCCCACAACGGGATTTTTAAATAATTGTGTAGCTTTACATAGTTGTAATGCTTTCTTTTTTAAATTGTTTTCAAGATGTAGAAATTGAAACTTTACAAAGTTCCTACTATGTATGTAATATAATATTTTCAATAAATTTGATTAATCTACTAATCCATAACTAACTAAATATAAAATAATTTTTAGTTAGTGAGCAATCTACAATAATGTTTAACAAGATTGATTAGTTCTCGTTTTGATTTTACTACTTAACCAATTTGTCACAGCTGTGACTCATATAATATCCGCACGTGAGATGTCACGTGCAAGAGAGAGGTTGGAGACAGACCTGAGACCGTATTCTCGGGTCCACCCTACTCGTCTATTCCCCACAGAAGCGAGGAGAGACCAACCAAACACAAGACAAGTACGGCGCTCAGGAGTGGACTCTAGAATACGGTCTTTCTCCCCCTGTTTCGTTGGCCGTGTGCTAATTGTGTGTTGTCCCGCAGTGCTTGATGGGAGGCTGGTGGGGTCACTATAGTTTCCAGTGTCAGCCTGTCGATAAGACTAACTCCCCCACTGCGATAAGGGTGAGTTTCACTCCTAGATACCCCTGACAAACATGTCGTTGACGTCAATTACACTTTTACACAAACATATAAGGTTGGTGGGAAGAGAACGGGAGAAAAAAAGGCAGGTTTTTTTTTCTCCAGTTTTTATGGCAAAATATTATTTTGGCCAAAATTAATGAAATATTTGTCCAGTACAAATATAGAATTTAATTTTCTTCACATGTTGACCTCAAAATTTCTTGAATATCTATCAAGGTTGTTCTAGAATTTAATGACAAATTTTTATTTTCATTTAAAAAGTTTGTTAGATAATGCCAACCAGATATTCAAGAACTGTTGATATCAACAGTTGAATAAAATTAAACTCTTTGTTTGTACTGGAATAATATTTTATTTATTTTGGCAAAAAAAAAAAAAGATCCCATAAAAAGTGCAAAAACACTATCCTTTTCTCGCGTTCCTTTACAACCCACCTTGAACAAAGAAACAATTATGGCTACGCGTGAAAGCGTAACTACTGCCTAAACATCCAGGCATGAATGTTGCCCGAGATCTGACGGCTGTTATTTTGAGGGACAGTTTGAAATACATCGATAAAAGGCTATATAGCCTAATATTATTAATAGTAAAATATGTTCTAGTTTAAACCTAGTAAATGCTTTTATATTTTTACTAGATTTGTTATGATGAAAAAATGTAATTCTCAGTACCTATTATACTCCATTGTATAAGACAGTGCGCACACTATAGGAAGGATGATTAACTGGATTGACCTATTTGTTTTATTCAAACTAAACCATCCGTTATCATCCATTACAGCTATCATACATACTCATACTCATATATGATATCATTTAGCTTATATTGCCAACCTTATAAAAAATTATTCATTTATTTTTCACGACATTTCATATTGTTTTGATATACTTTAACAGTGCATAATGTAAGGAAATGTTTAGCTTAGGATTTGTTTTTTTACTATACCGTATCGGAAAACTTTTCCACCCATTGCTATACAACCTGATTAATTAACGTTAAAGATATTTATTTTCGTACCTCTGGGGATTTAAACAATCTTTTTGGCTAGTGTTTTACTGAATATCTTTGATTTATATAGGGTTGTGAGAGCCGCCTTTAATCTGCCCAATTTTTTCTATAATGGTTTCATTTTCATACCGCATAAGTTTTTATATTATCTTATTATTTCCTAAGTTTAACGCATAAGATTTACAGTTGGGCTTCAGAATAAATAGTGATTTGACAAAATCCAAGCGAAATATATTATAATATTTAAATATCTCTAAAGAAAATGCAAATACGTAGGAGAATTTTTTTTTTAAAAACCACTACATAACAACAACAAAATTAATCTATGAGATTTTTATGAATACTCTTATTAAATCTAAATATTCTGAGCAATAAGTATAATTTACTATATTGTTACTACGATTATTTAGTTCGGACCGTTAAAATCTGTAAACTAATAAAATTAATACTAAAGGAAAATGTAAGTTATAATTAAATATGTCCATTTGATTCCATACAAAACATGAATATAAATTTAAAATAAGGGACTGTTGTTGTGTAAACGTAGACCCATACACCCGATTCTGCGATATTTACCAAATAAATCTATCACGCACTGCTTGACCTAATTATAAATTAAATCGTTGGTCAAAATCGGACAAGAAATGACACAATTAATAGCTGGACATGATTTTCATCATTTTATATTATTATTTTATTATTATTATTATTATTATTATTATTATTATTATTATTATTATTATTATTATTATTATATAGATTACGCCTTCATTTCGATACAATTTATGTAGTTCAAATTTATAGTATAACACCGAAAAAACCACTAGCTTAATTAATTCAAAATAGTTGTGACCTAATACGATTTTTAAACACAATACATCTCTAATTTATATGTAATATATTATTACTATTAGGTGCTATATCTTTCGACTTATCCGTTTAATTGTCCAAATAGGATACACTTATTTTTTAAATAAATGCGCAGTGTTTTATAATTATTAAAAAAAACGCTTTTGAATTTTGTCTGCCGAATAGTTGACAGTAAAGTATTTATAGTCTTGTAGGAAAACTCGCCACACTGTATCCCGTGGGAAGTTACAATTATTTTTTTTAATAGTTTGAATTGATTTTTTTTTAAAGCTTCAGAAAATATCTAATGTTCTAATTTCACTATGAGATATGTATTCTTATATTGGAAGATAACGAACAACTGATTGATAAGTTTTTAAAAACAACCAATCACGTTCTAGAAATGTTTAGGGTGCATTTTAAAAAATGGGCATGAGGGAAAGAAATCGCCAATTCACAACTGCTTGAGGAGGGAGCTAAGCATGTGTTTGTTTTTGTGTTTTTGTATATACGCATGATGACTATATACAATGTTCAAGGGAAGTCTGGCTAATTATACCGTATTAAAATGCATGTGATTGGTCTGTAGAGTGTTGGCTGGAATGTGGGTAAAGCTGCATGCATGTTTGTTGGTGTTGGTAGAGTGTCATGTCATCTTCAACTTGCGATTTCTCACCTCACAACTTTCTTTCAACACTTGGACACCCGCTTAGGTGACCACGTCACTCTAACAGTAGCTGGACTGCCGGCGATGAGGTTTGAATCCCAGTCGGATATAACGAGGGTGTTGAGTCCTAAATGGTTTTCCACTCTAGTTTCACACAAATGCGTGTACACTTCCTCTAAATTCAAGCTTCCTCATTCTTAACACATTAGGTTAATTAGTACATAGGCGTATAGCCCGAATGGGTAGTAAGACGTGATACTAAAAAAACACCTGGACTGATTAAATTAAGAAATAGCACAATATTCAAATACAATTCTAAGGACGGTAAGTGGTGCTTGGTGCCTTACTACCCATCTGGACTGTCCACGTGTTTAGACTAATGTGATAAAGGAGGAGGAATTTTAGAGAAAATGTACCAGCTTTTTGTGAAGGGAAAGTGGACAACTATTTTTTTTTTTAAGACCTTCATTCATTGGCGAGAGAAGGGGGTTTATGGGGTTCAAAACTCCCTTCCTCCATCCTGAAATTTTCCAAAGTTTTTAAAATGAAGTTTCAAGATGTCCTTGTTTCAAACTTCAAATAACTTTTAAAGGCATTCACTTTAAACAATTTGCCATGGAAGAATCACTTCAAATATCTTCTATAAGCATTTAATTTTCAAAATATAATTCAGGTGAATGCCACACTAAATGGTTTCTGGAGGCATCCGAATTTAGGAAGAAATACCCGTAGGGGCCCCTTTAAATAGCTTTGATATGCATATAATGTATTTTTAATCCAAAATAGGATCACTACAAATAGTTCAATAGGACCATCCAAATTTCTAACATTAACTGGAGGAGAGGAGAGTAAAATGTTTCTGAAAAACTTTTTTTGTTACTTCCCCTCCCCTCTCCTCTTACAAAAATAATGTCCCAGATGTATAAAATATCAATTTTCTTATTTCTTAGGATTTAATAGTAAGTCTTAAAATCATGTCATATACTTACGATTTTGAACACCCCCTCCCCCCCTCCTTCCAGTGAAATTCTCCCTACGGCCATACCCTGAGTAAAACCTATTGAGTTTTGAACCCTGATTTTCCGGTCACGGGCAGTCCAGTATTTTGCGAGTGTGACATTTTACCCCATTGATGCAGATAATATGGTAAGTTAAGGAGTAAAAAATGTGAAGAGAAAAACTTGTCATTAAATTCCAGGACCACCTTGGCAGATATTCAACAACTGCTGAATTCAACATTTGAAGAAAATTAAGCTCTATGTTTCTATTGGAGAGTTAATTGATTTAATTTGACAACAACTAAAATTTGTCATAAAAAAACTCCAAAAACTTTTACCTTTTCTAGCATCCCCTTCCATCCCATCTTACATTTCAGGCAAGGATCCAAATATTTCGACCGTTTGTAAAATATTGTGATGATTGATACCTGCTTCGGTGGCCGCGTGGTCTTAAAGTGTCACTCTCACAATAGACTAGAATTCCGATGAAAGGTAGATCGGGGATCAAATCCCGGTCAGGTTTGCTGAGGATGATTTCTCCTAAATGGTTTTACACTCTACCTCCACACAAATGTGAATATACTTCCTCAAAATTCAGTTTTCCTCATCCATAACTCATTAGCGTAATTCTTACATATGCGTACAACCTGAACAGGTAGTAAGACGCGGGGCTAAAAATAAATAGTGAATAACAACAATCAGCTGAATACAATACAGCAAATCTCATGCTTCAGCCAAAATGGAGTTCCTTTTAACACACAAGCCCGACTGTTGCATCAAAGTATTTACAGCAACCAAAATTTGGAGTCTTGTTCATCTCCCAACTTTACTACTAGATTGGTGACCTGGTGGTCTAGGGGTAAGGTGTCAGACTTCTATGCTGGCGGCCGGGGTTCAATCCTCGGTCCCGGCAAAGATTTATCTGATTTCCAAACCCTTCCTTCACTTCTGACAAGACATCTTGTGAATGTGAGGAATGCCAAGCCTCCACCGTGGTTCGGATTCCACGTTAAACTGTAGGTCCTCTATTTCATCTCACAATCACCCTACCATTACACATTAGCGTAAGTGCGTATAACCCGAACGGGTAGTAAGACGTGGTGCTAATAATAATAATAATAATAATAATAATAATACTAGATTCTTGCAATGATTCTTACTCTCAAAACTACACATATGCTATTGTGTGTTTATTTTGTACTCGATCATATGTTAGCATCGTAGTATGTAATAATTTATCCTTACATTGGAAAGTTTTATCATATCTTTTGTATATTTTAATGAATTATAGGACTTTTATTGAAAGATCCTTTAAGAAAATATACATTTTTTGTGGCCAATTGATTACATTTTACTAAATTATTTTTGTTATTTTATAGGTATTGGCAATACCGTCAAAACATGGCACTTTGGATGCAGATTACATGACTTAACGTATGAATGCATGAAAGTAGATCTAGTATCTTTTCTAGTTGTCACATTAGGCTCTTCTTATGAAAGTTAAACTATAGTTGTATATCATTGGTCACTATAAAATAGAAGGATATTAAATTTTAGTTCAAAATTTCAAAGGAGTTAATTTCGTAGTAAAATGCATTTTATTTCAACAAATAAGGCCATACGAAATTCTTTGGTAAGCATATCGAGGACGTTACCTACCTGTGACGTCACGCCCAGTTAAAATAGGATTCACCATGTTAGTGAAAATAAGTTCTACTCAGTGAGTTTTAAAGATACAATGTTGAAACAAAAACCTTAAATTCTGAAATAGTTCTAAAATTAGTCTTAAAGTGTCATAAAATTATTATTTTTTATCTTTAAGTCTTTTAACGTATTTTTTATAAATTTTCTACAACTTAGGCCATTTGGCTTGGTTATCAAAATGTCCTTTAGGAATCTTCCTGCCAGGATGTAGATTTAAAAAAGTATGTGGTAGCATATGACTATATAGAATAGGAAACAAGGAAAAGGTAAAATTAAAGATAAAGTCAATGTTTTCAAGGCTCAATTATTAGAGTGACTGTGTAAACTCGTCAGAGGAAGAGGGGAAGTGTTATTAGCACATAGACAAGAGCCCTCTCAGTGTGAACTTCTCATTTTCTTCCTTCTCTTTCTATTTTGTACATTGGTGTCTAAGTGCGATACTGCTTAGGTACGTAAAGTTAAGATGCAACCCACTTCGCAAAATAGCTTTGAAATTTCCAAGTAGGCAACGTCGTTAATGTATTCAGGCTTTATTCTGCGTGTTATAAAGCTATAACATTGAAACAGAAACAATAAATTCTTATCTAATTTTACAAATATCTTACAATAACAGATAACTATTATTTTTTATATGTCACTAGTTTTTTTGTTTATGTTAATTGGTATATATTATTTTTTATATTTCACTGTATTTTTTTGCTAATTGGCATATATAAATTTTTTTATATTTCACTAGTTTTTTGTTTTTGTTAATTGGCACATATATATATTTTTTTATATTTCACTAGTTTTTTGTTTTTGCTAATTGGCATATATCATTTTTTTAATATTTCACTAGTTTTTTTGTTTTTGTTAATTGGCATATATTTTTTATATTTCACTAGTTATTTTTGTTTTTGTTAATTGGCATATATTATTTTTTATATTTCACTAGTTTTTTTTGTTTTTGTTAATTGGCATATATTTTTTATATTTCACTAGTTTTTTTTGTTTATGTTAATTGGTATATATTATTTTTTATATTTCACTGTTTTTTTTTGCTAATTGGCATATATAAAATTTTTTTATATTTCACTAGTTTTTTGTTTTTGTTAATTGGCATATATCATTTTTTTTAATATTTCACTAGTTTTTTTTGTTTTTGTTAATTGGCATATATTATTTTTTATATTTCACTAGTTTTTTTTGTTTTTGTTAATTGGCATATATTCTTTCTTAGATCACTTACTGTACAACTCTGGTTTATTCCAGAACTAGGCCAATAATAATATTCATACCAAGAGGAAGATTAAAAAAAATCCCGTTGAAGTCGATTTATATCTATGATAGTAAAATGGAAAAAAATGTATATTTAAACACAAGTCAATAACGCAAATCAATGCTGTTTGGGAGCAATTAGAATGGTGAGTGTTTATACTCGTCGTTGGAAGAGGGAAAGTGTTATCACCAGATAAACGAGAGGTCAAACAGGGTGATCTCATTTTATATGCCTATGTACTAGTTACGCGAGTGATTTTAAGGACGAGGACGTTATATTATAGGAAGTGTACCCACATTCGCGTGGAAGGAGAGTGGAAATACATCTAGGAAAAACCACCCAAGCACACCCGACCTAGATTCGAACCTCTATCTCCCCGTCATCGGCAGTCTGGCCCACTGCAAGGGTAGCGCGTTAGATATATATTATTATTGAGGCGTAACTCTCATTACACACGATCAAATTGGTGGAATTTACTATATTTTTAATGAGACTGTTCACTCTTTTTTAAATGTCTTATCTAATCTAAGTATCTTAGCGTATTAAAAAGAACGCCTTTGTGCATCTTTTGATTCAAGATTTTTTATGACACGCAAATAAATGTCAACCATTTTAGACCAATTATCAGTAAATTTGTAAGCGTTTGTATTTTAAAAGATCTGTATTTATGTACAAATATTTCTTCAAAAACTAATTTAGAACGTTTTTTTAAAAAAAAATTATCTGATTACATTCATGGAGACTTTAGATGTGTTTAGTGTTACTAAGAAACACTATTGCACTTAGTTTTGTACTGCTAAGTCTCAGAATAATCTTATGTTTGCTTTATTTACACTTTAAAAATGAGAGCTATTACTTATAGAACATAGTCATAGACAGTATTTTGTGTTCAACGGAACTCGATCATTTTGGTTGAAGCAGCTGATTGTTAAACACCATTTATTTTTAGCTCCGCGTCTTAATATATATTTAGGTAATACGCCTATGTACTAATTACGCTAATGAGCTAGGGATGAGGAAGTTTTAATTTAAAAGAATTGTATCCACATTTGCATAAGATTACAGTGTAAATTCATTTAGGGGGGAAAATCCTCATTAAACCCGACTGGGATTTAAACCCCGATCTCAGTGTCATTAGTAGAATGCCTTTGCGAACCTACCCAATTTATTTACACCAAACCGCTGAAACGTTAATAAAATAAATTCATGATGTATTTTATATCAAAGGTTACAAACTTTATGATAAATTTTAATAAGTTTGATTAAAATACATTTAACTTACCTTTTTCAAACGTTTTCTCAACGTAGATTTGCCTATTTCAAGGTCTGTTACTACTTTGATGCAGCAGAACTATACACACATGCAGTTGCTAAATATAGTTTTATTAAATTATTAAAATTAGGCCTAATCTTTGTCATAATATATAACAGTTTAATGTTCTCTGAAACTATTCGGGAAATGATAATTATAAAACCTGCAGCGTATGTGGGGATGAATTATGTATTTGTTTCCCTATTAAAGTGTTCAACATGTAGTATGTAAACACAAGGTTGTAACGGAGAAAACCTTACATCCCCAAGGTCTCTTCATGAAACACGACTCACTCGACCTTAGCGCCTGGACATGAAACGCTTACTTGCCAGAACAGCCCGGATACACATTCAGTACATTGTAAAGCACTCGGGGCCATGTGGTTTAATGCATCAGGCTAGCAATAAACTGGATTTCCACCGATAAGGCCAACATTAGATTCTCGGCTGAGTGACATATTGTATGATTTTCTATATACGATTTATTACTGTTGATTTCCCATCCTAACTCCACGTTAATGTGGCTGCACTTCATGCATAATAAACTCATCTTTATTCCTTCGATTATGTCGTTTATATGTAAATATAATTTCAAAAATTATTCTCATCTACCTTTCTAACCACCCGTCTACGGGGACGTGATTATGTGGATGGATATACATTTATACAGTTTGCAATAAGGTTGTAGGTGGGTTTTCTATAAGTCCGCCAATGCAATGGTAATTATACAGGGTGTGATAAGGTTGTAAATAGATATTCCATAAGTCAGCCAATGCAACTGGTAATTATACAGGGTGTGATAAGGTTGTAATTAGATATTCCATAAGTCAGCCAATGAATGGTAATTATACAGGTGTGATAAGGTTGTAATTAGATATTCCATAAGTCAGCAATGCAACTGGTAATTATACAGGTGTGATAAGGTTGTAAGTAGATATTCATAAGTCAGCCAGTGAAACTGGTAACTATACAGGATGTGATAAGGTTGTAAGTAGATATTCCATAAGTCAGCCAGTGAAACTGGTAATATACAGGATGTGATAAGGTTGTAAGTAGATATTCCGTAAGTCAGCCAGTGAAACTGGTAACTATACAGGGTGTGATGAGGTTGTAAGTAGATATTCCGTAAGTCAGCCAGTGAAACTGGTAACTATACAGGATGTGATGAGGTTGTAGATATTTAGCTCAGTATATGTTCAGAGGAGCAGGTTGACATGCGGAAGATTTTACCAGGAGACACAATGTAAAATGCCAAGCAAAATATATGAGTTAACAAATATCCCATAAATTTGTTTTTAAAAATATCTAACTTTTTAAATAGAACGAATTTGAGATATCCCAGGTTTTAAAGATTACTCTCAATTTGATTTATATCGATGGACACCAGAAACATCATCAAATGAGTTACAACAAAGTAATACTAGTGATTCCAATCCAATTCTTACCCTCACGTGTCGAATACAGCGCTTGGTGGTAGACTGTAAAAGCGTCACTAACGATGGAATTCCCCAGTTTGAAGTAGACCACATATGTTAGTACTTTAATACATCACTTTTATAATCAATGTCCATACAAATACTTCTTCTTCCCTGGAATTCAATAATCGTACATTTTTAACGGTAAAAATCGCTATTAAAGAATTAAATAGAAAACTGTCATCTCTACTTACGGTGGCCTTTTATCGCATCTCCTTCCACCCCACCTTAGCACTGTCATTTATGATTGTGATATTTTATCTACGTGGCCTCTGTACGTGTGATATTATTATATGTGATTAAATAGCGAACATAAAGTTAAACTCAATCTAATCGACACCTATCACATGTATAGGATATAGGACTCCTTCCAATTATTTCGTTATTGTTATATCCTTTAATTTTTCTCCGGGTTCTTTCTTGTTATATTCTTTATTTACGTATCAGTCTTTTCAAGCAGTCTCTATTCTGTTTTTACTTCTAGTTCCTCGGTCGCATCTGTCGTCATCTTGTGCCCCTGAGAACGCTAATAAGTAATAATACTGTTGTACATTTACTGCACACCCCCGGTTACGAAGTATGGTTATTATGACGACACATCCTGTTCTTACACCATTTATTAAAATATCATTATACAAGCACTTTTTTTCTTGTAGAAACAGCAATATGGTTTTCGAATGAAAAATGGCACAGTAATTATCTAACAAAACCCCTTTTATACCAATTGGATTATGTTTATGTTCAATTGATAAAAGTAGCTATTTTCTTAAAATGGCTTATATTTAAAGTATTATTAATTTATTTTTAAAATGAGATATTTTCACAAATAAATTATACCGGGATATTTCCTTTAAAAATATTTTGTGCTAACCTTTTTTATTCCTTATATACTTTGTTTAGACTGTGACATTGACATTAAAAATTTGTTCTCGATTTTTAATTACATCCTGCAAATTCAACTTAACTTGGAAAAAGATACATACATAAACATATATATATGTATATATATATGTATATATATATGTATATATATATATATATATATACACATAACTACACACATACATACCTACATAACTACACACATACACATACATACATGCATACATAAACATATATATATACATAACTACACACATACACATACATACATGCATGCATAAATACATACATAAATACATACACACATACATACATACACATATACATACATACATACACACAAACAAACACACATATATATATACACATATATAAAAACATGCATACACACATACATACATGCATATATATACATGCATGCATACACACATGCATAAAAACATACATACATACATACATACATGCATGCATACACGCCTCCAAATATGTCAAAGAACGGGAGGAATCGATTTTGAAATAAACTCTCTATAAAAGAGTTTATCTTAATTTATTGACTTAATGAGAATACTCCTTTGTTAGATTGCATCCTAACTAGCTACCCATTATATTGCAAGTTGAAACCAATTATTTAAAACGATAATACGTGCTCGCATGTGACTACAAACGCGATCAAACGAATGTACCATTATAGGTGTGTTGCACGTTCGCTGGGAGGGATAATAACATTATCCGTGCTTCACTGTAACAAGCAAGTCTTGAGGAAACACTTGACTGTCATTAAAACCTGACACAGCTTAGCACGCGTCCCTCCATAGGGGGATGTTTGATACTCTCTCCAGCCGAATGCCTCTTATCAATATCAGCACCGCGTCTTACTGCCCATTCGGGTTGTACCCACTTACGCTAATGTGTAGTGGTAGGGTGATTGTGATATGAAATAGAGGACCTACAGTTTAACGTGAGATCCGAACCACAGTGGAGGCCTGGCATTCCCCACATTCACAAGATGTCTTGTCAGAGGTGAAGGAAGGGTTTGGTAATCAGATAAATCTGTGCCGGGACTGAGGATTGAATCCCGGAGCCCCAGCACAGAAGTTAGACACCTTACCCCTAGACAACCAGGTCACCCCGAATGCCTCTTCACTGCTATCTTTTTAAACTGAGTATGTAACATCCCCATGGACAAATAAGTTCATCTGGTCGCGTCCGGTTTATCGGGTGTATGAAGGTCAGAGCTCGCATCTTGACCGGGTCCACTGAGGTGGGTTTTGATAAATAGTTTCCACATTCTCTCTTCTTGAACATGTAGGTACATTTCTTCTAAATACTACCTTTCTGATCACTACCCCATTATTGTAAATATCTGGCTATTGGGAACGGGTGGTAAGTCTCGTAGTCCAGTAAAGAATCCTGTGCTCTAAGCAACAGAACAAGTTTTTGTTTGACGAGGACATGGAATAGCAAACAGCACGATACTATCTTGTATTTGGTGCACGCATCTTTGGAGCGAGAGAGTCGTATTGTACGGCACGACACTATCTTGTATTTGGTGCACGCATCTTTGGAGCGAGAGAGTCGTATTGTAAATAGATAATACAGTATGTGGTGAATTGTGGGTTGCATTATCTTTGTACCATGAAATGTCTTGTATAGTTTGTATTTATGTTTTTTACTGTTAGTGGTCATTCATAAACCACGTGACGCCCTTTTCTTACTTTTTTTTTTCAACCCTCCCCCCCTCCAACCTGTGCTACGTAACCTTTCACATCAAGATTAATGTAATTATTTTAGAGGGAAGCTTTTATGACACTAATTTAACTCAATTTGACTCAAATTTAATAACACTAAGAATATATTTTAAATCCTGAATATAAATTATATCAAAGAATTTTATAACAATATTTTATTTGCATCAATAAACAGTATTATTTTTCAACGTTATAATAATTTAAGTATAAGTTATATGTTACGTAACACCCTCCCTCCCCCTCTCCGACAGCGTTACCTGGTCTATGGATGATCCCTTACACTGCGGGTAATAAATATTGCATGATGGGTAATATTGCTCGAGAATGCTATGTTTTAATTTCAGCTGGTTGACATTTTGTATCGAGTCATTAGCCTAAATGAGTGTGATTAGACTCTTTATCTTATCCCTTTGTCAGGGCTTTAATCACGAAAAATTGCTAGGCTGGCGTTTGATTAATTCAGAACACCTTTGAAGATCTGGAGAACACTTTAGAATATATTTTAATGGATATTTTTAGTATAGTTTAATGCACAATTTATTTTAAAATAAAAGTACATGCAATATAATTATATTATTAAGATATATTATACACAAACTATATCCATCTAAGGTGACCTGGTGGTCTAGAGGTAAGGTGTCAGACTTCTGAGCTGGCGGCCGGGGTTCAATCCTCGGTCCTGGCACAGATTTATCTGATTTCCAAACCCTTCCTTCACCTCTGACAAGACATCTTGTGAATGTGGGGAATGCCAGGCCTCCACCGTGGTTCGGATTCCACGTTAAACTGTAGGTCCTTCATTTCATCTCACAATCACCCTACCATTACACATTAGCGTAAGTGCGTATAACCCGAACGGGTAGTAAGACGCGGTGCTAATAATAATAATAATATATCCATCTACAGCACATAATACAAAATTGGCTGTCATGGTAAATCAATGACTGTATAAATTTAATAAGAAATTGGTTGTCATAGTAATAGTATGACCCTACATAATAGTAGTTTGATTACAATACTATCTCTCTTCAAAGTGATCAAGGGTATCACACATTAATATAATATTTTTTATAAATATTTAGGAACATTTTTAACTATCAATAATGATGTTAAATTGGGAACTAGTAAAAGAAGAGAGTCGGGAAATGCATGCTATTACTCTGTCAGTAAGTTGTTGACATCTCGCCTGCTGTCAAGGAATGTAAAACTAAAAATACACTAAACAATTTTACCGGTGGTTATCTATAGGTATAAAACGTGGTATCTTACCTTACATGGTGAAGAAGGGGGGATTGATTTTCGAAAAAAAAAAAAGTAATTTTGGTTCTAATAAGGATGAAAATATTTGTGAGTGGAGGAGATTACATAATGATGAGATACATACTATATACTCATCACAAGACATTGTTAGGATCATTAAATCTCGTAAATTACGGTGGTAAGGACATTCAGTGCTGATGGGAGATTCTAGAACCTTGTTCAAAGTGCTGACTGCCAGACTCAATGGGAAGACCTAGACGCATATGGGAGGATAACATTCAAACGAACCTGAAATAAATATGGTGTAATGGAGTGAACTGGATAGAACTATCTCAAAATAGGGATAGGGTGTAATGGGTTGGACTGCATAGAATTAGCTCATGATAGGGATAGGTGGCATACTTTTGTAAGTGCGGCAATGAACTTTCAAGTTCCTAATGCCTAAGTACTTCATCTCCATTGCAAAGTTTGCCTATCTTCATGTTTCTAGGCTATAACCATAAGTGTTCTATAAGTATTTTGAATGTCCTAGAAAAAAATAAAAATGTATTTAACTACCATCCCTCTAAGATGAAGTTTAATCATACTCATTTAAATTAGCTGATGTCATTTACTCATTAACCCTGCAATGTGTATTTATTTTGGAACAATAACCCAGTTTTGACTGTTCGCTTTTAGGAAACACCGCATTGACTCGCCCTGTCACTCATCACAGTTCAATATTAACACTAGTGTTTCTTGATCATGTCACTCTAGTTTTAATGCAGGTAGTGAATCAATGAATGCGACGTGAACACGTGACTCCCGCTCTTCTTTTGTTCGAGTAATACATCCGGTGGCGTATTCACATTCTACATCCTTATACCGTTGGTGGTTTCGCTTTGTATCCCGTCGACAAAGTGACGCGAGTAATATGCTCACGCGGTTATACGTAAACCCGGGTTTGCTCAGCTCAAATAACTTGTTTATGTAATAGCCAAAATAAAATGGTGTCTCCTTTTAGTTGAGACTCAAAACAACACTTTCCTCCTATTAGAGCTGTCAAAAGTACATTTCGACTGATTATTTTTACATCATTATGTTTATGTTGAATATACGAGCATAATAGTAATAGTAATATTTCACAAGCTAATGAAACACAATTTTTTAAAAGTATTCGGCTGGTGGTACTAATATAAAACAGGTTAATGGACTGGAAACTTCTAGTAGATGTCAGCCAGGCACCAAGACAGGCAGGTAGTATTTATTTAGTACATTTTTACGTTTATTTTGAGTCTAAACTAAAAGGGGGTGTAGTCCCATGTATGCTACTACGTTTGACGACAAATTTCGTAGAGCGGTGCAAAAATGCAATGACCCCCAATAATCAAAATACTAACGTAGTTTTTTTTCAATCCATTGAGCATGAGTTCCCAATAAATCGTAGCATAACGTAATATTTTCCGTCGGGCTAATGTAAGGGTATGGAATGTCAAGTGCGTGCTACAAGGCTTGCTGTTGGCATGTTTTC
Organism: Timema cristinae; assembly: GCA_039000515.1. Lineage (NCBI taxonomy): Eukaryota > Metazoa > Arthropoda > Insecta > Phasmatodea > Timematidae > Timema > Timema cristinae. Next base: position 23,857,079 of record JBCFYV010000935.1, read on the forward strand.
ATGCTGGTGATTGGTGTCTTTGTTACAGATATCAATGTCGGGTTGGCTCACTGGTCATTATAGCTATCGTTGTGAACCAGTCGACTATTCAAATCACCCAAATACGTTAAGGGTGAGTTTAAAGAGTTTGACGGAAAAGAGAAAAGTTTTTCGAAAGATGTGTTCGTGGAAGCCAAATAAATATACATTATTACATATAGCCTGGTTTTAATAAAGTATATATAAAAACACCGTTGGTTATTTTTAAGTCATTAAACCATGACAAAATGGTGCCTTGTTTTACAGAAAAAAATATATATATATTTATAACATTTTATACAAAAATTACAGCGCGCATCTTAATTGCACATTAATTTTCTGCGATGTTAGAAAATTGAAACGATCGAATCATTACAGATATTTCATTTTCCTTCGCTTAAAGTGGAAGCATTGTGTTTATTAATACATTCATTAGTATTAATACATCCATAGGTAGTCTATTTACTTCTCGCTTCTAAAATAATGCTTTTATTCTATGAATCATCTATTTAACATGCACCATGGAATATTTTTTATTTGTGTTACAGATTATTTGCACCATGCTTAGTAATTTATAAAATAGTATTATGATTTAATATGAAGGGATAGGTGATGGCGGGTTTTTGTTAGATTACTTTATTAAATTATTATTTATAAACATTTAGCTATGCTCGTGTTTCTTTATAATGATTCTTAATTAATACCGCACATTTTAAAATCAAACTAACAATTGTTAATCTTAGAAAATTATTGTTTATTGACGTTCGACGAGTCGTTTGATAGATCGTGGTGACTAAACGATTATTTACATCAGTTGTAAAATATAAACTTGTTATTATGATTGTATAAATCAATTTTCTATAATTGTATAGGTAGATCGTATCCACAAAATCCTTTTATTTATATATAATTAAAGTTATTTCACTATGTTTTAACGTAGATAAAATACATTACGCATTGTTTCGTTGTGAGATAACTCGCTCACACCATAGTGGTTGTATAAATATTTAGTACCATACCTATATATTTTATTTCGTATTTATCACAATAAAATAAAACAAATCAAAACTTATGACAAGTTTATAGAATCTCAAAACATCCCAATTAATTTTAATTCAAGTTGGTACGCTTTGTTACTATCTTCTTTTTTTTATATATAAAATACCTATATAACAACAATTTAAATATTATATGCCGAGTTTTAATTGCATTATTTGGCATATTATTATAATTAGTTTATTTTTCCATTCATTTGGATTTTTTTATGTGTATTCATCCATTTTCTAAAATCATTATCATTCATCATGTCCAAAACAAAAATTGGTATTTTCATTTTTGTTAACTATAAAAATGATTAAATCCTCCTTCCTATGTTGTGTATTATTATAGTCTGTGTACAAAATGTTGAATTAATTAATACACTTATTTATGACTAAATAATATTTCAAAATTAATAATTGTGTATAAAAAAACTGCTTTCTCGAAAAGTTTTAACGTTTTTAATTTTATTCGTTTTATATTATATATATGTTTTTCTTAATTTTTGTTTTAATGCCCACTTTTAGATGGTGCATGCATGCTGGTGGTATTATTTCTCAAAGTTCACAGAATTTATGGACACTGTAAGTATTTGCTAATCATTAGCTGTAACGTAAGTTAACAAGTTTTGGTTATTAAAATCGAGGCTACACTTTTAGAGAATGACCATAAACAAATGGTTGTAGCTCCGTTAGAGATACGTGTAGTCTACTTGTCAAGCATCTCAGTATTGCGTATAGTCTGAATGAGCTTCTGCAGGCTGCTGGTCTTGAGAGGCGGGAGCTATTCATCCAAACTTAACATTTAACTAGCATTTTATATAATATAGTATAGCATTCGTCTATGAGGTTATGTTATATATTTATAAATATAGGTATATAATAGTCTGATCCATCGGTTTATTATATATATATATATACGATAAAATTATTAATGTATATCATTATATATTCTATCGATGAGGATATTATATAATATAATGGCATTATAAGGTACAAACGACAAAAGACCGCTCGGCTACTATTACAGATCGCAAGGAAGCTAGACTTGGAAATCAGGAGTAAAAACTAATTAGCATTTTATCTTGTTCTGATATAAGGAGAGAAAGCTAACAACGGTAAAAAAAAACCTTTCAGTTGAAGTTATCAACTGATGACTGTAGAAACAAGTCTTTGTGTGACTATCGAAAACATTGGAATGCTTTAACAAACCGTTTTAACCAAATTAAAAGAAAGTAGGTTATATTTAAGGACTGAAGAGAAAGAAAGACTGATGAAAACTCTGAAATAAAACTTACATTATCTTTTTTCTAAGGATGCGAATGAATAGGATAAGGATTGTTTACCGTGTATATAGCGAACTCGGGTTGCTCACTGCCTGACAAAGGAAAAGGGGGAACAGGGGAGCAAGAGCTTTCTTCTCCCACACAAAACTAGCCTTTTTTTTTCAGCTCCCAAATGTAGAAAGTAATTAATTATTTTGAAACTTGTAATATTATATTTAAACGTGAGGTTATGCAAGAAGAATTATGAATGCATTAATTAAGATTGAAAATCTAAGGTTTATATTAGATGAAACTCGATTATTTTTCGTTTGACATTCTTAATCCTGTTATCCTTAAATATAATTTATTTGGCTGCCCAGCTGCCATTAGTCTAGACTAGGTACTACTAAAGTTTTAGATGTAAGAAGCCTTTGCACCAGGAACAATACATGCTGGAGATTTCGTAAAAATGTTATATTAATATATTAAACATTCAATAATGGCAGATATTTTACAAATATAAAACAAACGGAAAGAATTACATATTCTGGCGGTGCCCTTGAAAAATGTCCCTATCTTATAATCTAAAAAAACAAAGAATTTTATAAAGTTTCCTCACAGAGCCTTAGAAAGCTATGGCAGAGCACAGTTTGAAAAAGTGCTGGTCTAGACTTTAGACGAAGACGACTAGTTAATTTATAGTTATTTTGTTAGTTTACCATTATATTGAGATACAGATATAGTTACAACTTCTAATCATATAAGTTTTAATAACCTCTTATGGGTGTTGCCGAGGTGCACAGGCAGTCAGAAAAGGATGTCTAAGTGCACACGGTTTATGTATAAGTGCACATGGCTTGTTTTGCGCGGTTAAAAAAGGACGTCTAGGGTCACACCCCTTTTGACTTCAGCCAGCCAACATGAGCCTGGAGGTAGGTAAACAAACAAACCCCTCTCTTGATGAATACCTCTCCACCTCCTGGTATTCATAATAGGTACCTTATGTTAGTTTAGGTTGGGTTGGGTTAGGCTGAAATTTGAATCACAGGAGATAAAAAATAAAGTAATGCTTTGGCACAGAATGAGTAGCTGGGTTTATCAATATTGTCTCTCCAGTTGGTTCTATCGCCACTCTGTTATGTGAAATATCTGCCGCTCTTACATTTTCCCTGTGTTCTGTGTTATGTAAATAACAACAAGGGATTAGTTGGGGAGTCAGCCATGTGTTAATAGTCTCGGGTCCTCCATCTGTGCACTTCAGCAGCCATCATGTATGTCCAGGGCAGACCCTTCAAAGACCCTTCAACATTCCTTTGACCTTCTGTGTGCTTAGGTGTTATCCCCTTTTATTATTGAGGGTAGGTGTTCATTCCTCCGTTACATGTTGAAAAATTAATAATCAATAAATATCCTCATTAAACATAATAAAAAAATAATAATCTAGAAAGTCATCCAAGTTTAAGGATTTTACTATCCTTTTTCACTGTACCCCTCTTCGCCAAGTAAAATATGGAGGGATAGTGTTTATGCTTTATTGCGATAAAGAGTGAGATAAATGATCTTTTGTTCACCTATTTCCTTTCAAACCTGCATTTCTTACGGGAATGCCAGCACTGAAGTTCAAAAACCACCAAGACAATCCTCAAATATATTTATTGACATGTAAAAAATAATGATGTTATTTAGCAAAGATATATGTAAGTTTTTCACCATTTATTTTTATATCAGAAACGGCCATGAAAATGGGCTAGTTGTAACTTTTTCTTGATTTTTTTTATTATCTTTATCAAAATCTATAAAAATTGCAATCCTTCAGGGTCACATTTTAAGTTGTTTTATATCTTAATCTAATCTCACAATTTTATATATAGTTATTTTGTCTTATAATAAATTATTATATAATTAATTAACTTATTTATTATTGAGATAGTTGATTGTTTTACACTTTGTACGCCAATTACAGATCACTTTAAATTATATATTTGTTCTATTACATGCATAGCTTATCATATTTTCTTATCTATTCTTATCATTTATTACCCTCCTAACTAAATCATTGAAATGTTAAAAAAAAGAAAAAGTTGATTTATTTAACTGTCTGGGATCAGCTCTTCGCACATCTCCATAGCAACAGTCTTTAAGGTGTGGCAGACGGGAGCGCGAGTAAGTTTATAGTTTTTATAGCATTACATTATTTTGTCCAAAATAAATTAAATATTTCTTCAGTAACAACATAGAGTTTAGTTTTTTGCACATGCTAATATCAACAGATCTTGCATATTTGTTAAGGGTGTCCTGGAATTTTGTCAAAATATTTTATCTTTATTTAAAAGGTTTTCACATATTTCCAGGACATGATTGACAGATATTCAAGATATGTTGATATTAGCATGTGCAGAAAAATAAACTCTATGTTGCTACTGAAGAAATAGTTGATTTATTTTGGTCAAAAAATGTAAATTCTAAAAAAACTGTAAAAATAATTTCGCTCCCTTCGGCCGCATCTTAAGAAAGTTAGCTAAAGTTGTTCCCATTTCTACGAATGGTTACAGTCTAGGGAGCTTACTTTATGAATATAACAAGCTGTTAAAATAAATTGTGGAGTCTTATCTATCTCTTACGTACGACCCCCCCTCCAGTAGTGTTTTGTTTATTGAGCTGCTAAACAATGTTCTAGCGAAATTTCGATGAGATGATTGCATGTAAAGAATTGCATTGCTTGCGTTCAAACGATTGTTGTATGTCTTCGTTGCAGATCTTCTTCGTGTTGCGGAAGAAGAACGAACACGTGTCCATGCTCCACGTCATCCACCACGGTTGTATGCCCATGAGTGTGTGGTTCGGAGTCAAGTTCACCCCAGGTGAGATACACTGATCCGTAATCGAATAAATCGGACATTTTATCATGGAAATTGGGATTGGATGATCATTTATGTTGTGTAGACATTTTCAAGCCCTGAATAATGTTAATATTATTTTAAAATTTATAACAGAATAGGTATTCCTCTGTTTTAAAACAATACTAAAGAATGATTTTGAATTAATTTCTTAGTTTATAAATAAATAAGTGAAAATCTGAGTGTAAATGACAGTCTAATAGGAGCATTAGCTATGCAGTCTATGAATAATCTAGACTATCTATCATTTGGTCTATGCACGAGCTAACGAGACTATAAACTTCTGAATTAAATCCGACCTTTATTACCTCTCGTTTGAATGAGAGAGTTTACAAATTGACTTTCTGGCAAGGGATGAGACAAGCTGGGTGATTGATACCCACCAGTTCCATTCCAAAACTTTGGCGGAGAATATTAACCATATAAACCTCCCTCCTACTTGGCAATACTGAATTAATTTTCTAGAATACATAATATGTCAAATGGCATTTACAAAGTCTAAATAATATGAATATTTACTTCTGCGCTGCTCAAGTTTTTCTTCCTTTGTTTATTTTGTGTGTTTGCCTTTTTCCTGGTGTCAGTATGTACAACTAATTGTACATCCCTCTCCTTGCCTCATTCTGTATATGTTGACCATCGAGAACAAACTGTAGGAGTAGTTATGGTGGTGGCTTAGCCCTCATTACAATACACTATAAAACCCATAGCTGTAGACTTACCTGTGATATTACACACAAGTTTAATATACATACAGATATAAAAAGATCATCTGCTACTTAAGATTTTAAAGGGGTGGATTATTAAATAGCTATATTTATTATAATAATTAATGAGTGAAGGAATGCCATTTTGAGGGTTTCTCAAGCGGCTTATGATAATCCCATTTCTTATGAACCTAAATATCTGTAAAAAAATACTGACCTATATAAATTATGTGCACTACCTGATGTGATTGTGACGTTTTCGAGCAGGTGGTCACAGCACATTCTTCGGCCTCGTCAACACATTTGTCCACATCATAATGTACTCGTACTACTTGTTAGCGGCCATGGGCCCTCGGTACCAGAAATACCTGTGGTGGAAGAAGTATCTGACTTCAATGCAAATGGTAAGTGATAGCTCTATCCTGAGTACCAGTTAATAGTTTGAAATACTGTGATATAACAGTTGTACTGGATCCACCATATAAAACCATCGGGAACCATGCAGTCTACAGCTTCAATCTTTTCTGATCTGGGTTTAAATGAGGCAAATATACAAACTCTCTTGCCTTAAATAAAAACTTGAAAGGCCATGGTCACAAGAACGTAAGCTTGCTATTCAACCCTATCATGAGACACCTTCATCCAATCCCTAACTTGACACACAACCTCCATCAAATCCACTTTTACATCGTTCTCCCATTGAGGTATTGGCCTATCAATGAGTCTGATGCTACAAAAATACATCGAAGACAATCTACACCATGATTAAACTTAAGTTACAGTCAAATTTTCATACAAAAAACTTTATTTGATAGCTAGAAAAAGGTTATTAGATTTATTTTAACTCATTCATACGTCAAACCATCTGATATGCAGCTACAGTATCATGTTTTATATATATTATTAATAGGTACCTATAAAATAATAACACTAATAATTTAGTGATATGTTTTCACTGTTGACTGTAGAAAATATGTTGATATTTTATAAAAGAATCAAAAAGCCGAAGCTATTATTTATGCTTTTTATTGAGGAATTCTCCATCAAGATATCATATTCTGAAAATTTAAAAATGACACCTGGACATGGCATAAATAATAGCTTCGGTTATTTGAGTTTTAAATATGCGATCCCTTACAATTATAATAATTGTATAAGTGGCAACATGAAGCCAACTCCGAGTCTTAGGTGGCTGCGTTATCTGATAGCTCGTGATCTTAATAAAATAAATCACACATTAGTAGCCGATGATTTCTGCACGTCCATCATAGACCCTGCCTTAAAAATTAGTGAAGAATGACCCTGGCACGGGACGATTCCTGGATAGCTCAGTGGTTAGAGCATTGGCGTACTAAGCTAAAGGTCCCGGGTTCGATTTCCGTGTCCAGGTGTCATTTTTCAATTTTCAGAATATGATATTTTCTAAAAGTTTCTTTTTGCCAAAATCCTACTATAATTTCATTTGAAATAATATTTTACCGAACTAATGTTTATTTCTATTCATTTAAATAAAATGAAATATTCACATCACTTATTTTTCAACTGATTATCATGACAAAAGTTTTGCATTAGTTTCTCACAAAGTATAGCTTTCTAATAAATATGATAAATTTGATTAATAGTTAAATTAAGTGAAGGGCAGGGGGGAGGGTGGACACACAATTTAAATTTTGAATTATTTCTTGAAAATTGTTGAACTTGCATCAAACCAACTTTGTTTACTATGATTTTTTAAATAGAGAAAGTATTTCAAATAATAGCTTGTTTGAAAACGTTTTTACTCATGAGAAAAAAAAGGGTTTGTAGGTGGAGTAAAAAATGAATATAGTAAACATAGCATATCATTAAGATGTAAAAAAATCAAGTTAAAAATGCTATTTTCAAATATTTGTGATTTTTCCACTTTCACCACCAGCCTTTTATTATTTACTTTTTTTTTAAAGATATATTTGATGACACCTGGACACAGGTTTGATTCTCGTGTCCAGGAGTCATTTTTAAATTTTCAGAATTTTACCAAAGTAACTAGATGCATTATGATATCTTAATAGATTTAAACATGGCTGAAATCATTTATATTTTACCTTGAGTATTCTCAAACTCAAAATGGTGGTCCTTACGAATAGTAACCCAATGGTGTGTTGAAAATTTCTTCATTCAAATTTTGTTAAGATCCATCGATTGTTTGAAATTTATGAGGGAAGGAGGAGGTGAGAGGGTGGGAAAGGAGGATTTAAAAAAAAATAGTCCATTCCCTGGTTACATATGGTAAAAGTATACTTTTTGTACAATTACTTTCTCGCAACTTCCTAGGAAAAAAGGAAGTATTATGATCTTTATTATTTCACTGGTTGGTTTTCGCATTGCCATTTGTCTGCCTGTCTGCCAGTTAGTGCCAAAACCGTTTTAGATATAGGTCTAGAACTTGGTATCTATAGTTTTCATAAAGTTCCCTAGAGGTATTTTCGGAATTATCTGTCTAACCATAAATATAAGTTTAATTTACTCAAGGTCAAAAGAGAAAAAAAAAGTTATTTTCTTGAAACTGGCCAGAACGATTTTGATTAAAGTTAGTGTATAGGCACAGTTTAACTTTACAAAACAAAATGGTGTATCCCATTTTTCTTTTAAAATGACTTAAGAGGGTAATTTACATAAGCAGACATTTTGAACTTTGGTCATATCTCTTCAAATCTTTGGGATACAGAAAAACTTATCATTGCAAAGTTAAAGATAAAAAACTGTTATTTGAAAAATATTTTTATTTCCAACTTAATAAAAAATAATTTAGCGAAGAGCTGGAAAATGGTTAACTGAAAATTTACAGAACCAATACAGTCTAGATAATCGGAAACTTATTTAAATTAACAGTGTTCATTATTTAAGTTATGCTCTTTGTTGAAATTTGATGCTCAGCTTTCCATTATATTTCTATAACAATGTATATTATTTCCTTTTACATATCTTCTGAGTTATAAGTGTTACGGTTCTTATTTACTACTCTTATTTCTAAACTACAACATTACAAAGAATGATTACTTATTAATACGTCTATTAAATACACGTCTTGAGTCCATCGCACACGTCCATTACCATGTGAAAACACGCACTCTAGTGTTGACACTCCCAGCCCCGTTGCTTGACTATCTGTCACACCTGTCTGGTTTAGCCCTACACACTCGGCCCGTTGGAATGTCTCCCACCCCCTTGCTATGAGTGGTGGCCCAAGCCTGGTAGACTGTTCAGGTTGGATCGAGCATGGTCTCGCTCGCTACACTACCCCCTCGTAAATTGGGCACGACCCAGTGCCCACAAAATTATACCCGGCTTGATACCACTCTGGTACACGCGAGTCTCGTTTTGGGTAGCGCCGTTCGGACTCCGTCCCCTGTTCGCACATTCGTGTTTGTTGAAGCTGCTCCCTTAGTCCTGCTGGTACCAGTTTGATCTGGAGGTACTCTTGTTGGAGAGGGTAGATGTTTTGCCCCTCACGTGACAGCTGGTTTGCCAGTGCCTTTTCATCCTCCCGTTTTTCAGGTTCTCCTACAATCTTAGGAGCTTCTTTGTTCTCCCCTTCTGTGTCTAGAGCCTGGTACAACTTGAGCCTGTTGAAACGGACAACTCAGCGCTTTTGGCCTTTCTTGGCATGATACGTGACATCGAAAACTCGTTTTATTATCACGTAAGGCCCTTCCCATGGGCGGTGTAGTTTCGGTGAGCATCCACGTTTAACGGCACTGCTAAGTAGCCACACTCGCTGACCTTCCTCATAAGGGAAACCTGAACATCGTTGATCAGAAAGCGTCTTCTGTACGTGTTGGCAGTTTCCCAGTTTTTCTCGGACTTTTTCGTACGCCAACTCGAAACGGCTTCGCATGGCTTGCACAAATAAGGTTTCATTCAAAAACACTTTTTCTGGGTGACCGAATGCAACATCGACTGGAAGTCGTACATTTCTCCCGAACATAAGATTAAACCGGTGTGTAGCTGTTGATTCATGCTGACTAGACCTGTAGTCTAACATGACTTGGGGGAGGAAGTTGTTCCATCATTGTGTCGCTCATTAACACACTGGCTCAACATGGCTAGAGGTGTGCGGTTAAACCTTCCTATTAATCCATCTGATTGGGGATGGTATGCTGTAGTCCTTGTTTTCCTGATTCCCAGAAACAAGCACATTTCTTGAAATATCTTAGCTTCGAATTGACGCCCTTGGCCACTGTGGAGTTCATCAGGAGCTCCAACCCGACATACGAATTCCTCAATTATTATCCTTGACACTGTCACAGTTTCCTGGTTAGGCATGGTATATGCTTCTGTCCACTTCGTGAAATGATCCGCTACAACCAAGATGTATTTATTGTTTTGGGCGGTCTCAGGTAGTGAGCCCAAGATGTCTACGGAAATCCGTTGTAATGGGTATCCTGGTCGACGATTGATGAATGGTGCTCTTGCAGCCATATTTGGGGAGTTCCTACGTGCACAATAATGGCAGGCTTTGCACAACACCTTCACATCTTCCAGATGCCCAGGCCAATAGAACCGCTCCCTAACTTTCTCTAAAGTTTTCTTAAATCCCAGATGACCTCCTGTTGATGAACTATGGAGTGCCTCCATGACTTTATTTTTTAGGTCTCGTGGTAGAACTAGCTGAAGTCTGTTGTTCCTAATATTTCCTTCCCCATGCCAATACACCAAGCCATCCCTTAATGTCAAATTATCCCATTGTTCCATAGTCTTAACACCTGATGACTTTCTTGCACGATTGTGTCTTGGGGTGGCTGTTCTCCCGATTTGCACCACTGCATTGCATGTTTAACTACAGGATATTCTTCCTGTTTCTTCTGTAATTCTTTTAACGACCATCCGAAGCTCTCGATTGCAATAAAACTCACACCCAGTACTTTTCTTAAACTTCCCTTGAAATTGTTAGGCGCTCCAAATGCATCTTTCTTCGCACTATCTCTTCCCCATTGTTGGCATGGTCGCCGAGATAGCCCATCAGCATTCCCATGGGACTTGCCACTTCGCTGTTGCACTGTGAACTCCAACTCAGCAAGTTGTTCCAGCCAGCGCGCAACTTGCCCTTCTGGCTCTTTGAAAGATTGAAGCCAGCGTAAGGAGCTATGGTCGGTTCTGACAATAAATGGCTTGCCGTATAAATAGTGCCAAAAATGTCTGGTGGCAACAACTAGAGCCAACATTTCCTCTCTTGTCACACAATAATGTCGCTCTGCCTTTGTCAATGTGCGACTCATCGCGATCTCTTCGCGATCTCATTTAATGCTCAATACAGCACCTATGCCTATATTTCTTGCCTCTGTATCTAGAATAAAGTTATCTTCAGGTGAAGGAAATGCCAGAGCAGGACTGGAAGTAAAGCGTTTCTTTAGATCTTTGAAAGCTGTTTCACAGGTTTGATCCCAGTTAAACCGTTCACCTTTTTGTGTAAGCTTTTAAAGAGGAGCAGCCACGTTTGCAAAATTTTTAATGAATCTGTAGTAATATGAAGCAATTCCTATAAATGCCCGAAGTTTATCTATATCTTTTGGTGCCGGCCACTTCTCAACAGCACAAACCTTCTGTGGGTAAGTTGAAATTCCCCGTCCTGAGATAGTATGTCCCAAGAAATTGAATTGAGGCTGCATGAGCTGACACTTTGAAGGTTTTAGTTTTAGCCCTGCTTCTCACAAACGCGAGAATACTTCTTGAAGTCGAAGTAAATGTTCGTTGAATGTTTTCCCATAAACTATTACGTCATCTAGGTAAGCCAGTGTGGACTTCCACTGCACACACCGTAGGGTAGGACTTTGAATTCATATAGCCATTGAATTCATATAGCAATTGCGTGTCATCTAACGCCTCTATAAATTGGTCATTGGCGAGAACATCTCTCACAGCCGCATCTAAATTTGGGAAAGCTTTAGCTGAAAGTCTACGTAAATCCAGCCCAAGCGACGACGGGAGTGGTTCCGCGGGTGCATGACGTCGGTTACGAAACATGGCTTTTAAAAGTTCGTCTCCTTGCTCCGGGGTCAGAGCTTGTTTTAATTCATTTTTAACTTTAGAATATTGTTTTTGTTCTTCTTGGTCCAAAACAAGATATGATTGTAACGCTTTACCGGCCAAACTTGCCGTGAGATACGCGCACTTCGTTGCGTCATCCGACCAATTGTTCACTGTGGCCACTAACTCAAAATGTGCGATCCACTCGGACACGTCACTTTGACCATCGAATGTTCGAGGCATTAATACAGCGCTATCTATTGTAGTTTAATATAGTATAATATAATAATGTACTATCCCAACACTGCAACCACTGTTACGGTTCTTATTTACTATCCTTATTTCTAAACTACAACATTACAAAGAATGATTACTTGTCTATTAAATACAAGTCTTGAGTCCGTCGCACACGTACATTACAATGTGAAAACACGCACTCTAGTGTTGACACTCCCAGCCCCGTTGCTTGACTGTCTCTTGTCACATCTGCCTGGTTTAGCCCTACACTCGGCCCGTTGGAATGTCCCCCACCTCCTTGCTGTGAGTGGTGGCCCAAGCCTGGTGAGTGTTCGGGGCTGGATCGAGCATGGTCTCGCTCGCTACATAAGTAAATTTAAGTTTAAAGTTCGAGAAAGTCTTTGCAGTCTAATAAATCATTGTGCATGTAGTGTCAAAATAAGATAATGCTTTACTATGTTTTTTGTATTTTAAATGTTCTGTGCATTTATAGCTATATTTTACAATTTAATTGATTGTTTATATAGGTACCTATCAAATATGTAGTATGTAATATGACATTTTATGAGCCTACTTCAAATATAGAAAGTAAAAATATGAATGTATAAATAATAACATTCTATAATCTATATGATTGGTTGTTTTATTTGTATTTGGTAAATGATAACACAGCAATAAAGTCATTTCTTAAATGTAACTGGCTTTTTTTGTAGTACGATATTTGGAAAAAATAAATTTTATCTAAATTGGCATTAATTTACCTATAGTAGACCTGTCTAACTAATCATATATTTGCTGACAGCTCAAATCAGTTAGAATCTATAGCAGGGGTCCCCAATCCTATACCCTCGGGTGCCATGGCGCTCGCCGATCCTTTTGAGTCTGCCCGCCACTTTTTGACCACAGCTGAAAAATTCCTGACTAATAATTTTAATTTCTCACTTTTCCGACAAAAATTAAGTTTGTGCTTATCTCCGGGTATGTTGTTCTCAAGAATTTGATGATTGGAAGCCCCTCCCCTTTCAATTCCCTCCCTCTCATTCCTCTTTCTTTGTCGGATCATTACAAAGTGTACTTTTACTCGGAACCACCCTAGTTTCAAGCTGAATGGTTTTGCTTTTCCCTAATCTCAAAGACCTACCCCCATCCACCATTCTCTTCACACTCACAGCCTTGAGTATTACCCACAACCACATGTAACGTCACAATCGCTGTTGGAAATTTAACATGGCAGTTGACCGGCCGTGTGTATAGCGGTGAGGCTGACCTCTGAGCCTGGCGGGAGTTGGAAATTTGCCTTGTAAAAGTGATTGGTACCCGCCGCACTATCGTTAGTTTTGAATGTGCTCCAAGGTACAAAAGGGTTGGGGACCTCTGATCTAGTGTGTTAGGCGAAATTCATTTGACTCCCTAATATTGATGTTCCCTACTAATCATGTAAACTTTAGTCCTGAACTGGCCCCCTCCAAAAGTGAACCAAAAATAATACATTTGTAAATAATTTAACCGGTCAGTATCATATTTATTAATTTATACACTCTACCCTTTTGAATTAGTTTGATATGCTCATACATATTTTAGGACTTTTCATTAAATTGATTGTAAATTTCTTCTTGCTAGCATGTAGATAAAAATATCTAATTTTTTATCCATGTGAAATTTAAAGTAAGAACATTTAATTTAACATTCAAATTTTTCTGGTGAAGGGTGAATAGAGAATAAAAGTGTATAGTGTAGTGAAGAATCAGAAGAAAATAAATAAAAGGAGGAGGGGCAAAAATACACTCTAGCAAGTTTAACTTTTCGTTACTTTTCTGTTGCAGTTAGGCGAGAGGGTGATCATAACACATTTTAAAGGGGGTATTCAATACTTTGCGATAGTATTAAGTTACTTTTTGTTTAATGAAGAATCTATATCAAAACCTTCTTCATATGTCTAGTATCTCCTCTGATTCTATGAAAATATTGACATTATCTATCCTTGGTACAGTACTTAGTGCCATTTCACACGATACATATTTTATCGCGCGATTTTTTGTCTCGCAAACTTTTATTTGCGTGATCAATTCTGATATTGCTTTCTGACTAGAGGGAAAATACCGCTTGTTTCCTATGTTCAGTTGGGATTTTGACGTGATATAGGATACAAGTGGCTGTTATAGACCGGGGCGCGGGAATTTTACTGCCCGATTATTTATCTTGTGTGAACGCTCCCATTTGAACCAAATTTGCGTGACAAAAACATTGTGGGGTAAAATATCTTTAGTGTGAAACAGCATTAATAGAACTTGTGGTTTTCATTCTTGTACACACAATCTGTATCTTTAATCAGTAGACATTATGACAACTAACGATAAAGTAATGCCATCGAAATAAAACGAATTCAGAAAACTCTTTGACCAATTTAATTTCTTATTTGTGTTTTGTTAAAATAATTAAAATCTTGGTTTGGTAACGATATCTAGAGGCAGCCAGTTAAATAAATAAATGTTTGAATATAGTAAAAGATTCCTTTGTTGCATAGAGTTAAAACTTATCTAACTTCTACAAACTTGACAAAGTGTGGACTTGCAGATCAGGACTTTGTCGCGGCATCAAACTCTATTACTCTAGTGTGATTTATATTTTGTGCTGAGTGTGTGGACTATTCTTTAAGCTTAAACAACACACCAAATAATCCATGTATGTTCAGTTCTATGTGAAGATGGGTCCACTATACAGTTGGATGTTTGTTTATTTAGATTCAGTTTGTGGCAATCATGGTGCACGCCTTCCAGTTGCTCTTCATCGACTGCAACTACCCCAAGGCCTTTGTGTGGTGGATCGGCATGCACGCAGTGATGTTCTATTTCTTATTCTCAGACTTCTACAGACAGGCCTACAAGAAGAAGCAAAAGGCTAAAGCTCTGGCGCTTGCAGAAAAGGTAATTGCATATTGCATATCACTGTCTTCAGACTATTGTTGCGATTCTATTAGACCTAATTATAACTAGGTACATAGGTATCATGAAGTGGGGTGCAGGGGGTGCGGACAGCACCGGATGACACCAAGATGAGTGTCTATAAAGAAAATTGGCAGTGTTTCAGCTGAAATTTATTATTTAAAAAATATCCTTGTAGCTTAATTATAACGATAAAAAGATTTTTATAAGCACAGCATACATGTAATGTATCAACTATATTCTAATTAATTTTTGAATCCTTTAATGGGCATGTGCTTCCGTCATAGCTGTCATTATTACTCAATTACAATGACACTTCAAATCACGTTGTTTAGTTTGCACGTGCTACAATCACGCACTGGTGTTCTTGTTACTACTGGTGTTTTTGAAAATATGTTTTATAAAATGCTCTGATTGCTTAGCTAAAATAATGTGAAAGTAGTTCAATGTGCATCAGTCCACCACTTATACATTATTTGGGTCCTTATTGACTATGCAAACCCAATACATGAATGTGTCTCATGTAACAGTAAAGATTAATGTTGGAATTAACATAATTTTAGTGTAGTTCTTGGACATTTTTACTTTTAATTCAATTGTTTTCTTACCGAGTTGTCACTTCAACCACGTGGAACTATATAAATTTAAATACATTTGGGCTGTGCGTATGATATTTTAATTTAAAGATGTAGTTTTAATTTTTACAAGTTGTTTATGTCACAAGTATCGCTAATACATTTGCTGGTACATGGGATAAGGTCCACGGAGGTAATAACTTGAATTACTGCACTGGGTAACACTGACCCTAGTAACACCACTGTTTTTCCAGAGGACTAGTTTTAATTATCACTAAAACAGGTGGGATTCGAATTATGGTATATAAGAATGTCTGTTGTGGAGCCTAACTTTGAGTGATATATTTGTTTGGAGATACAGGGAAAGCTGATAGCCATGGTCTTGCCTTAGAGCGCATTCTTCTTAATAACTAATTAGCAAGAGGAGCTCCCCTAAACACTCACATTTAATAAGTATATATTATATACAAAACACTGAATGAACACTATTAACATACTATACATAAATAGTAGCGCAACCCTGTCTCCCCGCTAATGACACCCATGTATCTACCTTATCTTTGTCCTCGGACCCTCAATTAGATTAAAGGCCCGTTGACACGGTGTTAGTTGACTAATGCAAGTACACTAATTTGGCTGCGCGCGCACCGCTTGCACCGTGTAAACAGACAAGCAAGCTACTAACATGCAAGTCCACTTGCAACTGAAAAAGTTGGTCACCTTCCAACTTTACTAATGCAAGTAGACAATCCAAAATGGCGGCAACTGAAGAATTGGTTGTGCGGGGGACACTTATTTGTGGAATGTTATGAAAAGAATGAGTTTTTGTGCAATTTTAAGCACCGAATTTATAAAGATAGGAATGGGAGGGATATTGCACTAGAGGATATTGTAAAGTTATATCAGGTGTACATAAAGTTTAAAAAAAAAATGTTAGGCCTATGTACATTTTTCAAATGTTCTTTGTGGGAGATATTATTTAATATCGGTAAACAAATGTTATCAATAATTTTAACAAACCATTATTTCCTACCACTCAACGTGGAATGTGTAATTTTTTTTATATACGATCACAAAATATAATACATTGTAGGATCGTGATTAGTTCCGGCAACATAATATCCGCGTTATCGGCAAGTAAGGCATGAATTGACCGGTGGTTTTCACGCGAAATCTTCGGCTCGTTGTCCAATCTCCATATTTGACACTTTAAACAATCTTTATAAGTTTTAATTATAAATGTTCAGCCCACACACTTAAAACACTTTGTAGTAATGCTTTGGAATATTGAGTAGATACATAATATAATATTATCGTATAGCAAACCAGATAGTCTATATTTAAACCAATCTACAAATTAATGAATTATTATTTTTAAGGAATGTTTTAGGCCTAGCAAGCTAGCATTTAACCAAATATTTTGTTATTAGTAGGTATACCAAAATTTAAAACAGGGTCTAAAAAACCTGCGTTATGTCTATTTAAAAAAAACGCCCAACAAATTAATTTAAGCCTATTATTATTTAAAAAAAATATTTTAGGCCTTGCTTGAATTTAATAAGATATTTGGTTATTAGTATACTAACATTTAAAAGAGGGTTGAAAAAACCTGGGTTGGACCTATTTAAAAAAAGTGCTCTACCGAGTTTGGTTGTATTGGGATTTATTTACCTTATTTGAGTTTAATTTTATTTAACATGTATGCTAAATAAGTTAACAAATCGAGTTAAATAATTTAATAATTATTTGGGATCAACTTAAATCTATTTTAATGTATTAAGGAACTAAGAAAGAGGAGACATACTAATCACTAACTTTTTTATGTTGTCTATATAAAACAATTTTTTTTAAATAGGTAAACTAATTATTAAAACATATTTTCTATCACAAATTGTAACTATTCTTTAGATTTAATTCTAATATTATAATTACGATTAAATATTGTTTCCTAACTACAACTTATAATGTTTTTCAAAAATAAACTAATTATGATAAATTGCTTCTACTGAAAAATTGTAATTTATGTTGCCGCCCATACTTATTCTAAATTCACCCTTACTAGCTTCTAACACATAAGCGTAATTAGTATTTGCGTATAAATTACCCGAACGAAAAATGAGACGCAGTGATAAAAAAAAGGCTCCAATAGAGAGACCAGTTATCACCTCTCTTCATTTTCAGCCATGTTTTTATAAGCGCTACTAATACAAGTGAAAAATACGTGTCAACACAACTAACATGTTAGTAAGCTAATACCACTAAACTTGCATTAGTCTACTAACACCGTGTCAACGGGCCTTAAGTGTATCAATTTAAAAATAGCAAGAAAATATACATTCCATAAGATATTATTGGTGGTCAAACAGTAGTCATGATAAAATCCCTCTTTTAAGTCTTCCATTATTACATGCATTGTTTGTATCTATTCACTTGTGTGTTTGTATCAGGCTCTACAGAACGGCAAATCGAATGGGAAGGAAAATGGCTATGCGAACGGATCAATCCACACAAATGGTTCTGTCATTTCGAATGGCACTTCTGCATCAAATGGTCATGCTGTATCTAATGGACATGCCAAAGCTAATGGTTACAGCAACAGCAGAGCAGCAGATTACTACATCAAAGCTTCCCCAGACCTCCATTATAGAGCGATGGCTGCAGCAGAAATGAATATTAACTAATATTGCTCAAACTTACAAACAATTTTCCATCATTACTTTACTAAAATAGATGTATAAATAAGTTGTATTTTTTATCTCTTGGTTCTATCTCTATGAAAAGACAACATATACATTTCCAACAATCAAATATCATTAATATTGTATTATGTGTGCCAGTTTAGTGGTATAAAAAGTGAGACTATTATATGTGAAATATTCCACAAGCTACATTTCAAGAAAATATGATTTGTAATACAAATCTGACTTGAAGAAAAAAAACCTTTTGAGATATTTATTAGAGAAACTTGCTGTTGTGAGTGTGTGAAAATTACACAATCAGCGCATTTGTTCATGAAGAGAAAACATTTGTATCATAGTTCATGAACTTGTCAAAGTTGTGATAATTGGGATCAATTATTATGTGTGTTTTTTTACCCTTGCCAACCTAGTTGTCAAGATGACACCAATATCCTGTATCTCAGTAGCATTCTGTGGATAGCACCATAATATAAACTGGTGAAACTGTCAGCAATTATCAAGGACGCCCGCAGAATCTTTCTCCAGCGAAGAGGGGAGGGAGGGGGCAAACCGGGGTGGGGGTATGGGGTTATGGAATATCCCTCAGTACAGTGGAGGGTTTGGGGTTCCTCCCCCGGGAGAATTTATTATATTGAAACCTAAAAAAAAATCTTTTTAAGGCAATCCTTGTCTCTTGAAAATAAGATACAACACAAGAAAAATGTTTCAAACTTTTAATATCTATACAACCTCAGAATATCAGAGGGGTAATTGCCCCCCTGAATCCTCCCCTGTGGGCGCCCCTGGCAATTATAAGTGCCTTAAGTTGGGAAATAATGCAGTCCATGATACAATGCATTACTAAGAAATTTGTCAACTTAATAATTAATTCAATTATTAACCTTTTCAAACTTATCATTTTAGTTATTTATATAACTGAACAACTTACACTGAACGAGCTAAAAAGTTATATTACATTAAAGTAATTAATTATGTTAAGGCACAAAATGTTATTTATAAACTAATGTGAATAAACTATGTGAATATATTTAAAAATTATAGTGGAAAATTGATAGAAAATTTATATTTTTTATTATGATAGCCTTATTTAAAAATATCTCTTTAAGAGCCTATTTTTTTAGATGCAAAAATATTGATGGTTAAAAACTGCAATAATATTACAATTTTACATGTATTTGTTGTTTATAAACAACAAATATTTTACATCATAAAATATTTTCCTCATTAATATTAAGAACAAGATTAAATGCTTAATCATATGGAAATTATATGATCATTTCCACGTCTTTTTTCTTTACTAAAGTGATAGATTATACTTCAATGAGTGCCTTTTCTAAATGTAAAGAAATGTCACTCTATACATAGCCTGTAAAATGTGTATCATACTTAATAAAATAGTGTTGTGTAGTTGTAGGTATCATTTGATTCTCCATCCAACTAGTCTGTGCATATTTCTGCAGGAGAATATTAAAAATATTGGCCCTTTGCTGGTAAAAGTTAGTGATGACTTTCACATAAACCATTTG
Source organism: Timema cristinae (assembly GCA_039000515.1). Classification (NCBI taxonomy): domain Eukaryota; kingdom Metazoa; phylum Arthropoda; class Insecta; order Phasmatodea; family Timematidae; genus Timema; species Timema cristinae. The sequence continues at coordinate 23,876,988 of JBCFYV010000935.1, forward strand.
TGCAGTTGTTTTTGAAGGTTATTTTTGATGAAGTTATTTTTAATGTTACCTAGAACTTTGATTGTGACACACTGGTTCCATCTGACAAATATTTATCCTCTGAAAATTGATAATTGTTAAGGTTTTTGTGTGCTTGTGTTTAACACTTTAACAACGTTGCTGACTATAAGTAAACGTCATAGTTTGCCAGACGTGTGTACTAGATTCATGAAATGGAGAATTTGAGTTTGTGTATGCACTCTGGTAAAGAACTGGTACAATCATATACTCCTTAGAACTCTTTTGACTAAAATCTGATGGTGCACTATTTTATAAAATTATAAGTTGTTAATAAAGACAGTAATGGTGGAGGCAAAACAAACATTTTTATTTACTAAAAATGTATCTGTAGTATGAAAGAATTGTATCCATTCCAACAATTTGTCATATAGACTGAAAATTTATTTAAATTTGTGCTTTTGCTAATAAAATCAATTTATATTAAAAGATTTTCATTATTTATAGTTACTAAGTTACAATACTACCATTCTTTGTAGAAACATTTTAAATAATTGGTTGATCAAATCTACAAATAATGTTAATTTTTAATCACTGTCCCTGTATTCTTTAATTAAAGTTGGATAATTTCTATAGTTTGTTGTTGTTGAAAAGCTGTTCTTTCTTGATTGACAAAGTCACTAAACATTTTTGGTGATCTTTCTAGACATTTTCATTGTAATTTAAACAAGTTAAATTGAATTATAAAAGTTTTAAGAATGGTAGGTAGCTTACAATAAATGTGTCAATGATATGAATATAACAAACAAATTTTAGATTTTTCATCACTGTGTTGATTAAGTTTTATACTATTTAATGAGAAAGCTGACTAGTTAAAAAGATTATAGTGTTGTGTTGCCTTATCTGTAACTGATTCTGTAACAGTTTTCAAATAATGAATCTTACTTTATATCAAAACTCAAAAGAATGGCCCTTATTAAAAGTTTATCTTTGATATGATATTGCTAGATGTTAAATAAAAGTGAACTAAATAAGAAAGAAAAAAAATCCCTATAATATAGGCCAACTTAATTAGAAAATTGTTTGCATACTTACACTAGAGATTTGTTTTAAAATTTGAACTAGTCAGATTTTGTACCTATATTATAAAAAGTGTTTTATTAATAAAAATTTATACAACCTGAACATTTGGTTAGACACAGTGATGAAAGAAATATTAATAAAAGTTTGAATCTTTTAAAATTGTAAAAGCTATTCAAAAATCTGTTGATTAAAAATCACAAAACAGTATGTTTATATGTTAAAATTACAAATAAAATATAAAATATTACTAAATTAGTACTAAAGTTTTATTAGTAGGCCTTCTTAGTAAATGAGGAGTAACTACTTTAAGATAATGGAAGAATATCTGTGACTATAAATCAGACAATCTGAAGCCAGATTTAGTTAAGTTAGGCATTTATAGCCTCATTGGTTTCTTGAATAAAAATTTAAGTAATACCTGTTCATATAAAAATAAGCACAGATAAATGTAAATAATAATTAACTTTGAGGTTTGAATCTAAGAATTGAAAAGTCAGTTATTTTGTGAAATAAACCCATTAACAATATTAGTTTTTAACAAAGAAGAATTTCTCGGTTGATCGAGAAAGCTCACCCATTAAGTGCTTTGTTTATTTGCTTCACGAAATTCCAAGTTTTGTGAATAAATGTATTACTTACCTTTTAATTGTATGTGTCTATCTCCCCTTTCTGTACCTTCTTTCATGAAAAACCACATGTATTACTTCAATAGGTCAGTAGATGCTAAATTGATTAAAATGATCCTTTAACATCACTTGGCTATCAATTGTACAAACTCTGGGAAACTTTGATTTTATCATTTAAAAACCATGAAATATTTCATTTTTATTCATAACTAAAGAAATTTTACAACTTTCATAATTTTGAGTTGTGTACTGTGTGTATCATAATACTGTATTGTCAGATGAGCTGCTGGCCCAGTCAAGGTTGTAAGTAATATTGTTTATTTAGAACTCAAAAACATGTGACAACCTTGTGATAAATATGTATCTACCTATTTCATGCTTTGATCACAACACTTGGCTCTCATTTATAGAAATTGAATCAGGGATCCTAATGTTGAGTGATAATTCAAATTCCAAGCAATATAAAACTGAAATCGAATATGATAAATACAATAATAGTTATTTTTATTTATCACATAGTTTTTAAATATCAAGTAAAAAAATCCACCACATTGATGATGAATTAACCATAAAATCCAAGGAAGATGGATTAACCTACAATTGATTAGACTAGCTAATCTAGGCATAATGATAAATATTTTTAATGGCAGAATTTATTTTTCTAAAAAATTACTCATAAAAATATTATTTATTTTAATAATCATTTTAGCTAGTTTTCAAACATCATGGTTCCTAATTTAGTAAAAATAAATAAAAGGCAGTTGCTATTTGAGTAGGTCCAAATTCTTTAATTTTTCGTTATGTAAGGTATCTCTAATCAATGTTTAATTTAATTTACTAGATATTCAATATAAATACTACCATGACTTGGCAACAAAAAAGGGGTTTTTTGTATAATATGTAAGGTTTATTTAGTTATTGTACTTAATTATCAATTATAATGTGCAATATTCAGTGCTTGAAATAGACTAAAATTTGTTTTCTGTTGAAAATAAATTGATTTTAAAGATTTTGTGACCTTAGTATTCATATTTACAAGTATATGTGTATTAATGTCAAAGATCTTATGCATTGTAGCATTAAGAAAACTAAATAAGCGTGAGGAGTATAGTTAACTATAGTTTTTTTTTTTAATATTTGAATTCATAGAACAGTAAAAAAAAATCATATTTAAATAGGGTGTTTGAAAACATTTTGATGCATACCTATTATTTAATTCAAGCACTGGCAAGTGTCAATATTAATTTAGATTCCAATTTTAAAATGATTGGTCAACAATGGTGTGAATAATATATAAGTAATAATTTAAGTATATTATTGGAAGTATTATGGTACTTATAATTAAATGTATTTCTAAGAAAGATTGTGTGAGTGGTTCATGTATGTATCTTTATAGAGCAGGTTTGACCACTTTCACAAACCTCTTTTGAGTTTCTCGATAACTAATAAAACATATTTCAAATGATCATGTACATTTCGTTTTGGAAATTAAAATATTGATTAATATTAATATTGATTTTTAAATAAGTTTATCACGTTGTATTTTTTTAAATTATATATTGTCTATTGTTTATTTAATAAATTGTATTATGGTGAAAAGTATGTATTTTTGCTAAATTCTAGGGAAAATACCTTTTAACATCGCCATGTTTATTTGGTGGAATCTCAATTTCTAACAAGTAATCTTAGTTTGTATAAATACATATAGGACAACACATTTACTGATGTCTGTCAAATATTTTATTAAAGTGAATAAAAACTTTAACTAAATATCAGAAAATCAGGGCCTACCTATATTGAAATAATTGTAAGCTCAAAATTTAACAAAAACATGTCTACACAAATGAATATTGCTTGTTTAGAATGTAAAGGATTGGCCCTTAATTTGTAAACACATTTATTTTGTATTTTTTACAAAAATTGATTTGATAGTGTTGAACATAATGCTGGAATGAGAATATATAAATGTTGTTTGTTGTAAAAATCTGGTTGTTTTAATAAACCTGTTTTCATATGAAAATAATTAAATTATCTTTTATTAATGTTCACCAGCATACTCTACAGACTTTTTTTTTTTTTTTACTTTACCTAAGATCTATTAAGGCCAGTCACTTATATTATTTAATACTTGCCTGAACTCCATCATTTAAATTATTAAACCCCTATAATGTCTAACCTTAAGAAAGAACTATTAAATTTAAGTACATCTAGTTAAGCCCAAATTAAAACAAAAAATTAAAAGAAAATTAATATATAATAAAAGAGATTAGTAAAATAAAATAATAAAATAAAATAAAAGTCAAATACTAAACTAACTAACTCGTCCTACCACTTACTTCCTACCACCTACTTTCCAGTTGGTTCACCCTGGAATGTACCCGGTACCCCCTCCCTTCAGGAGTCCCAGTGACCCCCTGGCTCCATGTTTTCACAGCCCATGGCCCCCCTGAAAGAAGGGTGCATCTCCCTATCTGCCACCTGGGAAGGCGCCTTATTGGAGATGGTGCTCCGCTTACTTTCCACAAAACCACATCATTGCCACAATTACCTTACCAAAAAAAAATAAGATTCTAAAATGTTCTAAAGACAAAGGGTTGAGTGATTTTAAAGCCCAAACCTCTTCAAAAATAATTAAATATTTATTACTTTTATTTGCACAACTCTGTTGAGCAGACCTCTAAGCTTTGGACTGGTCTCCGTCTCTTTCTCTGTGAATCAAATTAAACTTTCTGAAGTTAATTAAATATTAATAATGAGAAACAAATACTTACCACCACTGAAGGAGTGTTATATTATTAAAATTACCAATAAAAACATTCCAACCAATAAATTTTATAATTCATCAGCACTCTGCTAAACAATAAAATCAAATTAAACATGGCTATCCAGTACCAATATTAATCTTGACAATGTATTTTGTATCCTTGATGGATATTTAGACCTATAGCAAAGCCAGGATTTATTTTGGTTTTCTACCCGCCTCGGTGGCGTAGTTGGCTAACGCGCTAGACGTGTTGAGCTCGACCGCCGAGGACGAGGAGATCGAGGTTTGAATCTCAGTAGAGTGAACTGTGGGTGGTTTTTCCTAAATGGTTTTCCACACTCCCTCCACGCAAATGCTGGTTCACTTCCTCTAATTCAACCTTCCCAATTCCCAATCCATTAGCGTAATTAGTACTTAAAGCGTATAACCCGAACGGGTAGTAAGACGCGGTGCTAAATAATTTAAAAAAAAAAAGTTGAAAGGGTTGGGAGGTGACACTAGTATAATTGTACTCTCAAGTATCAACTATAATATTGGGTGACCTGGCGGTCTAGGGGTAAGGTGTCGGACTTCTGTGCTGGCGGCCGGGGTTCAATCCTCGGTCCTAGCACAGATTTATCTGATTTCAAAACCCTTCCTTCACCTCTGACAAGATATCTTGTGAATGTGGGGAATGCCAGGCCTCCACCGTGGTTCGGATTCCACGTTAAACTGTAGGTCCTCCATTTCATCTCACAATCACCCTACCATTACACATTAGCGTAAGTGCGTATAACCCGAACGGGTAGTAAGACGCGTTGCTAATAATAATAATAATAATAATAATAATAATAACTATAATATTTATCTATTCAGTGGTGGTGAAACCTTAATAAGTGTAGGAAAGAACAGTTGGGCATCCCATTTTTAAAAAAACGCGTGAGACTTGGGGGGAAAGACCTTCCCCAAGCCAAATAAAGACCTTAGCCTCCCCCCTCCCCTCCATTATTTTTAATGTATGCCTCTAAAAGTTATTTTGAATTGGATTTTTATAGGCCTAGTAATTTAGGTTCAATCCATCATAATGTGTTCTTACATTGTATGAAACATTGGTCTTGCTGTCATCCAAGCTATCCGCAAATTAAAACTATTTTAAGGATGCAAGATTTGAGGGTTTAAAACACACTCGGATAATGCATCCAAAGGCTTCTTCAGACCTCACTCTAAGTCAGTGGTATTCAACCCGGGGTACAAAAAATTTAAATATTTCTTGATAAACAGTGAATTATTATTATTAGCACCGCGTCTTACTACCCGTTCGGGTTATACGCACTTACGCTAATGTGTAATGGTAGGGTGATTGTGAGATGAAATGGAGGACCTACAGTTTAACGTGGGATCCGAACCACTGTCGAGACCTGGCATTCCCCACATTCACAAGATGTCTTGTCAGAGGTGAAGGAAGGGTTTGGAAATCAGATAAATCTTTGCCGGGACCGAGGATTGAACCCCGGGCGCCAGCACAGAAGTCTGACACCTTACCCCTAGACCACCAGGTCACCATAAACAATGAATAATGAGGGCCCGCTTTAGGGCTAACCACAAGAGACCCTAACATAAGATCATGCGATCTGGGAGTGCCTTTTGTTTATTCTTCCTACTAGGTGTTTTTACATCCATTCCTGTTCCAGCCTGTGGCCTGGGTCAGTTTTTTTTATTCAAGCCATATATTTTTCACTGCCAGCTGGTCAGGCCTGTCATAGCTTCATATGTCTTATAATCTAAATTAAGAATAGGACAGGCACAACAGCCATTAGTTTATCACTGTGAAAGGGTAAACCCAAATTTCGTCAATAATACCTTTTTCGGCCATGCCAGGAATCAAACCCAGGACCCTTAGCTAAGTGGTCTGATACGCTATCGATTGAGCTAAAGTGTCGGATTTCCTCCTAGATGTATATTATAGAAAATGTATAACTTGTTTTATGCACCAATAACTTTCAGGATACACCCGCGCCGGTGGCCGCGTGGTCTAACTCACTACTTTAAGAGTACGCCGATAACAGGGAGATCAAGGTTCGAATTTCAGTCGGGTCTACTGAGGGTGGTTTTTTTTTTCAAAATAGTTTTCCACGATCCCTTCACACAAATGCAGGTACACTTTCTCTGAATATAACCTTCCAAATCCCTAAAACCATTAGCGTAATTAGTAAATAAGCGTATAAACCGAACGGGTAGTAAGACGTGATACTAAAAAAAAAAAACTTTGTAGATATAAAGTTGAAGATAATTTTGTTTATACGTGTTGACATTATTTAGTTCTTGACTATGATGAGACATATGTAGTTGTTTCGTTTCTAGCCTCTTGTGTTGTTGCGCATGCACGTGTTTTTTTGTTGTTTTTTTCAGTTGCGTTTAACAGACATGTGATTTTTGTCCGTGTCTTTGTTGTATCCAAGGTTATTGATTGATTTCGATAGTTATTAGACAAAAAATCAGTAGTGTCACTGGTGTATGCTCGTTTTAATGGCTGATAAAATGAATAACGGTACGGTGAAGTGGTAAAAGCTGGTATTCTTGTATTTGAACAGTAATAATTCAACAATATGACTGTGTCACAAGGGTTGTGATGGGCTTAGAGACACAGTTGGCAGCTATAGGAGATGAATTGGGTCAAGAACACCTACATTTTTTAAGCACTGCATTTTACTAACCGTTCAGGTTATATGCCTGCTTATAATTTCTTTTAAAAAAGGGGAAATTACTTACCATTTTAAAAACTTACTGTACCCTCTATTTTTTACAAGAAATTTAGGACCTTTTGTTTGTATAACTGTTCATGTCCCTTTTATAATAATTATTGTTGACAAATGCATGTCGTTAAGCCGTCATATACCGGGTGTTTGTTCATAATAGAAAACCACTGTTTACACACTTTAAGTGCTCCCTAGCATTGCAAATATTTGGTACAGACATTTAAACATCTTTTGAAATACACCTCTGGTGAGTAAATAGTAAATGTGTAGCATGTATCATTTGAGTTTGTAAACTGAAAATGTGTCTACTACATTGATTCATTATTATAGTAACTGCTGACTCTACAAATAGCCATCAAGCTTTAAAGGATTGTACACTTTTGATAGGGTTGTGGATCGTGACTCTATACAAATGTTGATACATTATTTGCTTCAGTGAGAATTTTGAAAGCCACAAATATATTTCTATTGCCAATATAACAGCAGTAGTGCACCCAAAGAGGGCGGAAAAAGAGCTATTTGCCCCCACACCCTCAGACCATAAATAATATTAATAGAAATTTGCATTACTAAAACATACAACATGTAAATAATCAGAAGTCGTTTTTAAGTGATTGAGAGGAGCTATTTTATCTCTTTTGTTGAAAAAATGTTGTTTTGTCACTACAGAAACTGAGTATCTTGGGCATATGATTTCTTCGAAGGAGTAAAATTGGAATTATAGCTTAATTGATCAGTGAGAGAATTTCCATCACCTAAGAACATGACAAGGCTACATATTCTCTGGAATTATGTAACTTCAACCCTAAGTTTGTATCTAATTATGCTAAAATCATCAAGCCTTTAACAAAGTTGTTAAGAAAAGATCACACTTTTGAATGGTCTAAACTAAAGGATGTGTGGAAGCCATGCTACGTTAAAAAGAAACTTTGACTTCGAAGCCTGTTTTAGACTACCCAGATTTTAGTAAAACATTCATATTAAGAACGGATACTTCAATCTTCGCACTAGGATGTGCGCTGAGACAATAGATTAATGAAAGAGAATATTCCATCGCCCATGTGACAGAACGCAAAATACTAATACCACTTTTGATGCCACCTCTATGGACATATTTTTTTTTAGTAACTACGAATCATGCCACTTTAAAATGGTTATTCAGTCTCAAGGAACCAATCAGGCGACTATTGATATGGACTCTCTGCTTAAGTGGATACGAATATAGTACCATTCATAGAGTACCATTCATTGGAGTTCAATTAAGTGATGGTGCTACCAATGCTGTCTTGTACATAATTAAACAAGCTACCAATATTACCAACATAATCAATTCACACAATAGTGACTGCCATATTTTAGACTTTATCTTTCACGCTATATCAAACATGACATGTACTTCCATTTCTTTATTTTCTATATTTTTGTTTCCTGTTCCACAACAATCACAATTTTTGATTGGTTGTGTTCTATTTTCATATAGAACACTCAGAACAAAATATAAAATCCTAGTTGGCTAGCCAAAAAGCTTTGCCTTAGTATATTAACATAAAAACATTATGTATGTAGCTAAATTTGTTTAGTTGTGTAACCCCTTAAATTTAATAGTTGATCTTGTGCTCCATCATACTAAACTATCGTTGTTGACATCTCATCATCATCAACTGTTTCCAGCCTATGACCGTTTCAGTTTAGTTAAATGCCTCCATCTTTCTCTATCCTTTCACCATTCTTCCTCTTTTAATGTATTTCATTATTCTCCTCTCACATGAACATTTTCTGTTTTCTGCTCCTCCCATCTCTTTTTTGGCCTTACTTGTGGTATTTTTCCTATATCCTTAATTTTCAACATTTTCTTTGGCATCTTGTCTTTTTCCATCCTCATTAGTCATTACGCATGCCCATACCATCTCAGTCTAGCTTCCTCTACTATCTCATGTACTCCCTGCACACCCACTCTTTCCTGGATAACTTTATTCCTATACTTGTTTCTCCCCGTGACAGCTGTCATGCACCTCACAAACTTCATTCCTATTTCCTCCACATACCTAGTCTCTCTTGCATTCGATATCCATGTTTCTGCTGCATATATGACCATGGGTACAAAGTATGCCCTGTACAACACATCCTTACACTTTAAGGATACTTCTCTTGTCCATAGCAGGTCTCTTACACACCTATTGAACAACTTTATATACTGTCCTCTTCTCATTACATCTTCTCTACTTCCACCTTTTACCTCAATCATGCTTCCAAGGTTCTGTACTTTTCTCGGCTCTACTCCATCCAACTTTATAGCTTTACTAGGCCTTACCCTCTTCTTTGTCATTATCATAACTTCACACTCTGCCAAGCTAGATTTCTTTCCCGACTCTTTCCCTTCCTCATTACATTCCTGTATTTCCTCTTCTTTCTCCCCCTCATACCATCAAGTTATCAGCAAACATCATAGCTTTCATTCTTTCCTCACTGAGTTTTCCTTGACCATTTCCATTACCATTACAAATAGTAATAGTGAAAGGGCAATCCCCTGCTTCACACCACTTTTTATTTGGAACCACTCCGTTTTACTACTCTTAACACAACTCCTGTTATTCTCATACATGCTTTTCACTCTACTTACAACTCCTCTTTCCACTTCGGCTTCCTCCATAGCTTTCCAAACTTTATTTCTATCAACGCTATCATATGCTTTCTTCACATCCATGAATACCATTACCAAGTCATTCCCATATTCATAACTTCTTTCCATCAGCTGTCGGATGGCAAAGATCAAGTCTATTGTAGACTTATGTTCTCTAAATCCATGCTGTTCCATTCTCCTCCTTCCTTTCATTTTATTTCTTATTCTCGTTTCCAGTATCTTCTCATATAATTTTTTACAGTGGCACATCTGGAGATCTGATTTCAGTTTTTAATTCTAACGACGTCTTCAACTCGGGTGAGTCAAATACTAAAAAACCGTAGTTAGAATTTCATTATAACAACAAATTGTCCAAACTATGATTAATTGCAAAGGTGCTAGTAACAGAGGTTAGCATAATTATTTATAAAAATAAATAAAAAATAGTAGAGGTAATATTATTATGAGGTGAAAGTAAAATTAAGTAAAAATTAAACTACGTAAGTAAAAACATATATAAAATGTATTAATATACTTACAGACATTGAGACATTGTTCACATTTCTTCACATCAACTATATTAATTTTAATATGCTACACACTAAGATTGTATACACACTACATAAACTAATATAATACTGTAATTATTCGAACAAATCCTTGTAGTGTTTAATATGACAATTTTCTCATTCATAGTTTACTTATATTCCAATGATAGTGGAAAAAGTGACATATACTAAAGATATGACATAAAACTTTATCTCCATGCATAATGATTTCAAATTACCGTTCATAGTAAAATCAACTATCTACACTCTAAGATATTCAACAAAGTAACTCAACAGACATCTCTTAATGAATAGCTATATCAGAGCACGTCCTGAAAGTCTCCTGCGGGCCACAGCCGTCAGCCTTTGTACCGTCATCACATGTGCCCCAGTTGTTGCCTGGAATCATAAATAGGTTGTACTCATACCGAAGGAAATAGTTTATTATTTTCGCCTCGTCTTTCCCCCGTCCTGACTATCCGTGTATCTATAGGGGATCCAGTGTTGTAAAGGTGGTATCTGACAGCTAGCAGAAGGTTTTTATTGCAAACATTGACTGACAGTGAATAATATCAATCTATTTGGAAATAATTATTATTATTTGCATACTAATACTATATTATCAATAAAGTGTTGTCAAATGATTCTAATAATACTTCCTTAAGGATGAATGTACAGTTGGCCTTTTTGTAACTCATTGAAAGAACAAAATATATAAAACTAGATGTTTTTCTTTTTGCGGTTGTACAAACAGTATATCACCCGCCTCAGTGGCTACGTGGTCTAACGCATTACTCTCTTGTTGAACTATACTGCCGAAGACGGGGAATTTGAGGTCCGATCCTGGTCGGGTGCACTTAATGCTATCTGTTCTTCCCATCTCTTACTTGGTTTCCCTTGTGGTCTCTTCCCTACATACTTCATATCCATTAATCTTCTCGGAATCCTCTCCCCTTACATCCTCATTAGGTGTCCAGATCATTTCATCCTTGCTTCCTCAACTACCTCATGGACCTCCTGCACCCCAACTCTTGACCGTATATTTTCATTCCTAATCCTATCTCTTCTGGTGACAGCTAGAATTCTCCTCAAAAACTTCATTCCCATGGCCTCCAACTTCCTTGTTTCTCTGTTATTCTAAGTCCAAGTTTCCACTATAAACGTAGCTATGGGTATAAAGTATAAAACACTTCCTTACACCTCAGGTGCACTTCTATTTTCCATAGTAGGTTACTTACATACCTGAAGAAAACCTCTACCTGCTGTCCTAGTTTCACTATATCTTCTCTGCAGCCCCTTTTTCCTCAATCACACTACAAAGATATTTTACGCTCTTTGCTTCTTTCAAATCTACTCCATCCATTTAAATCACCTTTCTTGGTCTTGTTCTTTGCCTTGTCATCACCATCACTTCACTTTTCGCCATGCTTAATTTCATTCCACACTCTTTCACTTCCTCATTCCATTCCTACAGCTGTTCCTCTATTCCTCTTCCTTTTATCTCCAAACCATCAAGTCACATGCAAACATCATTTCTTTCATTTTCTCCTCCCCAAATTCCGTGTCACTCTATTCATTATCATTTCCATCACCAATACAAATGGTAATGGTGAGAGGGCACTTACCTTCTTGACTCTATTTTTTTAATTGGAACTACTCCATACACTCTCTCTGTCTTTACAAAACTCAAATTATTATCATACATATTCCTTACTCTCCTAGCCACTCCTCTTTCTACAACAACCTCCTCCATAGCTTTCCCGTCTTTCTTCATATCCACACTATAAAATGCTTTTCTGCATACATGAATACGTTTCCAAATCCTTTCCAAACTCATATCTCTTTCCCATCAACTGTCTAATTCCAAAGTTTAAATCTATCGTCTACCTCAACTCTCTGAACACATGAAGCTCCTCTCTTCATTTTCCCTTTGCGCTTTTCTTCACTATCCTTTCCATAATCTTTTCATACATTTTCGCGCATTGACCCATCAGTGTTATGCCTCTGTAATCTCCACACTTCTTCCTAACCCCTTTCTTGAATATTGGTAATACAGGGTGGCGCGCGGGAACGGACGATTTTGAATCATTCATTTAAAGGTCATAGTTTAAGGGGCAGGACTGTGATTACGTCATTATTTTCCCCAGTCAATGACATTTAGGTGTCATGGAGCAGTAGTCAGGTGTGCATCAAGCGTTTGCGGTAAAGCATTTTACAAAAACAATGATTGTTATGACGGTACGCGATGAGAATTTCGGTGTCACTTTCAACTTCGGCGTCATGATCCGGTTCTGTCATCTCACGCTGAAAGACATGGGCTTCAAACTTTAAAACAACAGGTTTAGTATTGAGAAAGAATTATCCAGGGCCAAGAAATAATGTTCATACGCCAGGAACTGTCGAAGCAGTCAAAGCCTCGTTCCTGCGAAGTCCACAGCGTTATTCACGGCGATATTCAGTGTCATTAAGTTTGTCTCGCCGCACTTTGGCCAGAATATTCTTCTCAGATTTAAAGTTAAATCCGTACAAGATTCAGGTAGGCCAGGAATTAAAAGGTTGTGCTTTCAATAGGAGAATTGTTTTTGATGAAAAATATTTAGCAATGTTAACGAAAACAAAAATTTCCTAGAAAGTTTTTGGATGTCTGATGAAGCCCACATTCATGTAAATGGTTATGTTAACAAACATAAATTTCAGTACTGGGTTGTGGAGAATCCTCGTCTTTTATACCCGCAACCTTTACACAGTGAAAAAGTTACAGTGTTATGTACGGTGTCATCGATAGGCATTATCGGGCCTTTTTTTTTTTTTTTTTTTTTTTTTTTAGGATGGCAATGACCACGCGGTGTCTGTAACTTTAGAACGGTACGTCAACATGGTTCCAACATTTCTTAGGGATGAACTAGAGAACTATCCAGTGAACGAGTCCACATGGTATCAGCAGGACGGAGCTACAGCTCATACTGAAAGAATCTCAATCGCCGCTTTACGAGAGTTTTTTGGAAACCACCTCAAGACCAGGAACGGCGATATCATTTGGCTTGCAAGATCACCAGATCTTTCGGTGTGTGATTTCTTTTTATGGTATTTTTAAAAATTCGAATGTTTACTCATCGTCCTCAAAGCATTAATCAACTGAAGGATACGATTCGTGAAGAGATTGGAGCGATCTCCATTGAGACGCTGGAGCGAGCTACGACGAACTTGCGTTCACAAATGCAGGAATGAATAAGAAGGGTAGATGGTCATCTCAAGGATGTTATCTTTAAGAAATGACTCTTGTGTGGAGTAAGTGACAAATCGCATAGTTGTAGCATTTAGACAACCATGTTTGTATGGAAATTAAAATTATTTAAAGTTGCGTTACAGAGTTATTAAAATCGCTCGTTCCCACGCGCCATCCTGTATAATACCTTTCTTCTAATCCTCTGGCACTTTATTCTCCCTCCACACTGCCTTTACTACTCCATAACACCATTGTAGAACTATTTATCCTGCAGTCGTTATTATTACCGTCCACTCCTGGTGCCTTTCCGTTTCTCATCCTTTCCAAGGACTCTTCTGCTATTATAGTACGTAAAATAATAAATTAAACTGTATTATATTCACACTTGTATAGTGTTATAACTGGCCACCAACATAAATAAACGGGTTTTTTATACTTGAATAAAGAACCATACAAAATAATAGTTTCAAAATAAAACGTTTGTGTTTCGTAAACAGCGTAATAACACAACCACATTGACGGTTAACTATGACGTCATCAACCGCCCTTGGCTGGTTCGCTCTCGTTTGAAGAACATTTTTTTAAGTGAACCATATATGCCACTCCCACAAAAAAAAAAAAAATCCAACCGGTTATTTTCATAGGTTCGTGTTCAAATAATCTAAACTGTTACTAATTAAAAACAAATGGTTTGTTTATGTGAATGTTGTGACTGCCAAAAGAAACAACGTATTAACAAATGGTCTTTCAGATCATGTGGCTTGACAAACTTTTCCCAGCTGTCAGATACCACCTCCCCAATTGTGGATGCCCTATATATACAATAATGGGGAAAGGATAAAGAAGGGATTAATTCCCATCCACAATAGCGTGGAGAGAACATTGAAAAACAACCCGTGTCAGTGGTTGGAAAGTTTAACGCATAACTCATGTATTACAATCTGGATTGCTGGGGACGGGAATTAAGGTCAGGGTTTAAATCCCATTTGGCTATATTGAGGATATTTTCCCTAATGGTTTCTCACATTCCCTTCTACATAAATTCAGGTGAATTTCTTCAGAATTTTACCTTCTTTATTCTTAAAACATCAGCAAAAATATGCTAATATCCCCAACAGGTAATTAGATACGATGCACAAAATAAATATTATAAAATTTTCCTCATCCTTTACCAGGGCTTGTAGTCTAATTTTCGAAATAAGGGCCTTTTAGAAAATACAAACATATTTTTTGGGGTCAACATTGATTATTATTAGTGTAATTTTATATATTTTTTATAATATCTATTTAAAATGACAGCAGTAGATCACATTTATCCTGACTTATTAATACGTCAAAATAGATCTAGTTTTTTATAGCTGTAAGTTAAGGCTCATATTATCTAAATTGGACTGTATCATTGATCCCTCTGTCAACAGTGACCTTTTTAAATGCGAGTCTAACGCCTTAGAAAACGATACCACCACCAATGAGTTGGTGAAATATAAACACCAAAAGTATTTGTCAAGAATAATATTGTTTTAAAATATTTATACTCTTAGCTTCAAATATATTGAAAGTCGTATTCACTAAATTATTATTTAATATATTATAATAAAAACATCAAATACGCTAATTTACTAACTGCATTAATGATCGTTTTAATAAATCAGACCAAGAGCATATAATGGATTTAATATTAGACGGCTTGATTTAGTATAAAAACGCGGTTTAAATAAATAACGTGACCTAAAATAAACGCCATTATACACTTTCGGTTGTCCCCTTCCCCTGAAACACAGCTTACCATCCACATACACATTCACTGTTACCAAATACATGGACACAAAAAAATTGGGTCACTGAACATTTTAGGCATGGGCTTAGGGAGAATTGAATTTGGTGGGTTTGAGGGTTCAAAATCGTAAGTTTATGACATGATAAAATTACTATTCAACCCTAAGAAATAAGAACATTATTATTTTATACAGAACTGGTGGAACTTTATTTGTGTATGAAGGGAAGGGGAAGGGCAAGTAACAAAACAGTTTTAGCGACTTTCTACCCTCCTTTCCCCTAATTAATGTTTAAAAAAATTGGATTCTCTTAGAAGCTATTTGTAGTAATCCTCATTTGGAGAATTTTTGAAAATTATACTCTTTTAACAGATATTTAGAATAGTGCTTCCCCAAAAGTATTTCGAGATTTGAATACTTCTAGAGTTTATTTATAACAATCTTCCTTCAGAAAATTTTTGAAAATTGGACACCTATAAAAGCTATTTGGAATGGTCCTCACCTGAATTTTTTTTTTAATTAGACGGTATTAAAAGTGGTCTTCCCTCAACAATTTTTGAAAATTGAGTGCCTTTAGAAGATTATTGTAGTGGTTCTTGCTTGAGTTTTTTAATATGAATATATTAGTTACGGGTGGTTTTTAAAAGTTTGTCGCCTGCAGATACCATTTAGAGTGATATTCACCTAGAATTATTATTTTTATATAAAAAGGCCTAATAAGCTATTTTGGGGTGGCTCTTCCCTGGCTAATTTTTGAAAAGTTAATAACTTATTTGAGATTTGATACAAGGCCATCTTTCAGCTTCATATTAAAAATGTCGGGATCAAACTATCTACCCCATTGTTGGATGTCACTTTACGGTGTAAGTTAGTGGTAAACGTTTCTAAAAGGTCACGCCTGACCACTGATGATTCATCTATGACTGACCTGCAGTATACGTCCACTGCAGCACGCATTGGTCGCACGTGAGTCCTGATGGAAGTCTTAAGGTGACGTTGTAATAGCCGGGCTCGGGCGCTGGCACGTTGTAAACCGTGCTGCCATCTAGCTGTTGCAGAGGGAACTGCGAGAAACATTCTTCAGTCTCTAACTGGTCATGCGACTCAAGCGGGCAGAGATGGAACTCGAAATGGCCGAGATGGTTCGCGGTTAGATCGACGGCAGTGACGAAAGTTTGACCACTTTCGTAGCTAGAACAAGATTTTCTTCTATAAACAATTGTAAGCCGAGTACGAGAAGCTTCCTAGAGGCTTTCAATGAGAGTCGTCTAGAAAGCAAATATATCTCTTTACAGCAGCAAGTCTTATCACAATCACAAAACACGTGCATTAAAGGAAATATGTATTTTTTTAAACGTTGCTTTGGCAAATAGCTACGGCCATATATGCGACATGTTAACGGTGACAAAAAACATTTGAAAACTGATTTTTGTCATATACAGGACCTTTGGAAACCCAACACCCAAACTGTACATATAGTTTGTTTAAACCAAAAGTAATACAAAATCTCTGTAAACTTACATCCAGCAAAATATGCCAATACCATTAAATTGTGTTCAAAGTTTTGGCGTGTGGTGCCGGGAGAGCAAAGCTGTGTAAGCATGCGTGTACAACAGGTTGCATAGTGGTTAGGTGCGCGACACTGCACACCTTGACATATTGGAGCATGGCAGCAGAACGTACCATAGTTAATAGTAAACACTACCATGCAATCTCTTGTACATGCATGCTTTTACATCACATTTTGATCTTATTAAAATCCATATGTATATGCTAATTTTGAATTATGAGGGGGTAATATACTATTATTTATAACCAACAAAGGCTCATAAAAATCTTAGATCCAATGGATGAGCTGCACAGTGAGGAAATGAACACGAATTTTCGTGAATAGTGACTGAGCAGGGGTTTTATAAAAACCACCTTTAGTACATCCGGTCGGAATTCGAACCATAACCTCCCAGTCATCCACAAAACAGACGAGACTCGGTCGGACACCCTTGTCAGCGTATCCGCCGTTGCAGATTATAATAAAAGTTAATCCGGGAAAGTTTAACTCACTAGTTAATTATATTACAAAGAAATATAGTAGTTTGCAATTAGCCCCAGTAAATAAATGTAGATATCGACTAACCTGGTTTTACGGTGACGGGAAGGAAGGTCGGGGTTAGAATCCCTGCGGGGTGTACTAAAAGTATTTTTCCCGAGAATTATTTAGGCCTACCACTATCCTTCCCCGCAAATACGAGTAGGCCTGCATTTCCTCTAAAAATTAATCCTTCATTATCCATACCTCATTATTTATATTAAATGTGTGTAGACCGAGTGGGTTGCAAGACGCGATGTTAAAATGGAAAGTTAAATATCCTCAATTAAAACAATTAATGAGGAATTGGTTTTTGTTAGTTGTTTAACTAAGGCTTTGACAAGATATGGTCCATGAGATGTCTACATACGTCTTGACAATGACACCTGTCCGTATGTGCCAGTGTTCTCATTAGGTCTCGGTCTAGGGAGAACGTAGTCATCCCCACATTCTCCACACTTTCCCCATTTGACTGCCATTGTACCTGGAAACACACACAAGTGATAGAGACAAGGTCTGAGGAATAACATAGTCATCTTCACCTTCCCATTTGACTGCCATTGTACCTGGAAACACACACAAGTGATAGAGACAAGGTCTGAGGAATAACATAGTCATCTTCACCTTCCCCATTTGACTGCCATTGTACCTGGAAACACACACAAGTGATAGAGACAAGGTCTGAGGAATAACATAGTCATCTTCACCTTCCCCATTTGACTGCCATTGTACCTGGAAACACACACAAGTGATAGAGACAAGGTCTGAGGAATAACATAGTCATCTTCACCTTCCCCATTTGACTGCCATTGTACCTGGAAAAACACACAAGTGATAGAGACAAGGTCTGAGGAATAACATAGTCATCTTCACCTTCCCCATTTGACTGCCATTGTACCTGAAAAAACACACAAGTGACAGAGACAAGGTCTGAGGAATAACATAGTCATCTTCACCTTCCCCATTTGACTGCCATTGTACCTGAAAAAACACACAAGTGATAGAGACAAGGTCTGAGGAATAACATAGTCATCTTCACCTTCCCCATTTGACTGCCATTGTACCTGGAAAAACACACAAGTGATAGAGACAAGGTCTGAGGAATAACATAGTCGTCTTCACCTTCCCCATTTGACTGCCATTGTACCTGGAAAAACACACAAGTGATAGAGACAAGGTCTGAGGAATAACATAGTCATCTTCACCTTCCCCATTTGACTGCCATTGTACCTGGAAACACACACAAGTGATAGAGACAAGGTCTGAGGAATAACATAGTCATCTTAACCTTCCCCATTTGACTGCCATTGTACCTGGAAACACACACAAGTGATAGAGACAAGGTCTGAGGAATAACATAGTCATCTTCACCTTCCCCATTTGACTGCCATTGTACCTGGAAACACACACAAGTGATAGAGACAAGGTCTGAGGAATAACATAGTCATCTTCACCTTCCCCATTTGACTGCCATTGTACCTGGAAAAACACACAAGTGATAGAGACAAGGTCTGAGGAATAACATAGTCATCTTCACCTTCCCCATTTGACTGCCATTGTACCTGGAAAAACACACAAGTGATAGAGACAAGGTCTGAGGAATAACATAGTCATCTTCACCTTCCCCATTTGACTGCCATTGTACCTGGAAAAACACACAAGTGATAGAGACAAGGTCTGAGGAATAACATAGTCATCTTCACCTTCCCCATTTGACTGCCATTGTACCTGGAAACACACACAAGTGATAGAGACAAGGTCTGAGGAATAACATAGTCATCTTCACCTTCCCCATTTGACTGCCATTGTACCTGGAAACACACACAAGTGATAGAGACAAGGTCTGAGGAATAACATAGTCATCTTCACCTTCCCCATTTGACTGCCATTGTACCTGGAAACACACACAAGTGATAAGGATCAATAGATATGTTATTTAGGAAAGCCATTATAATGTGTTTCGTCTTTTTACAGGTCTGTTGTTTTGTTCAAATGGAGTTACCCACCCTTCTCTATTAGTTTTCATATGTATATCCGTAAACTGCATCTTATTTTCTTTTTTAAGTTCATCAACCAGTTGCATTCGTGGTCTTCCGGTTCCCCCTCCGCCTTGCTCTTTACCTTCTATGACATCACTCAATCATTTCTCTTATAATGTGGTCCATCCAGTTAGCCGCTATTATGAGAGTCGTCTTCATAATATTTCGTTTTTCAGTGACTCATTTTAAAACTTATTGAATAGTCATCCAATCTGTACACTTTATCCTCTCTATTATCTTCCAGCCCCACATCTCCAAGCATTACAAATATTTATTGTCTATTTTATTCAGGGTCTATGCTTCAGCTCCATACAAAGCAATAGTCAAAATGTGAGAATATACCAGTTTCATCTGCATTTGCAGGTCGAGTTTTCTGGTCAGTAGCATCCTCCTCTTGCTTAAATCAACCTTGGCCATTGTCCTAAATGTCCAATTTACTAGTTAGTAGCATTCTTTTCTTTCTTCAATCAGCCTGGGCCATTGGTATTTTTTAACTTTTTATATTCTCATTTCCTTCGATTTCTCATTGTTAATCTTCGTTCCCTACTATCTCCTTGTTTCAAAAATGTTGTTAGTCATAGTTTGAAGTTCTTTTTTATTTTCACCCTTTTGGATTACGAGTATTTGTACTAATAACACTAATAATGTGTTAAGAACTAGGAAGTTTGAAGTGGAAGTGCACCGCATGCAAATGGAGGGAGAGTGGAATACTATATAGGAAAATACACTCTTAGCAGCACCTAACCTGGATTTGAACTCCGATTGTCAAATGATTGATCAGTAGAACAGTTTTTTTCGAACGTAACGCCTTAAAGCAGGCCTGTCAAACTTCTTTGGTCATAAGGGCCACATTGAACTTTAAAATTACTGAGTATTTCAAGTAACAAGCATTCATATTTAATAACCTATCATTAAAAAACGAAAAGAGTAGGCCCCTATATAAAACCATATATGTTTAGCAAAAATGTGAACGCTTTGATTTGCAACAATGGTGATAGTATCGCAACAATGGTGATAAGCTTTCAACAATAAATGTATTAATGTTGGACTTTAAATATTATATCAAAGTAATTTTTATTATTAATGTTAATAAATGTATGTTTATAATTTGAAATTTATCGTTTTTTTATTCCATTTAATGGGAAAAAACATTTGTTAACATTCGTATGTGCTGCCAAACATTGGACATATTTGATGCAAATTTTTGACAGTTTTGCCAACTCACCCGTAACTATATTATTTTGTTCTTTAAGTTATTGGAAGTTTTAACAGGTCTACATCAGTAACAATGAGTCGATTTAAAGCTCACAAAAAATGAATCTGATCTATTGTGTCATCAATGGATTGTACATTGTTGACTTTACAGTCCTGTCTTAGGAATACAGTAAACCCTCGATTTTACAGAATTCGGATTTAACAGACAGCTTTTGTCGTTTGCGATTTTACGGACATTTGTCGACAAGTCCGTAAAATACGGGGTTGTGAAAGGGGAAGGGCATGACTCACCCTCTCATTATCACCACCTAGTGCACACCACTCAAAACCTGTTTCAGAAATAGTCATTCCTGGATCATTAGGCTTGTTTCGTGTAATATTTATTTCCATATATTTACTTAACTGTGCGTGTTAAAAATTGTTCCACCAAAGAAAAGAACTTCTCTTAGTTTAAGTACCAAACTAAATATTATTGAAAAAAATAGAAAGTGGGTTACTAGTGGCTAATATTTGCAGATAATTTTCAATTGTAAAACAAACTGTGTCCAGAATAAAAAAAACTTAAAGGAAAAGTGAAACTGTTTTCTTTAAAATATGATGTAACACCTTTATCAGCGGGATTAATCAAAGAAAAAACTTGAAATTACCAAAAGAGAAAGAATTAGAAGAAGCAATTTATAAATGGCATGTGCAACAGAGAACAAGTGATATCTGTACACGGGGGTTGAAATTCAGCTTAACTGCAGCTGAAAGGCTAGCTAAACATTTTAATGTATCAAGATTTACAGCGAGCAGTGGTTGGTTGTGGCGGTTTCGTAAGAGAAATAACATCACAAATCGAAAAACGTGCTGTGAATCATTGAGTGCTGATTTTGGTAATGTGCAGCCATTCAGGGAAAAGTTGAATCAAGCTATAATTGAAACAGGACTGATGTTATTTCAGCTGTACAATGCAGATGAAACTGGTGTTATTTAGAGGTCTTTGCCTGAAAATACACAGGCCAATGCCGAAAAAGTCACCAGTTAAAAAGTTTTGTAGTTGGCAAATCCAAACGACCACTAATTCTGAAGGATATTATGGATGAGCTGCCTGTGCTGTACTACAGTTCTACAAAGGCCTGGTCTACTAAATAAATATTCAAGGATTGGTTTAACCTCCACTTTGTACCTGCAGCTAGACGATACCAAACAAAAGTGTTTATGATCCCACAGGAAGAAGTCGAGGTTTTATTGCTTTTGAATAGTGCTCCATCACATCCAAGCTGTGAGATAATTTGCAACTCTGAAGTTTGATGGAAAAATCAAGTCAATGGCTTTACCCCCAACACTACTTCACCTATCCAGCCTATGGATCAAGGAGTTAGAATGGCCTGTAAGCGTTTGTACAGGAGGAAGTTCTTAGAAGAAGTCATGGAGGTGCTTGAACAGCCTGCTGACGTGCTGGAAGATACTAGGTAGGGGTAAGAGGACACTAGATAACATAATAAATTATATCATGAAATCGTCAATTTTCAATTGGAGCAGTACCTGGTAAAATACCAAAAACACGACACTTTCTAACGCACGGAAGAATATTCTGTTGGATAAAGATGGTGAAATTTATTTGGAAGGATTGGAACGACAAGATTTTAAAGAGCATTTGTTGATTGATGGAAGGGGAAATGGTCCAACTGCAGAACAAATTCAAGAGTGGCTGGTAGCAGACGGGGAGGATCCTGAACACTACGTAATGGCTGAGGAAGAGATTGCAGAATATGTAAGAGCTGCTACAAGACCTGAAGAGGAAGATGGTGAGGACGAAAATGAAAATTGTACAAGAGAGACTCACAAGCTTTCTGAAGTTAGAGAAGCACTAAATAAGGTTGTAAACTATCTGAATGTGACTAAAGACATGGAAATGCAGAGTTATTACCAACATGTAAGACGGCTAAGGGAAGGTGTGGTTCGAAAACTGCATTACAAAAAAAACTAAAAATGGATATGTTTGTTTCACATAGTTAAAGAAGAAAATGATGACAAATTTGTTAAAGTTTTTTTTTTAACTTCGAAGAAAAATTAAATGCAAAGACAGACTGCACTGCTAATTTTAATGTATATATTATTAACTTACTTTTACTTTCCTTATTGTAATTAAATTGCATTATTAACGGAAAAAAAATTGTACTTGTATTTTTCAACTCACTAAATTTTTCACCCCGATTTTACGGACAGACTTGCCCCCATTTTAGTCCGTAGAATCGAGGGTTTACTGTACATTTAAATTTAAAGGTTTTTTTAGCGTGAGATCACAAGAGGGGAGTGGGGGTGTTTTAAATATAATCTCTATACCCTTATATAGGTTTAATTTAATTAAAAACAGTGAAAAACATATTATAACACCGTCTGCTTTAAATTAATTTAACAATTAATGTTGTTACAAGGTAGAAGATACACTTAGCTTAATCCTCAAAGTAAATAAAAAGTGCATTTAAAGCAACATCAGGAGTGTGGTGTCGGGGTTGCATTGCCTTACTCCCCCCCCCCTACCACACCCTGACCTTAGGCACTCCTATGACACAAGGTGACGCGTCACTCACTTAGGCAATTAGATTTAGGATGGAACTTTTTGCTTTAGCACTACGTCTTACCACCCTTTGGGTTATACACATAATTATGTACTAATTACGTTAAGTGTGCTAGGGATGGGTAAGTTTGTATTTAGAGTAGGTGTGCCCGTATTTTCGTGTAGATAGAGTGGAAAACCATTTAGAAAAACCACCTCAGTACATCCGAGGGGATTCTAACCCAAATCTCCTCCCTGTCGTCGGCAATCTAGTCTACTGCGAGAGTGGATTCACACGTTCGCCGGAAAACTAGCGCAGAACGGAAACAAGGTCACGTTAAGAGCTCTAAGCCAATCATGTTCTGCTAAAGTTAAACCTATCTCTACTACATCCGCTCTGCCTGAATGTTCGCCAAGGTAGAACCAATAAAATCTCAGAACAAACCATCTCAAATCAACGCGCACGCGCTGTACAGCCAGAATCTAGCAGACATCTTCTCTGGCCGTTGTGAGGAGGGTTTGGATTGTGCCACGACTCGGAATTATAATTTGTAAACATTTATCGGTAGAATTATCTGAAATATATGTTTATCAACTAGATAATAAAACATGTTTATAATCATCTGTTTTAAGTTAACGTTGCAATGCATCATGTGTCAACATACAGTGAGTGACCTGGGGTCTAGGGGTAAGGTGTCGGACTTCTATGCTGGGGTCCGGGGTTCAATCCTCGGTCCCGGCACAAATTTATCTGATTGCCAAACCCTTCCTTCACCTCTGACAAGACATCTTGTGAATGTGGGGAATGCCGGGCCTCCACCGTGGTTTGGATCCCACGTTAAACTGTAGGTCCTCCAGTTCATCTCACAATCACCCTACCATACACATTAGCGTAAGTGTGTATAACCCGAATTGGTAGTAAGACGCGTTAATAATAATAATAATAATAATAATATAATAATAATAATAATAATACAGGGTGTGAATTGTTGTATCACTCAAGCAGATTCTGTTCTCTATTTTCTGCGAACGCGTAAAATCAAGTTTTAGAGACTAAAAACATGCGGCCACCAAAGTGGGTTAGGAAGGAACTGTATTGCGTGCTACCATTTATTAAAAATATTAATAATTTTGACACCAAAATGCAAGCCGTAACTATTTAGAAATGTATATTGGTGGGGTGAAGAGGGGAACGAAGGGTGGATGTGCAGCAACGGACTTGTAATTTGATAAGAATACAGGAGTAATAGAAATATCCCCAGGCTCCTCCCTTTCCCAGAGTATATTTCTGGGTGCGCCACTGAATGTACCCTGTCTGTCCTTGCGACACGATGTCTGGGTGACAATGACTTGAGATACGGGACAATCTCGCAAATAGTGAGGTGAGTAAACACTTGAAACATCACTAGAAACTAGGCATAGCTTTTTTTTTCAAGTGTTGCCAAATATCTATAACGTAGCTACACAATTATAAATATAAATACTCATTATCTAATCATCAAAAACTGTAATGTTTGCCTTTGTTAATATAAAAATAAACAAATGTTCACTCAAACAAATATATATCAGAGAGTTGTGATTGTTTGTAAATAAGGAATAAAATATTGATAAATAAATTAAAATAAATGAGAATTGATTTAAAACAACTACTCTAACCCTTCACACAAAGGGAGCATGGGAGGAAATGCCTTTTAATGTGTTCGTTGTCTGAGTCACACCTGTAACTGTACAATGTGACCAACAGAGTGGCGAGATTACTTTGATCCAGTAGTGGGATTCAGCCGGTTCAGGCGAACCGGTTCCTAGAATTTCCCAGTTCACCGAACCGGTCCTTAATTTTCTCGAATCGGCTGCTATTGACGTTGCTGTCATGGTAAAGTGCTACATTAATGAAATTCGAAGATAAAGTTCAATATCGACTGAGTAATCGATACTTATCATTACTATCGAACCACCAGGCTAAATCCATAAACTTCAAACTTGTCGTTCATTCGTCGTTTAATTTAGATATATGTTCGTTGAGTTGTGAATTTCTGTTTGGCCCTTAAGATTAACTGTGTACTCTTATCACATTCCTTTAGATTTTCATTTCAAATATGCATTTATTATGGACTGGGTGTGTATGATGATAACAATTAGGCAATTTGGAATTATTTCAAGGAAGGTGATAAATATATTCAATAAACCATTCATTGTTTTTATTTTTCACTATGAAAGAGAACCGTTGTTAAAATGTTTGAATCCCACCACTGCTTTGATCCCACGCGTCTCAATGCACGTTGTGAAATATCGCGCATGCGCAGTTACGAGCCCCCAAATGGTGCTATGTCCATTGCCGTTTGTGGACTCACTTAAGCTTTTAAGAGTTCCATTTTTAAGTTTTACAAATGAGTACAGGATACAGTCATGAATTTCTTAAATAAATAGATGTATTCATATTTTCAAGCGTTGGTAGCCCTGTATACTGGCCCGCCCCGTCACTTACAGACATCCCGCCGCAGAAGAGTCCCATGTCATCGTAGTTGTGTGGAGTATCGAACCCCAACCTCCACATGGATGACCTGCTGACCGGGTCCATGACCATCCCATGACCTCTGACCTGCGCCAACATCGCCACTATCAACAAATACTGCGACAATCCCATGATGATGATAATACAACAATTTCTACAACTCTCTGCCGCCATATAATTGTTTTATTTATATATACCTTCATATCCTCTGGTTGTAATCACTTATCTCTGATTACGTAGAATTATTTTTAGGTCAACAGATTTTGAGAACGGTATTGATTGTTGGCTTAATTAGAACTGTTTGTAGACACTCGAGATTCTTACCTACATTTTGAAATACACATTCAAGGTGGTTTGATATAAAAAAAATCTTAACTTATTTTTTAAGACGTAGAAAATGAGATGATTGTTTTAAATCTCTATTAGAATTTAAATCTACCAAAAAACACTGACTGTTAACCTATTTTAGCTTGAAAAATTCATTTTTGTGTTACCCCTTTATTAAATCGACATATATTACATAAATGTAGTAATAACTATATTGGCTATTGTAGTGCGTTGTAAGGGGACACGAGAAAAGTGCATTATTTTTACAGTTTTTATGGCAAAACATTTTTGGCCAAAATAAATAAAATATTGCTCCATTACAAGTATAGAGTTTAATTTTATTCAAATTCTGATATCAACAGTTGTTGAATATCCATCTTGATCATAGTGGCATTATCTAACAAACTTTTTAAATGAAGGGAAAAAGTTTTCATCAAATTCGAGAACACCGCTGACAAATATTCAAGAAATTTTGAGGTCAACATGTGAAGAAAATTAATATCAATGTTTGCACTGGAACCTTTAATTTATTTTGGCAAAAAAAGTTTTGCCATAAAAACTGCAAAAATATTGGCTTTTTCTCGCGTCCTCTTCCATCCCACCTTAGCTGTTTTTTTTTATAACTCTACAAATTCAAATATATTTGCATATCTTTTCTCATTAAAATCTTATATACCTATATGTAGGCGTTCAAGTAGAGAAATGGAAAAATAGCAATTTAAAACTTAAAATGTAGCATGTATATTTTTATAAGTAGCATTTTGTAGCACTTTGATATGAATGAAATTGCATCTTCGGTCAAGATAACTTTTTATTCTTTTAATCTATAACACAACACACGTATCGGATGGATTCCAATATATTATACAAAGCTCAAAGTTGTGTTTTGCTAAACAAACCCTTCAGACACTGAAAAAATCCCTTCTGAAATCTGAACCAACAATACCGACTTCTGAATCATCCCTTCTGACTTCTGAACCAGCCTTTCTGACTTCCAAACGAACGATACTGACTTTAAACCAACCCCTCTGACTTCTGATTCAGCCCTTCTGACTTCTGTACCAACCCTACTGAATTCTGAACCAACCCCTCTGACTTCTGATTCAGCCTCTGACTTCTTAAATAACCCTTATGATTCTGAACCAACTATTTTAACTTCTAACCACCCTTCTGACTCTGTACAACCCTACTGAATCTGAACCAACCCTTTTGACTTTTGAACCAGCCCTTCTGACTTGTGAACCAACACTTTTTAAATCTTAACCACCCCTCTGACTTTGATCAACCCTTCTGACTTCTTAAATAACCCTTATGAGTTCTGAACCAACTATTTTAACTTCTGAACCAGCCCTTCTGACTTCTGTACACCTACTGAATTCTGACCAACCCTTTTGACTTTTGAACCAGCCCTTCTGACTTTGAACCAACACTTCTAAATTCTTAACCACCCCTTGACTTCTGATTCAGCCTTCTGACTTCTTAAATAACCCTTATGATTCTGAACCAACTATTTAACTTCTAACCACCCTTCTGACTTCTGAACCAACATTCTAAATTCTTAACCACCCTTTGACTTTTGGACCAACCCTTCTAACTTCTGAACCAAATTCTGACTTTCTGGACAGCCCTTCTGACTTTTGAACAAACAATACTGACTTATGAACCAACCATTTTAACTTTTGAACCAGCCCTTTTGACTTCTGAACAAACCCTCCTGACAGAAAGAGCATCAAAGTGAATACTCTTATAGTGATGACAATAATACATCACTAGATATAATTAGACAGTGACCGCATGAAGTGAATTTTTCTACTGATTTAAACATAAAAAACTATTATTCTATTTGATTCACTTAAGAATATACATTTTGAAAACTTTTAAAAATTACAAACATCTTTTTTTGCAGTGGCAATGATATAACTGTCACAGCCCTGAGCTAGATTGGATGTTTATCTTGATTTGGATAACTTTGTTGGACCGACGTGACTAAAAGCACTGGTTAAGCAAACGTTATGTAATTAATGAATTAGAAAACATTGAAGCGGAATGCTGACTACTCACAACAAAGTTGTTCTAGTTGTGAAGTAAAGAGGCCAGATCGGGCTATAAAAGGCTTTGTTTGACTCTCATAAAGGGTGATACATTATGATCTGTTTCGGAGGAAGTTACTCTGTCCATCTGGACCATAGCAAGTTATAACTTAGGGTCATCAGTGGTACTTGTCCTAGTACCGAGTTAAGAGTCTTGGATTCGCGCATGTGCGTTGGTTAGGTTTGTTCTTGAAGTCGGCGTCACTCTTTGCCATGTATTCCTCTCGAGTAGATGTGTTTCAATAACTCCAAAGGA
Source organism: Timema cristinae (assembly GCA_039000515.1). Lineage (NCBI taxonomy): Eukaryota > Metazoa > Arthropoda > Insecta > Phasmatodea > Timematidae > Timema > Timema cristinae. The sequence continues at coordinate 23,905,429 of JBCFYV010000935.1, forward strand.
GAGATTGAAAACTAAGGACATAAACAGTGTCGAAAGTAAAGTCATGATCATACAGAGCAATTATTTTATATTTATTATCTAAGTGTTAAATGAAAATGAACCTACCCTTCCCCGCAAGCTATCCTGACAGATGCGGCCCACGAGAGGGGACAGGCAACATAACTTTAATATTAGTGTTATTTTAAAGCTATCGATAATATCTATCAATAGTGACTATTAAATACTAAACTATTTGTAGTATGATTACGTGAAAGTAGATAGTTTATCCAACCCACTTTGTTGGTCAAACTGTCTAAATTGTCATCCTTGCATTATACTGGACTGACGATAACGGGGGGTGAGGGGGGATGAAGGCTCGAATCACAATCTGGTGTGCAAAGGCTCTTCTTCTATAAATGGTTTTATGCTGTCCCTAAAAGCAAATTCGCATACACTTACTTTAAATTCCGCCTATATTATCCCTAACACGCTATCGTAATTAGTGGGTAAGACCTAAATGGGTAGTAAGATGCGGTGCCAAAATGATATGTTAATTCGTATTAAAGTTTGGGTGAAAAGAATGTACTATATTTATTTTAGATACTTATATTGGACTTGTATTTTTCCACTGGCATTTGTCTTACTACTTATGTGAGCAAGACACACAACATACATTCATTTAAAGACATTTGCTGAGCGAGATGAATTTTATTTAAATGCATTAGCACTTTCCTGAGCGATGGAAACGTAAAACAGAAAATAGGTAAAACCATCCCCAACGCACCCAGTTGAGATATCAAGCATTTTCCCGACCTCGATTGTCAGAACTGAACACATCAGAATATCTCTTTATCCCAGTGTTCTTAACCTTTTGGAAGTCATGAAACACTTTTGATGATAAAAAAAAAAATTGCAGAACACCTGTGTTGAAGTTTTATTTTTCAATTTAAAGAATATGGTATTCTATTGGTTTAGAAGTCAATGCGCGTAGCAGTCTTCAATTGTTAGAATCATAGTAGCCAACATCACTGAGAACTGTTATCATGTGTCAGCTTTCCCCTGTGGAACACTTGTAACCAGTTCACGGAACACCGGTTAAGGCCCACTGCTCTATCTGATGGTAAAACTATCCTAGAATTATTAACGATGATGATTTCCTCTAATATGAGTTAGTAAAACAACATTATGCAGCTCATGACTTTATGTTTCTCAACTTCTTGGTATTTGTCAAGGGATTCGCGCTCTTTATTTACATTTATTATTGATAAAGCTAGAAATGTGATATACTTAAGTGGCTAAATAATAATACGCACTGGGTTTTTTAAATACATTATCTATTGACATGTTTGATAACAACTTGTGAAGTGGTAACCTGAAATCACAGCCCCAATATTATCCTTCAATGCCACACTCAACATAGTTTTATGAAACCTACTCTCTAATGTGCTTTATTAAACACAGAGGTCACAAGCTGAAGTATAAACATATTTTGACTTAGCTTGGTTTGCATTAAATTTGATTTTAATTATATGTAACTCGACAGGCCTAGCAAGCCAGTAGTGGATATAAGTAAATCAAATGTAACTATTACAAGCAGCAGGTCTCAAGTATATCCTTGTTTAATCATCGATCAGACAACCTGGTGCTTAGTCTGGCCTACCCCTTCCTCCTTCACCCTGATACAGGCAAGAGTGAAATGTTGAGTCAGAAAATCTCTCCATTTAGTTCATGTTTCTTGTAAGTCACTAGTCTAGCTACTATGTAAAAATGCCTTCCAATGGTAAGCTTATATACAGGTCTGGCCTGTAACGATACCAGACACAGTCACAAATAAAATGTTTCTTAGGGTTAATGTGGAGTAGCACAAATATCTCACTCACTCGGTCAAAAAGTATCAATGAACCCACACATATCATCACGCAGTCAATTTCAGGTAAAAATACTCAGGGAGAGCGCACATGTGGTGCTCTCATTTTTATTCGGTCATGCTACATTTAGTTGTCCACATGTTTTGGTGCGGGTCTTCCATATTTTACTCATTCATTCTAATTTATTTGTATTAGAGTCCATACATGTTTTTATGTGACTCCCATATTCTTCACTTGGTTTGAATATAATCAATAATAAATAATTATCATGCTATTAAATTAATGAAATAAATAAAAGTTAGTAAGTCAGACCCCTATTAGAATTTAAAAAAAATTATTTCCTTTGTAATTATATTCAAGCAAATAAAATGGCAGCAAAATATATTTGCGCCTCAAACTATAAGTTTTCATTTTGTTTGTTTATTTATATAATATAATTTCTTCTATTTTTAAAATAGTATATTTAAAGAATGGTCAAATTCAGGGGAAAGTTTATTTATTTGTCTGTATTGGGGAGTGAAATGCCTTTTGCCACTTCTGATTCACTGGGAACTGAAAGAATCCCCAAAAAGGTAGACTGGGTGCTTATTCTTTCAGTTCCCAATAATTTCTTATGATTTTGCCCAGGGACTCTGTTTTGATTGTTTACTTTTTATTCAACATTATTTTTGTTTCTAAAATAAATATTTCAAAAATATTTATTTGTATCAAGAGAATTTTGATTTTTTTTAATGTACTTACAGGTATGAATTCAGATCTGAACTATGAATTAGGATTTTTATCTGTGGTTTTTCTTTCAATTTTATGTGTTTACCTTGAGTTACGTGATTTTGCCCATTTTAATTGCAAGCAAGAGAGTTGTTATTTCAGAAATGTTTGATACTCAAAATTATCTCTAGTTAATGAGGAAAAATTATCAATCTAATATCAAGAGTTGATTTCATTACTAACACATTTTAGAAATTCTAATAAAATTAAAATATCAATCTAAAAAAAAAAATGACATTCCAAGAACTAAGCACTTGCTAGACAAACCACATTATTAAAACTTTTGGAGAACATAACGTTTGCTAAATCACATTCATAAGCTCAGAGTTGGAACATACATAACATAAAAAATGTATTTTTTTAATTTTAAATAAAAAAGGGCATAACAAAGGTTATAAAAATCATCAATGTATGATTTTTATTCATGGTTTAGTCTCAATAAATCTTTCAACTCAAAAATAGTTCGTGCACATTTCCATTAAATGTAAATATCAAAACCCTTGTCGAAAATAATTAATAGTGGCAAATTTTATCTCGTCACTTTGATTTCTAACAATTGAACTGTCATGGTGATTGTAATATTTATTATCAAATAAAATTTGTTGAGATTCCAAAATATTTTTTTTGTTTATGAACAGATATAACATTATTTACTTTGTACAAACATTAACAAGAATAATATGATTACAAATAATTACATTTCATATACACTTAAAACAAACAAACAAAAATTCATATTTACATGTGATATGATTTTAATTTTTTTTTTCTCGCTCAAGTTCATCTTTATGTAGCCGTTTCATAAATGGATGACAAAAATGTCCTAAAAATGTGTTGTTTAGCTGCATTAAAAATATATACTGAACAAATCTTGGGAGGATTCCATCTTGCAATGTTCATGATCATTAAATTCCCCTTGTAGTTGGAAACATTTTGTCATCATAGCTTTCACACATTAGCCACTGTGTTTACTTTAACAAATATATAAAATGTATACAACAGACTTATACGTTCATGAAAAAGCCCAACAATTATTTAATTAAATCTATTTAACTACGGTATATAAATGAAAAAATTAGGAACAAATAAAATAACCAAGATAATTTGATTTTCACAGACAAAAGATGAACAAAGTTCAGAATTTGATTTGCACTGTTGCCACTGGACAATGTGGTAATACTTTACCTCTAAAATAAAAACCCTTTATTTTAATCATTAAACTCTCTTTAAAAAAACCATGAGTTATTTGTTGAGTGGCGGCAGTGCATGGTGTGAACTTTATTCCATTTTCATTTAGAAAATAAATTTGAATATAAAGTTTTTTAATATTGCTTTTCTATGTGCTGTTCCACTCTTAAATTACCATACATTCATATGGACACTTACCATCTCTTTCTAACCGATTGGTTTCATGTTATCGTCATCCTTTTTTATCAAGTAGAGTTGCCATTTTGTAGCTTAAAAACCAAACATCATAATTTTATGGAATATGCATACTATATATGACATTCACTGATGTATCTAGTGAAAGCAATAAAAACCACCAAATTAAATTTTAAATTTTATTTTTTACAAATATGAGACTTTCTTTGTGTCACAGTTTTACGAGTTTCCAAATATATCAAGTCATAAGTATATTTCCAATTGTGTGGGAAAATCAATAATTTGCTGGTGGCACTAGTAGTAGTCATGAACAATGCCTGCAAAGTCTACAATGGATATATTTCACACAAGGTTTACAAAAAATTAAAATATATTTTACCTCTTGAAATATTTAAAGTACTTAAAACATGAGAGAGTTATATTGTTAGAAACTATTTTTCTTTTGATTTTACATGGATATATTATGTGAAAGGAATTATAAGAACAGTTCAAATTTATTTTTGAAAAATAAAGGGGATCACTAGCACCTCCTATTTATGTGTGAGGGCGTTTTAAGTTGCAAAGCTGGAGACAGAATTTACACTAACCAGTCTTGAAGAACACACCATTGTAAGAGAGTAGTTGGGTTGAAAACTGAAGAGTTATGTCAGCTTCTCCCACCCATATAAAAATTCTTAATATTTTGCTACATGTACAATGTTTAGTATATTATTTTACATTCATATGGAAACCAGTATACTACTTCATTTGTATAGTTCAATTGGCTGCATTTTGTTGTAATTGTCAAGACAGTGTTAAATATTTGAAATTATATTTAGAGCAACCATTTATTATACCAAAATATACTTTTGGGCGAAGAAACTGGCAACCTAAAATGGTGGTCAATCAGTCTATGGCATTTTACACTAATTATACTTCACAGTTATTAATCAAATTAGTATTACCACAGTTGGTAGCACATGACAACTGAGTTAAGGATTACTGGTTTCATTCCAGACAGGGTCGAAGATTTACTATTGGTAAATTGTCATGTGGGGGACAGAATGTTTTGTTTTCTTTAGTATTAGGCACTTACTCTTAGCAACTTTCCCTGTTCTTTTCTTTATTTAAATTAGTGTGAGTTGCTGATAGGCAAAGGGAATGTGAACCAATGTCCTCTTGGAAAGACAAACACAGCTGTTTGAAACGTACCTAAGAAGTCTTGTCTACCAGTTATGAGCTATTATTGTTGTTTTCTGTTATTAATTTTGTTCATAATTGTAAAACTAATGTTGTAAACAACTTATTATATTATATACAATATGGATGAGTTAGGTAATTTTTAAGAAAATGCAAACACATTTGCATGGCTAGAGGAGGGGAAAACCTTTTTATTTAACTGACTTGTAAAAATCATCATTTTGACATACCACTATTCAAACCCCAACCTATGCATCACAGGTGATTTTATGAAGTTTATATTTAAAGTAGGCTTAGTATAGTAATGATTTAAAAAAAACAATTATTGACATAAATTAAAATTAAAATGTATTGTCATAAAGTGTTTAAACTTTGTGTAACTTAAATAATTTAGAATATATAAATTTTCAATCTGTCTTGAGTGGATAAGATCTGGCAACTGCACGCTACTTAGGATCTGTACTGAAATTTAAGAGTGGAATGGCTATATAGTACCTTCTTAATATAGGTACTGTACCTATAATAATCAATAACAAGGCCTCAAAAATTATTTAAAAAAAGTCTTCTTTAAAGATTTATATTAAATTTAGATAATAACTGACCAGTCAAATTAAACATCGCATGTCCACTAGCTATTCACAAATAATACATATGAAAAAGCACATTAAGCATATTATTATAATATGTCATTAAATAAATATGATACAATTGTAAAAAATGAAATATAAATAAAAGTTGAAATACTAACACACATTTACAAATATTTCCATATTTTAATACTTCCATGCATGGGCGTAGTAGCCAATAGGGGGGGGGGCAGCTGTCTGTCTCCCTCACCGCTAAATCAAGTAAATAAAATATATTTAACTAAAAGTAGAAATAAAATGTATGTGGAGAAAATTAAGTTTGGACATCATTGGTTTTAGAATCCCTTGATTATGGCAACACATACCACAAAAGTATTCCTTTATTATTATTATTATTATCACTAAGCTCTTCTCTCGTGTGAACGACTTGAACAGTGCTCCAGAAATACACATTTTTACAGTAGAGATGTCATTCAGCATCTTGTAGAGTGTCAAGTCCTGGCTAAGGTCGACAATGACAGGGGAGTGTCTCACTGGGCTATGCTTTTTGTGTATGCACACAAAAACTACATTAGAAAAAAAAAAAAAGGATTTTGGAAAAAAAGTTTTCAGCAAATCCAAAATAACTTTTATTAGTTTAAGATATGTTTTATGATATGATTTTTTTTTTGTAATTTTTCATTCGAGAAAACTTGTCTTAGTTTATATCTTGCTGTAATTTTCATATAAAAAAACTGTTTTGGTTTAGATTTTTTTTAAATAATATGAAAAAGGGTGCGTATTTTGTAATTATGTGAAATGTATTCATTAACCGCATGAAATTACTCCCTTATATCAATTTTTTTTTATTAGACTTCCAAGTTTTCAAATGACTGAAGATTGAAAAATTTTTTTTAACACTTGCATGGGCAGGGGAGTGTGCTTTTGCCCCCTCGCCCCCTAAATTTCTGGAAATAATTACAAAGGTAAAGTTAATATGTGACTTTTATTTAAGTACTACATTACAGGTTGACTGTGAAGTTCCCCTCCCCCCAACCCTTGGGAAAAATCCTGCTTCCATGTTATGTCGGTATTTTTACTTATAATTGTGCTTCATTTTCTACAATTGCAATGTATTTGTTTAATGACATACTAAAACTTTAACAAATCTATTAAATTCAATTTTATTATAAAAAAAATTTACCAAAGTAATTTTTAACATTATGTTTGTATGGTGCCTCTCCCTTAAAACAATATTACACCTAATCATCTTTGTTAAGACAAAATATAAATGTATGTCTGGTGCAACTTTAGTGGTAAAATGAAAATTTAGCACTAATTAATGTCTGTGAAATATGTTATGTGTGGAATGGGCAAAGTTCACTTTTTCAGTTCAAAGTGAAGTTGAATAGATTTGAATAATATTAAATATTTTTGAAGCTGAATCGACTTTGGAACACCAGCATTAAAAGTACATATTACTGAAAAATGTGCATATTGTAACTTGCAGTATAATGTAGCTTTATTGTTAAATATAATTTATAAAATGTTATATTTTAAACTTAATTAAATTTTTGTTCAAAGTTGATCATTTAAGTTGTTTTCAAAATTTTGTAGCTAATTTTTATCAATTTGGTTTATTGGCAACTATGTTATTTGACTAACCTCTTTTTTACTTCCATGTATCTGTGTCTAGTATTTGTTTGTAGGTCTGATTACTAGCTAAACCTCTCTGTCAATTATTAATTAAATACACTATTTTACACTATATCAATGAGTGTGGTGTGATTTTGTTTCATGGTCTATTGATCCTAATAATTTTTCTTATTTTTACTTTTTTACTTTTCTACATGAATTTGTGCTGTACACAACTGCATAAAATGATTAAAATTTAACAGAAATGTGTATGTGTTTAAATACTTTTATTGTTGAAGCTTAGTAATAATTGTCATATCTGGAATTTTACTTTCGAATCATAGTTGAAGCTTACAAATATTTAAAGTGAAACAAAAGTTTTCAAAGCTTTGTACACGCTTAAAAAGATGTGTTGAACATTAAAATTTGACTCGAATAGAATTTATTTAATGATGATATTTACATTCTTGAATTTAATATGTATTCAAGTATTTATTTTCAATCCAAGTTTCAAAACTACATTTATATTTGCTTTGACCTAAGTCTGATATCTGCTATAAATTGTATAGCCTACCTTTAAAAACAACTAAAAGAATTTATAACAAGCTAAATCACATTGGTTATGTGTTTTTTGTAAATGTTAGCCTCTTTCCCAAAATAATAGTTAAGGCTAAATCTTCTTTGAGTCACTCTTAGACTGACTGTCAGAACATGTCATACATTCAAAAGCTTCCACTCTCCCTCTACTTGTTTTTAATTTATGCATTAAATATTGTTATATCATTTTCAATAGGGTTGTAGAAAGCATCAAAATGTCGAGCTCATAGGTCAATTCGTCATAGTTTCAACTTCAATATTTACAATAACCTGCGCATATTCCAAACAGAAGAAGACTTTGGATATAATTATTATGAACATAATTGAAATATCCCACTAAATTTCACATATTTGAACAGACTAGTGATTAGATGACATCTAAAACGTAAGAATGGATAAATTCAGATATGTTAGCAATATAGAATATCTATAGTGTCCTTTGTTTTTTCTGTCTAAGCCCCCCTCAACCCCTTTTTTTTAACAATACACACTTGATGGGCGATTTTAAAAAAAAGCAGTGTTTGTGACAGCAACAAAAACCTTACCTTCAACTTCAGCTTCCACTTTGCTTTAAAGGTTTTAAGCTTCGCTTCGACTTTGAATTAAAAAATTACCCTTGCACGCCCCTAAATATAATTATTACAAATAAATATTTAAAAAATGTTCATTATAGGAATTTAGGACTCATCATTATACATACAATGTTGCATTGAATATTAAAAATATAAATAATTTTATCAATATAATATAATATAATAATTTTGAAAACATAATAGATGGCTGTTATGATTATAGAAATTTCAAGATTAAATTATTCATAATTAGAAGAGATTTCTATTGAATGCATTTAAAAAACAAGTGAAGAATGTTTTTAACACAGCTAGCTAAAGTAAGTGTAACAGAAATCAGTCTTACAAAATCGATGAACGTACAACCACTTAGCTTCGCTCAGAAGCACAAGCAGACCACTTGGGAAGTGGGACAAACTCATTTGATTCAGTTTTCCATGCAGACATCGGGGCGCACAAAGAGTTCAAGTGCCTCTGCCGTGGCTGTATGTTCTGCATTATCCTTTGATGATTTGCTTGATGAAAGTTGACAGAAATAGTCACTGGATGCAACACGAGTGAGCTTGAGCTATCAGAATTGGCATTTGGTCCGAACCCCAGCACCCCTAGGTAAGGCGCTAACACATCAGCATCCAAAGTTAAAGGAACATAATAGGATCCCTTATAGTCGAGAGCAAAAATGGGTATTCCATAAGATGGTGTTGTGGCAGGCCTGGACAGGGCTGGAGAGGCTATCAGAGGGTATTGGGTGGGTAGAGGTGGCGGTGAAGATGACATTGAACACGTATCACTGTCTCGACGTTTCAACGTCACCTCCTCATGATCATTGTTCATATCAGAGCTATACCTCTTCCTCTTCACCACCAGTTCATAATTTGTGGACGCTGTGCTAAAGCTATTACTATTGTTCTTTGAGTGCTTCTCTACACCGTGCTCTGCTGAGAACCTCTGTTTGATGTTGTTCTTGAACTTGTAGAGAGACGCATTGCTGCTGTGATCTGGGATCGTCTCTGGAACATGGCCAGTAGACAACTTAGGACTTGTGAGCATTTCCGGAGCTGACTTGGCCCGGAAAGGTTCATGATGCTCTCTTCGTAGTCCATGCCCTGGGCGATGACTGACACAGGTTGGATGCCACTGCTCCCACCAATACCAGAGTCTTTATTCTCGGTGTGGCCTGACTCGCTGGAGCCAGGAGAGCCTGTGCTGAGACCTGATGCTCCCAGGGGAATGTTCCCACCACTACTGCCCGATGATGTGCTCGTCGTCTCACCATTGTTGGTACGAGGAAAGTTGAGCCGATCATCTACAAACAAATAAGTCCAATGTTAAGAAAAATAGCGTTCTGCTGAGAGACTACCAAATGTATGCTATCCAGTATAAGAGTGGGGGTAACTGACAGCTAGCTAAAGATACCAGCTATAAAGGATAAGACTTGCGTACGTGGGGCCCCCCATAAACCCATGTAAGTTACATCATAGCATGTCTGAGGAAAGGTAAAAATTAACCAACTTTTTGTGTACGGCCAGACTGGGCGAGTGAGCAAGTGACTGTAAAATAAAATATAACATATGTGTTGTAATGAGAGTTGCAGTGCAAGTGTGACCTGAGTGACTCGCTTGAAAGATAGACCTGAATTTCAACATTTCTCGAACTGACTAGATTTGTTAGAGTCGTGGAAACACATTGAGAGGAACCGCCGCAGCACGCCGAAAGTAAGGCCAATGTATTTAGAGTTAGCGCGCAAAATTGTCAATGATCAACGGGGACTTACCTAGTAAATCTTTCAAGTGTCGGTAGGACTTTTTTTTTATTCAAGCTGCACATACAATAATGTGTCTATACCTCATTATTTCGTGAAGGAATAACATTGTTAGACACAAAACAATAAAGCATTTCAATAGAAAATTAGAGTTTTTTTCTTTCTTTCAGGGGTTTGTGGAGGCCCCAGGGCGATCGCCCCCGTAATTCCGGCTCTGCAGCTATACTTTCATGTATCCTTTCGCCAAACCAAATAATTTTAAAAACCATATTATGTTGAGTTATCACTTTTGGTACTAAACATTTTCACAACCAATAATTTGTTTTATTTTAAACGTTTATACATTATTGTAATATAAACTTAGGAAAATAACCATTTGGATTTTTTTTGGTGGAAGCGGAGTCTGTGGTTCACTTAAAAATGCTTTACAAATAAGAGATTCTAAAAGACTGTTTTCTATTCTTAAATTAAGATTGTGAACCTGATGAAATGATTGCGGTCTACAATATCATATAAATGTACTTGGTTATGTTCATGCGCATGTGTTTATTAAATAAAGAAGTTTTATTTTGAAATTAATATTTTGTATGGCTCTTTCTCTAAGTTATAAAAAACATTTATTTATTTTGGTGGCTATAAGAAGATCTAAGTGTGAATATAATCATCATCACCATCATCAACTGTTTCCAGCCCGTGGCCAGGTTCGTTTAGTAAAATGCCTCCATCATCCTCTATCCTTCAACCATTCTTCTTCTCTCCCTTGCACACTTTCTGTTATCTGCCTCCCTTGCAGTCTTTTCTCTACACACTTCATTTCCAACATTTTCTTTGGTATCCTAATTACATACCCATTCCATCTCACTCTTGCTTGCTCTAATATCTCATATACTCCTTGTACCCCTTAATCTTTCCCGGATAACTTCATTTCTAATCTTGTTTCTCCTCGTGACAGCTAACATGCTCCTCACCAACTTCATTCACATGGCTCCCACTTTTCTAGTCTCTCTTACATTCAATGTCCATGTTTCTGCAGCATCTGTGACAATGGATACAACACTTCCTTACACTTTAAGAGGATTTCACTTCTCCATAGCAGGTCTCTTACACTCCTATAGAACAACTCTCACTGCTGTCCTCTTCTCATTAAATCCTCTCTACTTCCACCTTTCGCCTCATTTACTTTTCCAAGATATTTTATGTTCTGTACTTTTCTCAGCTCTAATTCATCCAACTTTATAGCTTTACTAGGCCTTATCCTCTTTCTTGTCATAATCATCACTCCACACTTCGCCATTCTAAATTAATTCCAAACTCTTTCACTTCCTCATTCTATCCCTGTAACTGTTCCCGTACTTCCTCTTCCTTTTCTTCCCATACCATCAAGTCAACCGCAAACATCATGGCCTTAATTCTTTCCTCCCGAGTTTTCCTGAACCTTTGTTCATAACCATTTTTCCATTACCTTTACAAATATTAGTGGTGAGAAGTCACTCCCCAGCTTCCCTTCATTTTTTAATTGGAACCACTTTGTCTTCCCACTTAGTCTTAACACAGCTCGTTATCCTCGTACATGCTTTTTACTATCATTACAACCCCTCTTTCCGCTTCAACCTCTTCCATCGCTTCCAAACTTTATTTCTATCCACAATATCATATCCCTTCTCCACATTCATAAATATCATTTCCAAGTCTTTCCCATATTGATACCTTCTTTCCATCAACTGTCATGTGGCAAATATTAAGTCTATTGCAGACCCCTGTTCCCTAAATCCATGCTGTTCCTTTCTCCAACATTATTTCATTTTATTTTCCAGTATCTTACCATATATTTTTGTACAGCAACATACTAGCGTTATCCCTCTATGATTTGTACACCTTTTACTGTCTCCTTTCTAGAAAATAAGTATTATGACTTTCTTTTTCCAATCTTTTGGTACCTTGTTCTCTTTCCAAATCACTCTCAGCACCCTGCCAATGTATACCAACTTCACCTGCAGGTCTTAGCAATTCCACGGTCAGTTTGTTCACACCCGGTGCTTTTCCTTGTTTTATCCTATTTGAGGCATCCTCCGCCTCTTTCCTCCTCTCCTGCTATTTATTCCTGTTCCTCTGTTTCATACTCATATCTTTCCTTTTTCGGTTTGAACATCTTAAAATATTTCTTAGATTGTTCCTTTTATTCATGTCTTCTCTTTAACATTCTTCCTTCTTCATCCATCATTCTAGATTATTGTATTATCTCTTTCATCCTGTTTCTTACTTGACTATATAAAACCTTCTTACTCCTTTCCACCCAATTTTGCGGCCAATCCTTTCTGGTTTCTTGTACCACTCTCTTCTCTCTTTTCTTCTAATCCCTATATTCTTCCTCTGTTTCCTCATTTCTATTCTTAAAACTCCTTCTAAATGGTTTATTCTTCTCCTCTACTGCTTCCTTCAGCCTGTCGTTCCACCAGAGTGTTTCCTTCTACCTCCTTTTATTACTTGTCCTCACACATAGCTTGTTTGCAGCGCCCACCAAACTGTTCTTAAACCATTCCCATTCAACATCAACACTTTGCATCTTATCCTTGGATATTAAGCTTCTTGCCTTTATTAGGTATAGTTCTCTTTCCTCTTCATTTTTTAGCCTCCGCACCCTTATTCATCTTTCTTGTCTTACTACAGTTCTCCTACATTTCCATCCTCATGTATGCCAGCAACAACCTGTGGCCACTATCTATGGACACACTTGGTATTACCTTGATGTTTAAGGTCTGCCTTTCCATTTCTTCATCCATGATAAAGTAGTCTATCACCGACTTTTGTTCACCCCATTCCAACGGTATCTAGTTATATTACGGCTTTCTCGTTCCTTATATGACCTGTTTACTAATTTCATATTTTTCTTGCACATAACTCCATCAACCTTCTACCCTCCTCGTTTCTCTCTCCCCATCCTCCTTTCCCTAACAGCCCCTCATCCCCTCCTCAATTATTTTCCTACTTTTGCATTAAGATCCCCCATTACTACATGACACTCGTTTTCCATATGCCGTTCTAAATCTTCCTTTAAATTGTAATTTTCTTCTGTTGGGCACTGAACTTGAGGGGCATACTCTTTTATCACCTTTACATTTTTACCTATTTCAGTTATTGTCATCTTTATTATCCCTACCACCTCCCCCTGCAGCCCTTCTATCACTACGAAGACTACTCTGTGTCTCTCCTTCCTCCATCGTTTCCCATCCAATGAAGAACACTCCATTCCTTACTTCCCTCATGCCACCCTCCTCTCCATTTGATCTCGCTTGGATTCAGGACATATACTTTCCTCTCATACATCATGTCAACAATCTCCTCCAATCTTCCAGTCAGTGTTTTAATGTTTATAACCCCTATTCGTAGCGGTTTGACAACAATCTTTCCGATTTGGCATTTTACTTTGTTTTCTCAGGTATTTTTGTTTGTTTCGGCCATCGGCTTACTAAGCCTGTCGTGGCCAACACCTTAGTAGCGAGGCTGCCGCTATTAGGTACTTAGGTAGACCTTCACTTGGTGGCAACCTTCCCTAACTGAGGCTATGGGTGCTGATAATGACTTAGCTAATCATCACCAACCCTCTAACTCCCATCCCAAACAAGCTGGTAGCAAACTGGCAGACCTTGTTCCAAGCTTGTTGGTTTTGGCCCTGACCCATCTCCTGTTTCTCTTCTGCACCTAGCCTAGTTTCCGGTGAGATTCAACACAACTTCCACTAGATTACTCAGATTCAAGGTTACACCACTTGACGGTGAGCTCAAGATTGAGTAGGAGAGGCTTCACGAAACTCACTAGATAGGCTACTTGTGTTGCACTTCACTACCCCATTAGTGTGAATATAACATGTTTTAATTTATTATTTCATTCACTATAATATTTCTTGTTGCCAAAACCGCAAAACAAAAAACATAAAGGTTTTATTAATAATTAATGTTCTTTAAATTAGTTACAAAAATAACAATTTCATACAATAATCTCTAGGAAAGTATTATTAGAATCGCTTGATAAAATTTTTGATTGATAATATAGCATTACTAAGAAAATCATAATTATTTCCACATAGGTTAACATTAGTGATGTTTAACCTATGTTTGCAATAAAAAATCTGGTAGCTGTCAGTTACCACCACTCCTACTCTGGATAATCTTTAGAAGATATGTCAATAATAACCATCAAAATTGACAACTGCAGATCACCTGACTTAACATATTATGAATAAATGAAAGTACAGGATGATTCAAAAGTATCCCTACATAGAAAATAATTTGTTTTGTTTTTTTCTCTTAAATAACACGGGATGTGCCTAAAATGGTTCAAAGAGATGGGAAAGACCGAATTTACTTGTATAATGTCCAGGATGGTGAACACGTTGAGCACATTTTGTAATACTGCAATCAATAATTCAATTTTTTTTCATGCATTTAAACTTTTAATCATCCTATATCGTTAGTAACATTTATAGCTGTCAGATATGTTAGTTCTTAATAAATCTTTGGGTGGTTTATGTAGTTCTAACCAATTATAAAATTCAGGTAAACCGGCTTGATTCTTATTTTTGACAAGATACTTTTGTGACTTCACTAAGTTCGACAAAACATAAGATGACATTTAATACTAACATATATTTTATATGTGTAACTCACAGTAGTACAAACAAACCATACCTATCTCAATGCTACACCTAATGCTTATCTAGCATTCAATTTATATGACTTTGGTGTAGATAGTTGTAGCCAAGAGATAGCTATGATTTACTTCTACCACTCTTAGTGTCCTTTATTATTTTGGATTTTTATGTTCTGAAAGTTGTACAATTAAGTTCTGTAAATGCTTAAAAAATATTCATATCTGTTTCAGTAGTTATAACTAATGATGCTAAACAATATCAACAAAGAGTGTTCCGTTAGCTAGATTTGTAATGTGTAACCTTTTAAAATCTTGTCGCAGTGTTTCTGAAGATGATTGATAAGTTGAACACAGAGGGGATCTCCTGCAAAGAATCCTTCCACCTCAACCATGAAGTGCATAGTTTCCGAGAGGCACTCTTGGTAACCCAAACGGTAGTGCTCAATGACGATGGGACCCCTGTCTGGATGAGGATGCTCGGGAGCGTCTTCCTGACTTGGTTGCTCACAGCCTGCTGAAACATTACAATATATTGTAGTACAATGAAGATGTTTGTAATTTAACTAGTTCAACTCACTTGCAAGGCCTTTACTGTTGTTTCACGCCAGGCAACTATCGCCCAAAAACAATCACTGGCTGACTATCGCTCTGTTGATTAGCACAGCGGTAGATTGGGGGTTTCATTCAAAGAAACTGAGTCACCTGGCTCGACACCATTAGCTAGTAGTTGCTCATTATTGTCGATTTGTGTAGTAGTAGCCCATAAGGGCAACTGTTACACACCCAGCGCCTGCTTGGTTAATCACGTGTTTATATTGTTTCACTCACACGTGGCAACAGTTGCCGGCCAGTCTTCCAAGAGGTGCCAAACCACAAACTTGCTGTCGACTCTTATTCATGATATAGAAGGCTATCGTTCTTTATTTAGTTATTTATTCTTTGTTTGTTTTAATCTGCAGTTCGATCCCCAGCGCTTCTAAATTTTCTGTGAAGCAGTGGGCCTGGAAAGAGGTCAGTTAATTCAGCCTTGTGAGAACAAATGAGCTGCTAAAAGGAAAATATAGCAGCTCTGATCTCGAAAACTGATATTAACCAGTGGAGGGTCTGTTGTGCTGACTACATGACATCCTCTACGCACATAAATTAGCACTATCTTTGTTGTTATTATTATTATTAGCACCACGTCTTACTACCCGTTCGGGTTATACGCACTTACTCTAATGTGTAATGGTAGGGTGATTGTGAGATGAAATGAAGGACCTACAGTTTAACGTGGAATCCGAACCACGGTGGAGGCCTGGCACTATCTTTGTTATCAGATGGCAGCCACTTTGTTGGTAAGGCTCACGGCGGGATGACGCCATGGAGTTGTTTTTTTAGTCAACTCTTGTGCAGGTGTTATAGAAGAAACCCTTTTCTAGCCGCTCACTAATATACAGATGATTATAAGATATCCGCACTCTTTTTGTGATTTTCCTTCGCCGCCTCCTTCTCATAAAGAGCCACAAAAAATAACCTCGTCTTCTGAGTCCATCACAGCTGACCAATTTTTTCATTTATCCTGGTTGGGTTGGTACGGATTTTTCTGGGCGATTGACGTTGCTGGTGGTTGCTTGTTAATTCAAATGAGCAATAGTCAGCCAGCGATTGTTGATGGGCGATAGTTTCCTAGTGTGAAACAGGTTTTATTAGATTTTAAAAACATGTTTTACATTATAAATCTTATGACGATCTGAACAGTTCCTATATACCCAAAATTTCAAATAGTCGCAATGGGGTTATATTTGAATCTAGTTTTATAATATTAATATGATCGACACAAGACACTGAAAGATCAACTCATCGCAAGACCACGAGAGATCTGCTCATCATAAGAACAAGAGAAATCTGCTTATCACAAGATCAAGAGAGATCTGCTCATCACAAGACAATGAGAGAGTGGCTCATCACAAGGCCCTGAGAGATCAAATCATCGCAAGACCACGAGAGATCTGCTCATCATAAGAACAAGAGAGATCTACTCATCATAAGAGCCAGAGAGATCTGTTCATCACAAGACCATGAGAGAGTGGCTCATCACAAGACCACGAGAGATCTACTCATCACAAGACCATGAGAGAGTGGCTCATCACAAGACCACGAGAGATCTGATCATCACAAGACTATGTGTATATTTACCAATTTGATGAGTTTGCAAGTGTTTCATGTGTTTAATGGCCATCTCGATGATTTCAGTCTTCTCGATGCGACCACGCCCTTTCTTGAGATACTCCGCTGGGATGAGGCGTGACAGGTCAGCCAAGCAATTGTTCATGCGGTCCCTGCGCCGCTTTTCAATAATCCGATGAGACATCGGATCCTAAAAGAATAAATATATTCCTTACAATGGGCTCAGTGCAAAACAATCCTGATATTTAGTTTTATGATAAAATATGTATTTAGGTATAATATCAAGAGGGGAGACAGATCCTTTTTTGTCCGGAATGGGGGGGGGGAGTGTTGGGGGGAGAGGGGGCAGAGTTAAGTTTGGTTGAATAAAAGACACAGGGGAAGCTGTTAAGGGGGAACAAAATTACATTATGTCCAGGTTAAGCTAGAGTGAGGCAATGATTGAGAGAGCAACAGACATTAAAAAAATTAAATACAATTATTCTGTAGGCTTTATTATTGATTATTGATAGTGTGACAAGATTTTCCGAACAGTGTTTGATTAATATTAAGATAAAACAATGCAATTTGTGATTTGGGGATCACTGAAAACACAAAAGAGTTAGTGTGGTGAGTACTGATATAAAAGTCGGACCACTTTTCCAAACACTTGACATTTGAAAGAATTAGTGCTAATAAGTGAATTCATTCTTTTCACTATAGCAACACTCAACTAATTCCAGTAAGTGTTGAAAGCACACATATGATTTAAATGTTTTTATATCACGGTTGTTTGGTGATATTCTTTTACTCTGCGTAGCATTGAAAATGATCTTTCAGCTGTTGCAGATTTATCAGGGACCACCAATAACAATTTTAGGAGGATACACAACTCAGGAAATAGTGTCTTCGTTTCAGGGTGCATTTCTTTGAATTTATTTACAAAGTCTTCAACATTGTTTGGAGTTTTAATTAATTGTTTGATAAATTCATTTTCTCTTTTAAGCTTTGCCTCATCAATTTCAAATTCAGATATGGTAGGCCTATTTAAGATGTTTTCAACCCATGATGCTGAAGCTATCAGCAAACTCTTTTCCAAATGAAGGTATTTTTCAAATACATGCTGTTCAGACCTTATTTCATTCATAACGTTGTCTAAAAACTCATAATACATTTCTCTGTAGTATGCTTTAGCTGATTCAATCAAAATCATGACTAGAAGCAGGGCTTTGGTTCTGTTCTAACTTTTTGGAGATTTTCTCTTTCTTGTTACTGTTGGTTCTGAAAGGTCTATTATTTCACATTTTTTCTAACTTCGTCCCAAATACTATCAAATGCAGTATCTGATCTCTTGCTCTTTTTTTATACATTGTATTACCGCATTCACAGTTCTTTTTTTTTTCACCAATAAGGTCTGAGTTTCTACTTAATAGTATGGTACTGAGATTCTTAGTCAATGAAAACACCATATGACATAGATATATATATTTTTTTTAAAACACTCCCGTTTTAAATCTGATCTCAAAGTCTGCTTGCCTTAGAGCTAACATCACTACTCTTACAAGCCAAGTGTCTAGAAAATCTAGTTCAGCTGGATACTGGCTTAGAACACCAGCCAATGACGCTTCTCGTGCAGTTCAAGGAGTTAGACACAATGGGCGTGGTCCAACACTAGTCAAATTGTGCTATTTTGTAATTTGGGCAAACACTACAGACCGCTTGGGAGAATCTTTAACAATTATTTCTATATCATTTACTGACTTCCAAACATCCCCGAAACAAAGAAATTGATTTGTATACATCTTGTAATGCTAAGTTAAGAGCATGAGCTGCAAGATGAATATATAATGCTAATGGCTGCTCTATTAGTATTCTTGTTTTCACTCCAATTTTTGCACTAGCCATGTTGGAGCTACCGTCGTAGCACTGTTCTCGTAGATATTATAAAGTCGAACCAAGGCGCAGCAGTACATCCTTGACTAAACTAAACAATGTTTCTCTAGTCATTGATGATGTTTCCTATAAGTATAATCCAATAAACAACTTACTAATATTGAATGTGTCATAATCTACAGTTCGGATAGTTATTGACATTTGTTCCTTGACGCTAATGTCACTTGTTTCATCCACTATTAGAGAAATATATCTTTTATTTTTTATCAGCACAATCTTATTTCGGAGAATATCGTATGAAATTATTTTTACGATTTCATTTTGGATATCAATGAAGTGAACGAATTATTCCCTCATCAAAATATTTCCAGTTCTGGAATGTAATTTCCCCTCAAGAGGAGCTGAATGAAATTTCCTTCATTACTGTTACTGAGCCTTAAATGTTAATTCATGGCGTGAAAGAAACCAAGCCTAAGTAACATGGTCTGGTCTTGGATTGCTTGTTGTGAAACCAAATATACTACCAGGTTTTTTTTTGTTTTTTTAGCATTCCAATTTTTTATTGATTCTTTGTGACTAGGGAAACTTCGTGCTTTTTAAACTTATGAGATGCTTTTTTCCAACTATAATATTCTGCTGCTGCAAAGTGTCATGATTTGTTCATAATAAACAAGTTTTGTCTCCACTTTTTCATGCTTTATATTAAAATGAAGCCAAGGATGATCTTTATACCAATGAGTTTGAGGATGGTGTTCTGGGCTTTATTCATGTTACACTTGAGGTTGATGGCTTTACGACGCATATTTTCATTTCCATTTAAAGGTACAGATGAACATTGAAGTTGATGGCTTTAAACTTATTCAGTTATTTGAAAGGTAGATTGATCTGAGTTGAGGCTTTTCAACAGACAAAATATCTTCATGTTCCAATTTGAAAAGGTACAGATTGAACATCTGAAGGTTGATGGGGCTTTTTAACACACTTAATATCTTCATGTTCCATTTGAAAAGGTACAGATTGAACATCTGAAGGTTGATGGGCTTTTTAACATAAATCTTCATTCATTGAAAGGTACAGATTGAACTTGAATTGATGGCTTTTACGACATATCTTCATGTTCATTTGAAAGGTACAGATGACATTGAGTTTGGGCTTTTAACAACGCAAATCTCATGTCCATTTGAAAGGAAGATTAAACATCTGAAGGTTATGGTTTAAAACTATATCTCATGTCCCATTGAAGTACAGATTACATCTGAAGTTGATAGGCTTTACGAGCATATTTCATTATATTGTAAGTACAGTGGACATTGACATGTAAGATCTGAAGAAGTTACATAAAAACCACTGCAATACATATATATATATATTAGCACAGCTCTTAGTATCTGTTCAAGTTACACGCAAATTTTTTATGTCCTAGTCGGTTTTTAGTTAGGAACACAATTTTCAAATATGATTTAGGCTACACAAAAAATCCCTTACTATTATTTAGTAAGTTTTCTTTAGAAAAATAAAGATTTTTTGAAAGTCATATGATACACTTTTTAAACAAAAATGTTAGTATGTTTAATTTTCTTTAGTTTAATTTTGGAAATATTTAAATTTTCAAAAACCAGTCGTTTGTAAAATAATAAAAATATTTCCTGGCGTACGACCATGTAACAGCTAAATATAAAGTCTGTACATAAGCCATTAAACCATTATGACTGTAGCCCCAGGGAAAGAAATATATGGAGTCAAATAATTTTAAGAACTAATCATCATTTCGAGGTTGACAATTTCTCTTTATACGATAAAGTAAAATCCAGTAAGCCCTATACAATTAAGGTATAAAAAATATTATTCCCTAAGTTCCACAAGTATTTCCAAAATCTTGAAATTAGTTTAACTGGTAAGACTAGATCATAAATAGGACTTACACCCCCTTATACACATTTCGCTATTTCGCTATGACTTTACAATAAGCAGCTAGAGCTAAAGAAAATATAATAGAAACTATCAGTAAAGCTGACAAAATGTAATATAGTCCCTAAAATATTTATAGCAAGAAATAAAAAGTAAATTAAATCTCAACCATACAATGATATTTAAAAAAAATAACAATAGCCTACTCAGATTTAAAACGTATACCTTTTTCAACCTGGACGGAAAAACATTGTTAAAACTTTTTGTGTTTAAGAAACTTTGAAGCACTGTTTATGAACATACCACAATTAATAGTAAACAACACACCAGTCCATCTAGAAATGCGAATACGTTATGTGGGTCATCATTAACGGTCCTACATCACAGAAAGTGCTTTCTATTATTACATGTGCAGTGCCGCGCGCCTAGCTCTTATGCAACTTGTTGTACACGCATGCATGAACAGTTTTTCTATCCCGCGTTACGTGTCGAAACTTTGAACGCAATTTAATGGTATTAGCATAGTTTTCCGGATGTAAGTGTACAGGGATTTTGTATTACTCTTGGTTAAAACAAGCTATATGTGCAGTTTGGACTATGAGTTTCCAAACCTTTTGTATTTGCTTCGTCACTAGATCCACACTAATCCTCTCAAACATGGCCAAACAAACTTAAGACAGTTCTTTCAAATTGACCTATTGGATTCCCTTTCAAACCACAATCCTTCAGCACCCATTCATTACTGACTCCATACATACGAGTTTACCCACATACGTTTTTTTATATATATCTCATTCCGACTACAATCACCTTGATCTTGTGTTTATCATGATAAACCCACGCTTCAAATCCATAGAGCTAACACACTTATGTACCTCTTGGGTGGAAATATTATTCATGTTAAATTATCCCCCAATGCCCTGCCTTTAGAGAGTATGAAAACAACCTTTAAATATATTTTAGAATTATTCTATGTTCAACAAATTTCTTGCCTACAGTTAAAAAGGGTTAGTCCTCCCCCCCCCCCCCCCCCCCACCCGCATTGTCTAGAATCTTGCGCATACTCGGGGAATACATGTCGTAGTGTTAAAACCACAATTATTAAGCTATCGCTTTGTTATGCTCTACTGACTGACTCTATGACGTTGACCTTATATATAAAAAGTCAATATTTCTCATGATAATTATTGACCTTTAACATGATACTTTATCGACTGAAAATGTTTGATCTCAAACATGAAACACATTCATAGTAAAACCTTGAGCTATTGACGATTACTCATGAAAATTTCCTTCTATTCTTCTTGTTATAACAGGAGAAGCACGTGTTTTGAAACACGACTTGGACTACAGTGTCACGTGTATGGTAGGGAGGTCCGCTAACTTTCTCTCCTCTCGCAACTTCGCCGTGTTGTACGTGTAACAACAGACTATGTACACCTCGCTCTGCGTACAGTTCAATTGCCATAGGTAGAGCCTTTCAGAAAACACAAACATTTTTGGCTGCCAACATTGATAACATTTCAATTTTTATGTACGTATGAATAAGTGAAAGGAGATATAAGAGCACTTCTATGTACGTACGAATAAGTGAAAGGAGATATAATAGCTCTTTTATGTATGTACGAATAAGTGAAAGGAGATATAATAGCTCTTCTATGTACGTATGAATAAGTGAAAGGAGATATAATAGCTCTAATAGCTCTTTTATGTGCGTATGAATAAGTGAAAGGAGATATAATAGCTCTTCTATGTACGTACGAATAAGTGAAAGGAGATATAATAGCTCTTCTATGTACGTACGAATAAGTGAAAGGAGATATAATAGCTCTTTTATAACTGTCAAATGAGATTATTTTTATGTAAATTTGACTATATAATTACCTAGTACAAAAAAAAATTGAGTAAGCATACAACTAGACTTTTCAAAATTCCTAGTTGTTTCTTGCGGGAAATACGCCAATTTTGTACATATTGTATAGTAGTGTGTTTATAGTTATTATGCTATACCGCAAAGAGGTACAGAAAGTCGAGCTAGTTTGGAGGAAGATCGAAAAGAAGCAATAAAATTTTAAGAGATCCTTTTTTTTTAAATCCATGATAAACATTATTTAAAAAAAATAATACCATGATTAGAATTTTAAATATAAACAAAATTTTCAATACTATTTATTTAATGAAAAAAAATTTCTTAAAAAAATTGATGGTGTGCCTTTAGCCTTCTTCGGTGTACCGCGAGTTAAAAAAAAAGATCGATAATCGCTTATCTGGAGTAATCTTTTTTTTTTAGTAACACCACTAGCCTTCACTGGTGATCCATTTTTATTTTTCAGTCTTATTTATTTCAGATGTTTATTTATTTTGAGCATGAGTTGAATTTTTGCGGCAATAGTGTCAAAGAATAAGCATGAGACTAGTAACAATACATTTTAATATCTCAAAAAAGTATGATTAACTTTGTTTAAGCCCCTAATCCGTAGAATGTTCTTGACAAATTTATAACAGTTACACAATAGAGCATTTAAAAAAACTCTCAATGGCAACAAAACTCCGGGGCCTAGACATTAAGATGATGTTGTCCTCGATTTGTTAAATAAATTAATTAAATTTGAAATGTAATAATATATAACATAAATTTTAATTAAGTCAGTTGATATAAAGTTTAAATGTAAAATCCATAAACAATGCAGCAACATAGCCTGTGATAAGTATTTATCATTCATTATGGCATTTAAAAAAAAAAATTTAAGTTGTAGAGTTTCTTTCTATCTCAACTTTTTTACTTATATTTTCGACATTTTCTTTGTTATTATTATTATTATTATTATTATTTTAATGACAGTTCTTATATGCATATAGATTATGCTTGGAGTGAACTGTTGTCATTCGAATGAGTTTTATAGTGTAATTAAGTTGTAACCATTGTAATTCATTTCACTTTCATAAATGTGTAATATTAATGTTATGATCCACGCCTGTATTAGGACGGTTAGATCTATTTAGGCTACGTTTTATAAACTGCCTAGTAAAGAATCAAATTAAATCAGTTTTGTTTAACCTTTGGCTCGAACTATTCTCGCAGTTCTGTTTATAAAGTGGTCGGGATCTACTACACAAGTCAAGTTTGATCATTGTTGTCGGTATTATGTTATTAATTTTCCCTGCTTCCCGCTTCAGAGACCACGGGCGTCGTTAGAAGGTGAGCAGAGGTAACACGTTCCCCCCAATAATCTATTCAAATGGGACACTCTTAGTACCATAAAAGAAACCGTGATTTGTTTAACTCAGAAAATTTAAAATCCGGATGTATAGTCGTGCATAAATGATTAAGGTAACGTTTTTACATGACGGAGAATTAATTCCACTGTCATATTAGTCATATTATTATTATTATTATCACCACGTCTTACTACCCGTTCGGGTTATACGCACTTACGCTAATATGTAATGGTATGGTGATTGTGAGATGAAATGGAGGACCTACAGTTTAACGTGGGATCCGAACCACGGTGGAGGCCAGGCATTCCCACATTCACAAGCTGTGATTAATACACGTCTTGTCAGAGGTGAAGGAAGGGTTTGGCAATCAGATAAATCTGTGCCGGTACCGAGGATTGAACCCCGCACCCCAGCACAGAAGTCCGACACCTTACCCCTAGACCACCAGGTCACCTAGGTCATGTTGTTCCTTTGGTACGAAATATTTCCTAATTTAAAATTAAAATGAGTTCGTTCTGTCCCCTACAAACACTAATAATATATAATAGATAATGCATAAGTTACATTCTTTGTGAAACCTAGTCAATATATCAGAAGTTGGACAACTTATCATTAATATTTTGCCTACACAGATTGTGAAACTCTTGTCTTTTCTCAATGATAACCGTTTTAATAATATAATAACGTTATAATTAAACACTGATTTTGGAAAGCTCGAATAAATAATCGGTAATTGTTGAGAAGTCTCTTGAGGGTTTGTCACATTGATTATTGTGAGGTTAACCGCGAAGACCACTAAGAAATATGCAAACAGGCTGAGTACACCAACATGAAAGAACATCGGTATTTCAAAATACTGTAAAACACATCACGTTTGCAGTATTTGCCGCCTTTTTTTAATACGCACTTAATATATACTTTAAAAAAAACTAACACCACTTTACACGTTTCTTGTTTAGATAAGACGAAGAACGAGCACAGACGACACTACCGTGTGATACCTTAGACTAGATGATCAATGTCCTCCCACACATGCTGCAAACACGTGACACCTTGATATTTACCTCTTTATTAATCATTCTTTTCCGACAAGTCCTGTGTTGCTGCGAATGAGTGTGATGATGGTGATGTTCGCTTGGGGGAGATTCACCGGTTAAAAGTAAGTGTTGCTCCAGTATAGTTGCGTTGTGCGTCACCATGTTGCACATTTGTTATACGTTTAAGACAACTTTAGTTCGTAGACAACAATGGTCACCGTTTAAAACTAGACTGGCTCGTCACCTGAGGCGCCCGTTTATATAACGTGACGTTCGAATAGTATTGCTCACGCTATTCCACAATAGCTAGCTTTCGGATGAGTTCGGGTGGATTCGTTAAATGTTCGTGTCACGTTGTTGGGAAGAAACCCAGCAGAGCAAATTTTAAAATGAGTGAAGATGCTGTTAGGTGTTAACACATGTAAGGCGCATGCAAAAGCAACGTGCGTTTGTGTGCGTATGTAATAACATTATGTATAACTACGTAATCCAATACTTTCGCTACTTTACAGGAATAAACGTTTTTATATTTCAAACCTATTACACGTAAACTATACAATACGCTAAAGCTTTGTGTACATTCCGTGCATATATACATAAAATTTATATATATGTGCATGTATACATAAGCATATATATCCTGCCAGAGATTTATCTGAGTGCCAAACCCTTCCTTTCCCTCTGACAAGACGTGTATTAATCACAACTTGTGAATGTGTGGAATGCCAGGCCTCCACCGTGGTTCGGATCCCACGTTAAACTGTAGGTCCTCTATTTCATCTCACAATCACCCTACCATTAGATATTAGTGTACGTGCGTATACCCCGAAGGGGTAGTAAGACGCGGTGCTAATAATAATAATAATAAAATAAGCATATAAATTGGTTCAGTAGCATTAGAGGGAGAACATTTTCAACAAAAATCTTTGATCGTGTTTCATTCAATCTAAAAATATGTTTTGTTTCACTAGTTTATTCAGAAGGTTAGTAAACAAATATAATTATAGCTAATGTCTAAGCAAAAGATAAGTGTGAAAAAGCAGGGAGGATGATAGTTAAGAATGCCAGAATACCCTTTTAGCAGTTGAGAAGTGTGGGAAAGCAAGGTAGATGATAGTATAGGATGTCAGACTATCCTTTAAGCAGAAGATAAGTGTGGGGAAGCAGGGGGGGATTGTAGTATATGATGTAACACACCCTTTAAGCAGAAGATAAGTGTGGGAAAGCAGGGGGGGATTGTAGTAAATGATGTAACACACCCTTTAAGCAGAAGATAAGTGTGGGAAAGCAGGGGGGGATTGTAGTATATGATGTAACACACCCTTTAAGCAGAAGATAAGTGTGGGAAAGCAGGGGGCGATTGTAGTATATGATGTAACACACCCTTTAAGCAGAAGATAAGTATGGGAAAGCAGGGGGGATAGTAGTATATGATGTAACACACCCTTTAAGCAGAAGATAAGTATGGGAAAGCAGGGGGGATTGTAGTATATGATGTAACACACCCTTTAAGCAGAATATAAGTGTGGGGAATCAGGGGGGGATTGTAGTATATGATGTAACACACCCTTTAAGCAGAAGATAAGTATGGGAAAGCAGGGGGGATTGTAGTATATGATGTAACACACCCTTTAAGCAGAAGATAAGTGTGGGGAAGCAGGGGGGGATTATAGTATATGATGTAACACACCCTTTAAGCAGAAGACAAGTGTGGGAAAGCAGGGGGGATTGTAGTATATGATGTAACACACCCTTTAAGCAGAAGATAAGTGTGGGGAAGCAGGGCAGGGGGGGATTATAGTATATGATGTAACACACCCTTTAAGCAGAAGATAAGTGTGGGGAAGATTGTAGTATATGATGTAACACACCCTTTAAGCAGAAGATAAGTGTGGGAAAGCAGGGGGGGATTGTAGTATATGATGTGACACACCCTTTAAGCAGAAGATAAGTGTGGGAAAGCAGGGGGGATTGTAGTATATGATGTGACACACCCTTTAAGCAGAAGATAAGTGTGGGAAAGCAGGGGGGATTGTAGTATATGATGTAACACACCCTTTAAGCAGAAGATAAGTGTGGGAAAGCAGGGGGGGATTGTAGTAAATGATGTAACACACCCTTTAAGCAGAAGATAAGTATGGGAAAGTAGGGGGGTTGTAGTATAGGATATAAGACTACCCTCAACTCAATTTAAAGGGTGAGTCACAAAAGTATCCCCGTACAATACGATGCATGCGCAAGTGAGTAAATTTATAATAGGGTATAGTATTGTAATAAACATGTTCAGTAAAAGACGAGACGTGTTTCGTTACATTCTGGCGTTAAAGAAGGTGTTGAAAGTGACCTCCCTCGGCCTCGAGACCTTTGAGCCTGGGTAAGCATGTTTTGGTAAACTCTCTGCAACAGTGTACCATCGATGCCCGCGATACCGTTACGAATGTTCCCCTGATAGCCCCAAAGATAATACGGTAGTACAGTAGTACGGTAGTACGAAGAACGTAGGGGCCACAATTCGGGCCAGCGCTACTCGACATATGGCAAGTGGCTTCATCTTATTGAAATGTGCACCACTCTAGCTAGCACTTCAGGGGTTAATACATTGTGCGTAAGGCCGGTGTCACACGATGCGGTCTGACGGGATGACTCCTTCCTGTCACACTATCCTTCCAAAATGGATAGCTGAAGTAAAAACAAGCTCAGTCTTGCTGTGTGCAGTGTGCATAGCTGAAGTTGAGGAGCTATTTTTAACATCTTTGTGGTTTATAGTATTTTTCATAAAAGTTGTTATCATAACGTAATTCAGATGTGCTAACATATATTCTAAATTTCTCCTGGTGCCAGTGAAGACGCACATATAACCTTTCGGGTCAACGCTGGTGAGATTATCTTTACTTTTGGATGGATACCGACTGCATTCACAGTGAGAACCGGGTTTGGGGAAGTCCCTACTTGTGTGGATACGATACTATCGCATCCACCCAATCGTGGTCTGACTCTCATATAAGCTTATTTAAAATATTTAATAATATTTTTTCGTCCCTTTACAAATTACTTTTCAGGAAAACTATGTACAGTAGCCCCGTGGCTTCTTTGGTGCTGACTGACAGCTAACAGCTGACTTCTAACAGTCAACATTTAGGTATATACTTAAATTTTAACTGTCAGAAGTGATAGCTGCTAAACACATATTTTTGCAGATCATATAGTTCGGCGTAGGGATACATAATTTGGTCTGGTACCTTTTCAAAGCTGTGAGCTGTCAGCACCAAAGAAGCCACGGGGCTACTGTACTTGTCAATTTGAAGGGTGAGTTTGTTTTCTATCATTGAGATGGTTCAGGTCCTGTTTTATAACAGACAGAGGAAGGCCATTTTCAACTGCCGGTCAATTTCAGTAATTTAGATTATGTCCTTGTCGAGAAAATACTTTCACACAAATATGCAGATACAAAGATCAAAATAAATTATATTCCTTCATTGCTCAAACAGAATATTAATTTTTTACAACTTACCAAAACTTGAGTAAGTCGGAGGAAGTGTGAACAATTGGTTCACAGCTATAATTATGCTGCGGTCCGATACTCTAGCTCAGTGAGTAGCACGTCTGTCTACTGACCTAAGGGTCCCTGTTTCGATTCTCGGTATGGCCACAAAATTTGTCGTTAGTGAAAAGTGGATTTACTCTTTCACAGTGATGAATTAACGGCTAAGGCCTAGATGTTGTGTATGTTCGTATGTTCTAGATTTAAGATTAGCGTAATTAGTATACAGGCGTATAACCTGAACAGGTAGTAAGAGGAGGTGGTAAAAGAAACTATAGTGCTCCTCATCTGAAATACTTTCACAACTCACAGTTTGAGAAACCATGTACTAGACATTATACTTTTTTTATGTTTGGTTGACGTTCTATGTGTGGGGGAAGGGGTGATGGGGGATCTTCTCCACCCCCCACCTCCGAAGACTCAGTTCACAGACATCTCCATATGCTACTAGCTTGCTAGGCTACAGTTACTTAGGCCTGTTACTATTTAATTTCGAACTTTTCCTATATTCTGTGCGTGTTTTAGTTTGAAAAAATATATATATATATATTTTCATTTTTCTACGATATCGCGGCTTGAAAATATTCTGTAAACTATAGTCTATCAATACCATGGTATGAGTGTTTGAGTTAAGTGAGATCCATGATCTAACACAATTTCAATATGTAGTTGCATTTGTTGCGGAGGATATTTTCAGGCCGATAGATTAGGGGAGGAGAAACTTTCCCTTAGATAACCTTTATCCCCCTCCTCTAAACTCCACCCACCCACCCACGGTGAGATTAAATCCTGTCTATGTGACTGCTATGTGTTATGTTGTTCTATTGTAATAGTAGTGATGATTTTTTTTAAGGTATTATTTTATAGCAAAGATCATACAACATAAATATGCACGTACTCAATAAATATATCTACATCAAACATTTTGAAAACTTTAATGAAAGTTAAAGTGAAGTGGCAAAAGGCTGGGAGGTACAAAAACGTTCCTTCACAAACGCACAGTGAGTGGTGTGACAGCATTTGACTGCAAGTGTTTTAGTTCACTTCCGGTTGTCCAGTCATCCCTTTCTGCCGCAGCATGCTGCGGTGGATCCTGTTGTATCCGGTTCGACGGGATAGTCTGTCAGCGTGACACCAGCCTAGAAGCGTTCAGATATTCCCAGGTACACTTCTGTGTTGACAGTCTCCTCAAATAATATGGGCCCTATGGCATACCGCACTGCGGTTTTTGCGGCATGGAACGCTTCTGCGTAGAGTATGTGGGGATTTTTAGTTGTTTCTTTTAGCACCGCGTCTTACTAACCGTTCGGGTTATACGCCTATGTACTAGTTACACAAACGGGCTAGGGATTATGAAGGCTTATTTGAGAGGAAATTCACCCACATTAGCGTGGAGGGAAAGTGGAAAAATCATTTAGGAAAAACAACCCTCAGTGCATCCAACCGGGATCAAGCCGTCTTCGGTAGTCTAGTTTAACACAAAAGTAGCGCGTTATACCACGCGGCCAACGAAGCGGGTGATGTCGATTTGCCCGGTACTTTTGAGTTTTAAGAGTTCATATTCCTGGTTAAATGGAACCAGGCTTCATTTGACATATAATAATGAGTTGAATCAAGCGATGCTGTCAAGGAACCACGTAGAGTATTCTACACTTTTCACGTCTTAATCTGTCTCTTTCAACTATTGCACGCACGTGACACAATAAGGCTTCAACTTCAAAGTGTGCAATACACGAACACATTTCGTTTACCTAAATTGACTTGCTGGGATAATTCCCAGATACTTTTCTTGGGGCTTTGGTTAATCTTTGCAGCAATGGAATAGCGGGCTACTTTTACGTGACTCACCCTGTATAAGTTTTGATTAGCCGATTTTTTTTTTTTTAATATTTAGTAACTATCTAATCTTTACTATGGTTGAGAACATTTAAAAAAATACCAACACAAGAATATCAATGAATTTATCATTAAAGCATAATTATTTATTCTAATGTCAACAGTTGGATACTGCGAACGCACAGGTTAATCTTTTTCAGATCAGTTTAAATAAGCCTTTCACATATTTTAATTGGAAATAACTTTTTCTACTTTTTTTTTTTTTTTTGCAGAGCGTCATACTATCCGTTGGGTACACACGCACGAGCTAACTATGACTCGACTCGGTGGCCCAATAGTATAAGGCGTTACTCTCGCAGTAGACTAGACTGCCTGTGACGGGGAGATCGAGGTAATCTCGGTCGGATGTACTTTCCAAAATGGTTTTCCACTCTTCCTCCGCGCAAATTAAAGTACACTTCGTCTAAAATATAGCCTTCATAATCCATAAAACCATTAGTGTAATTAATAAATAATCGTATAACCCGAATGGGTAGTGAGACGTAATGCTAATTAAAAATTAGTCATGAGAAAGTCATCCTTAGTTAATTAAGTATTAATTTATTAAAATATTTAGATAACTATTATTATTAGCACCGCGTCTTACTACCCGTTCGGGTTATACGCACTTACGCTAATGTGTAATGGTAGGGTGATTGTGAGATGAAATGAAGGACCTACAGTTTAACGTGGAATCCGCACCACGGTGGCGGCCTGGCATTCCCCACATTCACAAGATGTCTTGT
This sequence comes from Timema cristinae, assembly GCA_039000515.1. Taxonomy (NCBI): domain Eukaryota; kingdom Metazoa; phylum Arthropoda; class Insecta; order Phasmatodea; family Timematidae; genus Timema; species Timema cristinae. Next base: position 23,936,749 of record JBCFYV010000935.1, read on the forward strand.
CAGAGGTGAAGGAAGAGTTTGGCAATCAGATAAATCTTTGCCGGGACCGAGGATCGAACCCCTGCCGCCAGCATAGAAGTCTGACACCTTACCCTAGACCGATTTAGATAACTCTTTTGACTAACTATACCCATCGCTTTACGAGGCAAATAGGAATAATTATTTTTAAAATAACTTTCAATCAATGTTAACAATGAAAAGTATTTTCTTAGGTGCCGCAGAAGGTTATACGTAAGGTGATTGAAGTATAGTATTATGATGTGTGCTAAAGACCCCCAGTAAAATGCAAATCATCACACATTGCATTCTGTTATCTTTCATACACTTAATTGTCATAGTTTTCTTATCAAAACGGATACAACAAAACAATAAGAGCGAACGTTATCAATTCCTCAAAAGTATCGACCATAAATATGAATGAAAAACTGAGTCGGTTTAAACTTCTGGCGAAAGTGAATTAAATCAGATGTTTAGAGAGGCCGGTGGGCTAGCGGTTAGCACGCATTACTCTGACCCGCTAAGCTGGAGTTTAGTTCCAGGTGGGTGCGTTAGGGATGCATGTATTTATGTAAATATGGTTTTCCAAACTCTCTAAATGTAACTACATAGACATTTCGTTTAGAATTTTACTGCACCCATATTGGTGGCCACTCAGACAAACGTAAAGTTGACAGAGAGGTTGGGGTTCATATCTCGGCCGTTTGTACCGAGATTAATTTTCTTCCTAGATGATCTCCCATTCTCCCTCCAAGCAAATGTGGATACATTTCCTAAAAACATCAACTTATTGCCCTTTTACTTCACTATCGTTATTTATATGGTTATTGCCAGGATAACATTAGGATGGACCTGAAATCGATAGGTTGTAGTGAGGTGGAATGGATAGAATTATATTAAAATAGATAGAGGGTGTAATGAGGTGGGCTGGATATAACTAGTTAAAGATATATATATATATATATATATATATATATAGGGTGTAATTAGGTGGACTGGATATAATTAGATCAACATAAATAGAGGGTGTAATGAGGTGGACTGGATATAACTAGCTCAAGATGGGGATAGGTGGCTTACTTTTGTAAGTGTGGCAATGAACTTTCGAGCTATCAGTACCACAAAGTAAGAAAGTATAATCCGGACGGGTAGTGTACTACCCACCCAGGCTATCCACATATTTAAGCTAATGGGGTAGGAAGGGATATGTCGCCATTAAATTCCAAGACATCCTCGACAGATATTCAAGAACTGTTGATATCACCATGTGAAAAAATTAAATATTATTTATTTATTTATTTAGCACCGGGTCTTACTAACCGTTCGGGTTATACGCTTAAGTACTAAACACGCTAATGGATTAGGAATTGGGAAGGTTGAATTTAGAGGAAGTGAACCCTCATTTGCGTTGAGGGAGAGGGGAAAACCATTTAGGAAAAACCACCCCCAGTTCGCCCGACCGAGATTCGAACCTCGATCATCCTGTCCTCGGCAGTCTAACTCAACACGACTAGCGCGTTAGCCAACTACGCCACCGAGGTTGGTAAATTTAAATAGCCCAGATGCGCAATATTATACTATTACATACCCGCCTCGGTGGTGTAGTTAGTTGGCTAACGCGCTTGTGTTGAGCTCGACTGCTGAGGACGGGGAGATCGAGGTTCGAATCTCGGTCGGGTGAACTGGGGGTGGTTTTTCCTAAATGGTTTTCCACTCACCCTCCACGCAAATGCAGGTTCACTTCCTCTAATTCAACCTTCCCAATTTATAATCCATTAGCGTAGTTAGTACTTAAAGCGTATAACCCGAACGGGTAGTAAGACGCGGTGCTAAATATTATTATTATACTATTACATCTAAAATACTTCCTTTCTCATCCCTACTCATTCCTACTCATCCCTACCCCGTCTGCCGATCATCCGTCTGGCGACGTCGTGTCATTCTTCATGTCACAATATGGATGGAAGGGGATTGACCTCCTCCAATTCAGAGTGAGGCGCCTGCTGGATATAGGAGGCGGGCTACTTTTCCGTGGGCCACCCTGTACTAATTGTTCAGGTTAAACGCATATATACGGCATTCACGATTTACCTAGATGACAGTTCGAAAATCATATGTTTAGGTTTTGGGTTGCCAACACTTGTAATAGATCACAGTTTTGTTATAAATGTAAAGATCTTTAATTACCTGTTATATATTATATTTAAAATAACGTAAACTTAAGTTTTCTCATACTATTTCATTTTTTTAAATAATTTCTTTTTATCCAACTCAAAACAATATTTTAAACATAATTAAACGTACTTATTTTTCGTTTTGGAACGTTACTGATTTTGTGTAATATAGTGCACACACATCAATATATTTTATTACAGGCATAGTATTTACTGGGAAAAGAGAAAATTGTTGTCATTTTTTAACATAAAATAAATGATTTTATGATTATTTGATCGTATTTTGAAATATTTAACTGAATAAAATATTTTCATCAACTGCGTGTCTGCATAATTGTAAAAAACTTGTTTACCGTTATGTTCAATCATATGGTTTAGATTCGTCAGTCGCCATTTTGAAGCTTTGTTCGTTAGAAGTTTTTGTGAAAGTGGTGTGAATATTTTTTAAGGGGAATAAAACTATAAATAAACTTTGTGTCCGACCTCAAATAAATATATAAATAATATTGGCCTAAATTACTGTTAACTATCACATTAATATATTACCATCTGTTTTCATTACAGTGATCCAAAGTGATAGATGTCAGCTGTTGGCGTAGTGATATATTAGGGATTACTTCTAGTAACATTTAGAGCTGTCATCCAGGTAAACTTAGCTCGTGAATGGCGAATATATCGCAAGATTGACGCCTTAGAGCGGAGTTTCTCAAACATTCGGCAATCGTGTAGTCCTCCTGGGGTCATGACCTAACAAACGTATCTCTTCCAGGGCTTCATAAAAAATAATACCTGCTGTCTTGGAAAGAATAGAACAGCGGTTTTCAAAGAGTATTCCGCGGGCACATTGACTTGTCGTGAATGTGTCAGCAGAGGTGTACCGTGGGAGTTTGGGAGAGGATCAAAAACCAACGAGAAAAATCTAACAAATAAAAATAAATATTTTTAAATTCATGATCAACATTATTTTTTTAAATAACACAACTATAAGAATTTTATTTATTGAATTTTTAATCACAATCTTAATACTTGTTATTTTAAAATATCTCCTTGAATAAAAAAATGTGAAATCTTAACATAATATTTTTTTTTCTATTAGCTATTTTGTCAAATGTCCCAGAGGGAGCTCCGGATGTAACTTCTGTTGTGTGAACGTGCGGGGTGCATTGAATCACGTTGTGGGGACTAGTGAGTCAGGAGGGGAAGGGGGTCCACCGTTCACGTGGATGTGTCAGTGTCCTGTCAACACGTGCGTGTGTGTTGGTGTCAATGACAGAGAATATGTGCTATCTCGGCTCTGTTCATATTGATCAACTGGTGGCCGTTTACGATTCATATGTTTTAAGCTAATTTTATTAATTTTAGCACCGCGTCTTATACCCGTTCGGGTTATACGCTTAAGTACTAATTACGCTAATGGATTAGGAATTGGGAAGGTTGAATTTAGAGGAAGTGAACCCACATTTGCGTGAAGGGATAGTGGAAAACCATTTAGGGGAAAACCACCCCAGTTCACCCGACTGAGATTCGAACCTCGATCTCCCCGTCCTCGGCAGTCGAGCTCAACATGACTAGTGCGTTAGCTAACTACGCCACCGAGGCGGCTTTTAAACTAAATGAAAGATGTTGTGTATATGTGCATAGGCTTATATGTTGAGAGAGAGTTGTACACCCCGTTTACCCTGAAAGGTAAGAGTCTTACCGTAACTGACTATACTATGAGCCTAAACAGGGTGTTTATAAAATAACTTCGGGGTTTCAAAGCAAATTTTATTAATGAAAAATACAAAATATCACTTTAATAAATATATGGATAAGGACTTTTTTTTTACAAAATGGTATCCCACTTTTTCTCCATGCAAATGGGGTTACGTATCTTATAAAACAACTTAAATAAGTTAACTTATTCTATGTAGCAATGTAAATATTCTCTCAAATAATATTAAATGATAAAAATATTTCAAAATTATTAGTCCTACGCATTTAACCTTGATATTTCAGGCAAGTTCGAATAACTCATTTAAATCAAAATATACAACCATTTTATAAACGTCAGAAAAGAAGGTTGACTGGATTTGTTAAGGACTGTAGGTGAGTGGTGGCCTGATCTTGAAATCGTGGCCCACTCACTTGAGAGAGAGGTTTGAGTTCTGTCCACCTAATTAGCAGTGTGCTTTCTATCATGCTGTCTTAAATTTCAGATAGAAACTATCATCGTCTCATGTCAACATCCCTCGTAAAATTCAAACTTCCTCAGTTATTGTCGTTCAATGGTTTTGGTAAAAAATAATTGAAGGTTTGTTAGGTTAGGTTAGGTTAGGTTAGGTCAACAGCCCTGGCCGCAACTCGTACGCGGCTCTAAAAATGTGGGGCCATAATTCAACTGTCTCTTTAGAGGTAAACAACTCGTGCGGTCGCAACTCACCTGTAGCCGCTTGAGGAACCATTTTGTTTATTACTTTATATCACCGTACAAACGAAGAGTAGATAAATAATTATTATGACGGTTGATAAAATTGGTATCGAGATTCCAACCGAAACGTTCTTTAGATGTGTACTCGATCCCTAAAAGTTGTTTCGGTGTACTATCGTACATAAGATTAAATAATCAAATAAATACACAATTACTTTAGATTAACAAATCTCTCGTTGGTAAATATATACATTTATTCAAAACGTGCCATTTTCAAGTAGACTTGCTTTGTCTCCCAGCTTCTTTGGCTAATTGTCGTTACCTCTAATATTAATAATAATCATGTGTTCACAGGTTGACTAGTAGCTTGACGCAAAGTAACCTGCTGACTGGAGTTGCTACCTTTCTTGCCTCGTGGTGTAAACCCGCCTTAAATGTTCGACTACACCAGATTTCAAACCGAAATGTTTCAAAAGAGGTGAGAACTTCAGAGATGCCTCAAAGGGCCAAAGGAAAGTGTATCTTGTGAAATCAAATGAGGGGTTTAAAATATAATTTATAGCTAATTTTGAATTGATTTGTTTTGTCAAATCCTCGTCGTAAATTGTTACAATTTTAAATCCTTTTTCCTTCGAGTTTTATCACCCCTCCATATACTACCCTTATTTTATCACCCCTCCATACTACCCTTATTTTATCACCCCTCCATACTACCCTTATTTTATTAAACTAATGATGAGGAATTTATAGTAAGTGTGCTCCCATTTTCAAGGATAGAGAGAGTAGGAAACCCTTTGGGCGGGGGGGACTCTCATTTTAGTCAGTTTGGATTCGAACCCCTACTTCCCTACTACCGGCAAACTAGATTAGATGAGCCTGACACTTTAGTCCACAAGCCCACCTATGTGGGTTGTTATGACAATTTAAATGTTCACATATAAGATATAGTAAATTTAAATAAAGTTTGTACATTTTAAAAACGTATTTCTTTGAAATGAATGTTTTTGTGTAGATATAGTTGAGTAGTCTATGAAAACCAAACAAATTCTCAAATATTTTCAAACTTAAGAAAGTAGAACGTTACATTATGTATTGTTTACATTAGAATGTAGTAAAAATAGCAATGCGAGAGTGTGCCAAGCCAGGTTAATTGTTTTTATTTAGGACCATTGTTGGTATTTAACCTGTTCACTTTGGTTTAAAGACATAACATCTTCCTCTAAAATACAGTCCAATTTTCATAGGACAGATACAAAAGTTATCAGATCTACTTTGACGCATTAATACGCCACGTCATGTGGTCGTCAGCCGTTATTTTGGTAGATTATATTAATACCTATAAAATAGTAGTAAAATTAAAGAACAATGTGATCAATGTTGGCATTTTCTAAAAGTTTACCCGCCTCGGTGGCGTAGTTGGCTAACGCGCTAGTCGTGTTTAGCTCGACTGCTAAGGATGGGGAGATCGAGGTTCGAATCTCGGTCGGATGAACTGGGGGTGTTTTTCCTAAATGGTTTTCCACTCTACCTCCACGAAAGTGCGGGTTCACTTCCTCTAATTAATCCTTCCCAATTCCTAATCCATTAGCGTAATTAGTACTTAAAGCGTATAACCCAAACGGGTAGTAAAACGCGGTGATAAGTATTATTATTATATCTAAAAGTTTATTCATACCAAAATCTTACTATACCTCCTTAATGCCTTGCCCCATAAAATATCAATAACCTTGATGTTAAACGTAAAACTAAAAAATATCAAGAAAGACAGGAAACCACTAACAATAATACAAGACATAAAACTATGATTCTTGGACGTTTGAAAAGTGTTTTGTTTCGTAAAAATAAAACATAATGGTTTTCATTACTATTGCTAAACTATATAAAATATTAATGCTTTGGCCTTAGGCGACCACAAAAACTACAACACTTAAAAAAGTGTATTAACTATCGTTTCCCCCGCCTCGATGGCCGCGTGGTCTAACGTGCTACTCTCGTGTTGGGCTATACTTCCGAAGAAGGAGATATCGGGGATTTATCTCGGTCGGGTACACTGAGGGTTTTCATAGATGGTTTTCCACTCTCCCTGCATGCAATGTGGATGCATTAACTCTAAATTAAGCCTTCCTATTCCCTAAGCCTGTAATTAGTAAATAGGTGCATAACCCGAACGGATATTAAAATGCGGTGCTAAAAAAAACACGATCGATTCATCTCTGTTGATATAAAGAATGGGTTTGTATATGCTACAGCCCAAACCCGATTCCAGGACAAACTGGTTCGGACTAGGCCGATATGATATATTCTGCCGCTTGTATGATAAACGTATATAGGATGTTTTTAGGCAGTATTAGTTTTCTTTCTTCTTAACCCATACGATGAATCGGCCTTGGACATGTTTCATCATTCACAGTTTGTGCACAAATGTTGTCAGATGTTGGCCTAATAAAATTGTAGGCTATACTAATTTATCCTATGAGCTAGGCCAAAATTTCAAGATTAACGAATTTAAACTAGGTTAAACTAAACTAGGACATCCTGAGGCTCTTAGGATGTATCAATCCGGCCTAGTCCGATCTAGTTTGTCCTGGAATCGAGTTTTGAAGGTAACATATACATGTATGTTGAAGTATATAATGGTTTTGTATACACAAGGCCGTAGCCAGCCAATATTTTCGGAGGGGGAGAGGGGGGAAGGGTTGGCGGGTAATCCCCCAATTTCCGTAGGCTGACAAAAATTTAAATTTTAAACACCTCTAGAATCTCTCTGAAGTGATTTTAATGGCCACATAGCCCCCTAACTGCCGAAGGCTATAAAAATATATATTTAAACAACTATAGGAGGTATCTGAAGTGTTTTTTTTATGGTAGTATAACTCCCTAATTGCCGAAGGCTAGGAAAAATATATATATTTAAACAACTCTAGAAGATCTCTGAAGTATTTTTATGGTAACACAGCTCCCTAATTTGTACTTGTACCTTAATTTTTATATTGTTTGAACCATAAATAAAGCCATATATATATATACTTTGTTCATAAAAATTGGGGGGAGGGGAGTTGAACCCCCGTAACTCCCCCCTGACTAAGGCCTTGTGTATACATGTCTGTTGAAATAGATAATGGGTTTGTATACAAGTCTGTTGAAGTAGATAATGGGTTTGTATACAAGTCTGTTTAAGTAGATATTGGGTTTGTATACAAGTCTGTTGAAGTAGATAATGGGTTTGTATACAAGTCTGTTGAAGTAGATAATGGGTTTGTATACAAGTCTGTTGAAGTAGATAATGGGTTTGTATACAAGTCTGTTGAAGTAGATCATGGGTTTGTATACAAGTCTGTTGAAGTAGATAATGGATTTGTATACAGGTCTGTTGAAGTAGATAATGTGTTTGTATACAAGTCTGTTGAAGTAGATCATGGGTTTGTATACAAGTCTGTTGAAGTAGATAATGGGTTTGTATACAAGTTTGTTGAAGTAGATCATGGGTTTGTATACAAGTCTGTTGAAGTAGATATTGGGTTTGTATACAAGTCTGTTGAAGTAGATAATGGGTTTGTATACAAGTCTGTTGAAGTAGATAATGGGTTTGTATACAAGTCTGTTGAATTAGATAATGGGTTTGTATACAAGTTTGTTGAAGTAGATCAAGGGTTTGTATACAAGTCTGTTGAAGTAGATGATGGGTTTGTATACATGTCTGTTGTAGTAGATAATGGGTCTCAAGTGTATAGTTATAATTAATATTTATACACGTGCGTAGGTGTAGTTTATCTAAAGCATGTGCACTTGTGCGTAGCTTGCGTCTCGTAGAAAACACAATATTTTTTTATTTATTCAGTGTTTACAGGCCCGGTATCTTACAATCTTTAAATCCGGGCCGTTTTTTTCCACAACTTTTACTTAATTTACACAATTTTAAAATGAATTTCCTTTTTAACATTACAACACATATTTTGGCTCTTAACTTAAATGAAATTCAACTACCCTTAGCTCAATTTGATCCACCCCGGGTATATTACGCCTCCGGTACCCTCCCCCGCTAGGCCCTTCACAATGCTCGGGATTTCACTCCCGAGTCCGCCAAGCGCTCAGCAGAGGTGGGCATCACCATAATAACCACCTGGGGAGGCGCCCTATCAGAGTTGGTGCCCCGCCTACTTTCTACCCTTGGCAGCTGAATTTCCTAATCTACCCCTATCTAGTTCCCCCGTCCCTAATTATCTATATTAACTACTAACTAAGCTAAGCTAAAATACTAAACTATTCTATTCCCATTACTGCCGGGGAACACCATCACCCAGAGGGCTGCAGGGCAGCCGCCTTTCTCCATCTTGACTCTGAGGGCCCATCAACCATAACCCACCTCTCTTGTTTCCAAGGTGGTGGGTCATACGGTGCAGGGAACCCCTCAGAGTTCATAATCATTCCACTAACTTTTGTTCATACGACTGGAAAACTGTCTTCTGGATCTCTGTTCCTTCAGACACTCAGTCGTACTGGAATCCAGTTCTCAGGGCTCGCGCTTGCTCCTCCCAGCACATACACATTTTTTTTTCCCGGCAAGGATTGTTACCGCTTATTCCCTTTTAACAATCCTTTTTTCCCTACTCACTCCCCGCTGAGACCGCACTAGTGTCCGTGTCAGTCCCGCCCTCCGTGTCGCTGTCATCTTCTTCGTCATTGTCAGTGTCAACGTCCCGTCTTATTCGTCCCTGTGCCTCTTTAAGTCTGTCTATGTAGGCTGTCTTTGCTCTATCTGACGCTTCCAGTGCAATCTGGTCTAAGAATTTCCAATAGATTGGGTCCCTCAGTACTTCGCCTACTAATCTTCCCTGGATCTCTCTCTGGTAGTATCGCGACCAAACCTCAGAACTCCCTGCAACAGAGTCAATAACAGGCATAACATCCAAGTAAGTTACGTTGTCTTCAAACTTGGCCATGTTCCGTTTAGCTTGTGTTTCAATTCAATAAGTTGATCCCCCTCCCCCCATACAGAAGGAACCACATACCCAACTTTCCACTTTTAGCTATCAGGAGTAAAGTATCCCATGTAACATCAAGAATGGTGTGCGATATTGCACCTTTTTTTGTATAAAATTGATCAAAGGATTTCACAAACTTTGTGGCCTTAAGTCATCAGATTTAGTATTTTTAGGGCAGAACATGTATTAGTTGTTGAATACAAAAAAAGAAAAATTTTAAGAGTAAAGCATGTGTAATTAAAATTAAATTTTCATTCTATCAAATGGGGGATAGCGTGGATTAACTCTCGGTGGTAAGGAATCGTAATTATCAGGTTTTCCACAATCTTATGTTTTATTGGCTTATTTTGTGCTCTGCGTTTTATTAACGGTCGGAGATATATTCATTTAACTGCACAAATGGGGTATGGATGAGGAAAGTAGAAATCAGAGGAAATATAACCGCACTTGCGTGAGTGACTAGTGAAAGTGAGAATTAATTTAGAGAAAAAAGCACATTAAACATACCCGGCTGAGATTCAAACCCTGGCTTCAGTGCCAAAGGCAAACCAGATTAGTTGAGTTCGGCGTTTAGTTCACGTGCCTACAGGTTAGGATATAAACTAATTAATTAGTTAATTTTTATAAATGATATTTTAGTTAATATGTTTGAAAACTTGGATTTTCAAAAATATAAGCTACAGGTGGTAGGGATGACGAAAATAATGTAGAGGTTTACCCTATTAGCGTGGAGAGAGGATAGTAAAACCACGGTGATAAATCATAAGCAAAGAAACAAACCCAGGCCATTGAGCCGAGATCTAAACCCGGGTTATGAAGCAGTTGAGCGGCGCATGGACTGGGTGGAGTACGAGGAATTATTTGTATTTTGTAGTTGTGAGCAAGGGGGAAAGAGGGGTGAGGGCGGGAAAATGTTCAGATTTTTCCTCTTGGTGCATCATCAAGACAGACGTATAGTTTGTGCAGCTTTAAATATTTCTTAAAGAAAGAAACTTGACAAGTAGCCCAGTGCGGAACATTTAAACTAATGAGACTGTAATGAATAAGGTAAAATTTAGGAGTATCCCAGCATTTGCGTGGAGGGAGGGTGAAAAACCATCAAGGAAGAACTTCCCCCCCTCAATACACCCGGCCGTGTTACGAGGCCCGATGACCGTGTCAAAATGAAAATCAGACCAGACGAGGTTGGCGCCTTAACCCGCATGCTCTCCGATGTGGGTGGTGGAAGGGTAATTAAGACCAATGATGTGAAAAGGGGTAGGGGTGAAGATCTCTAAAGAGCCTCTCATTTCACCGAAGATCGTGCATCAAAAATCATATTCACTTTTACACACAAAAAAAATCATTTTCAATTCTCTCTTACCCAAAGATCTATTTGAAAATGTATTACCACCCGTTCGGGTTATACGCCTACGTACTGATTACATTAAAAGTTTTAGGGATTAGGAAGGTTATATTTAGATGAAGAATACCCGCATTTACGTAGAGGGAAAGAAGAAAACCACTCTCAGTACACCCAAATCAGATTCGAACCTCGATCTTCCCGTCATCGGCAGTCTAGTCTAACATAATAGTAGCGCGTTAGACAGCGCGGCCACCGAAGCGTCTCCCTGAATCATTTTAGGGTTGGATAGCTAGTTTCAAAAAAACCTCTGGGTAACCTTACGAAAATCCTATATTCTGCTCTAGTCCAAGTAACAGAAAGACACACACACACGTCATTACAAAATCAACTTTTTCGGGTTCAGTTTGTCATGAAACTTCCATCAAAACCATAAATTCTAATTTTTTGGCGATCACAATACTGCCTATCTCCGAGGAGTCACAATCAAGTAAAAGTGCTATCAATGTTTACCGCGATAAACAATGTTTGTATTTTGTAAAAGGCCCTTCCGATGGACATTGGACTGTAAGGTTCCACCTGTGTCGGTTGAGCGACTGTTGCTCCAAGCGAGTCAGCGCCAGCTATCACGTGTCTCCCCCACACCTGCTCCCTCCCACGTGGCACGTGCACACCACACACACACACACACACACACCTTGCTCGCCTCCAGCACGAACCTTCACGTTCAAGGGGAGGATGGACCAAGGTGGGCCGACACCTTTTAGAGTCCCGGTCACACTAGACTAGCAGCGTAGGGTGAACTACAAACAGCGGCTGTTTTCAGCAGCCGCTAAGGCTGGTCACACACCAAACGCAACGTGATGCAGACGTCTCGACTGCCATAACATTCATGAATAGCACACTGCTTATCCACCTTTACAAGGTACCGGGGGCGTAATATACCCGGGGTGAACCAACTAGTAGGTTAGGTATAGGAGAGGAGGATAAATAGGACTTTTAGATTTAAGTGTTTATTATAAATTTATTATTGTATTTTTAAAAAAAATAGCTAAAAGATGTATATAATATAATGATTCTCTAGATTTTTAAAATCAATTGGAATGTTATTCATGCACGTTCTACCTCGAGGCTGTAAATTAATAAAAATATGATAAATATAAGTCCCCCAACGGGAATTAAACAATTAGCTTAGTAAGAGGACGCGCTAAGTGCTCGGCTCAATTACCTAAAGCAGCGGTTCCCAAACCGTGGTACGTACACTTACTCCAGCTAGTACGCAGTGAGAAGCCAAACAAAACAAGCAAATTCAAGTTGTAAAAAGATAATATCTCATTAAATACCATAAATACATTACGACCAAGTCAAACCAAAAGGAAAAGAGATTTAAACAGTTGTTGGAGGGGTAAATATAAATGTTTTTTATATTTCTTTGATACCTGTGCTCTATTATCAGTATTGATTGAGTAGAAATGTTAAATAATGATAAATAAAAACTGTTATCCCTAAATATTAAATATTCAGCACGATCTTGGTGGCACTCCAAAATACGGAAATTGTTTGGGTGGTATGCCATTCGACAAGTTCGGGAACCAATGATTATAGAGTGTAGATAAATACATAAAAATAAAGGTATAGCCTCTATTCATATATTCATCATTTGATAAAAGTACATAGTATATTCAGGAGCTACTCTCAAAATGGTGTGAGCCAAGCACGTGAGTATTCTTTAATTATTTAATGTGGGAGGGTATTTGGTTGGGAAGATATTTTTTTAGGGGGAAGCTGCCCTCCACCCCCTGAACTACCAATGGGAGAAGGTTTTTTTTTACATTATAAACTTCTCGGATTGATTTAAAGGTTTTTATTGTAGCTTTGGACTTGTGTTAAGTCTTCCCCTATTGTGTAAAAAATACACATTTTATTCTATCTTTTATTAGAAAGAGTTACTGTTGAACACATTTTGGAGAGGCACGCTCTAGTTGCAGTTGAATAACGCGTTTGTTTCTTATTGCACTAGATCACAGGAACATATCACAATTATATAGAAATAACTAGTAGGCATTACAATAAAAAAAAACATTTACATAGGAAAAGTGTAAAGCTACAAAATTCTGGAAGTCATTACTAGAGCTGGGATTTCTATGTAAATATATATTTTATTCCTCACCATTTAGATGTTCAGAAAATAGAAATCTCAACGAATCACAATATCGTGGGCTTGCTGGAGAAACTCATTAAGTCAACATTCTTAATGTGTGAGAAATGCAATTTTTAGTTTATGAGTGAATGATACTTTAACTTTTTTTTCTATTTTGAAAATCATAAATCCAATTTAAACATTTTTTTTCCTTCATAATATTAGGAACATACTTTAAAACAATAAGTGTCCACAATTTTTTTCATAATCTATTGTGTAGATTAAATTTAATTAATCAATTACTTTCACTTGACTTAGTGAGTTCTCACTGATAAGAAAATATACTATTAAAGGTTGATTTAGTGATCAGATTATGACTTGGTGAGATTTTCCTGATTAAAAATATGTATTATAGAAGGTTGATTGAGTGACAGTCATTATTTTAAAATCATGATAACTACTGGTTAAACTGTTTATTTTAATAATCATTTAAATGCATTTGTTTTTAAAGGTCTTGAATCATAGCTCAAGATTTATTACTGATTTGAACAAATTATATCCAAGAAAAATACATTTTAATGTTGACTTATTCAAATGTCAAATAAATGGCATTAAAATTGGAGTACAATTAGAAAACCAACAAAAGAAACACAATTTTTCTCATGTTCATTACATAAAATCTGTTTGTTGAATTTCAAAAATAGAAAGGCATTTTGACAGTCATTCAATTAGAAAATAAATAATGCTATATTAATTAATCACTTTAAAAAACACTCTCTCATGGTACTTGACATAATTCCTACTATTTTAAATGTCAAAATAGGAAAGAAAATTAATTTGACTTGCAATTAAAACTTGAATAGATTAAAAAAATTACATTGAAAATCCATAAACAATAGAGTGAGGTTACAAAGTCCATGTTTAAAGGCTAAACTTATCCAAGCATCTTCTTCATTTTCAGAATCTAGAGTCCCTGGTTCTGGGACCCTCTCATTCATTTTGCATTTTGGAATGGAAATATACCAAGCATGGTATATTTCTGGTATAACTTTCTTTCGTCACAGAGAGAGAATAGGTCTTGTATCTTCTCCTTGCTTATACGAAGTTGTTTTTTTATAAATATTTTGCAGAGTGCATTCAGTATCTAGTTGTTTTATGCCACGTTTCCCTACATAAATTTCCTGATATTGTCCAAAGTAATAATACCTGTATTTTATTATATTTGGGCAGTCTTTTGAGAAATGAAAGCCTTTTACCTTTAACCAACAAACTTTATTATCAGCATTATCAACAGTACTATTCCTAACATTCTTTGATGCCAGGATCTTTAGATCAAAAAAATTGGTGAATTTCAATTCTTTGACTGGATAAGGTCCACTATTTTTGTTTCTGTTCCTCATTGATCTCTCTGTTCTAAAAATGGTCAGACAATCAAGAGGGGAATATTCTGGAAAATACTTTTGGCGTTTTCTATTGCCCTACGAACTGAGTCCAGTTGACAACCTCCATGTATGAGTGACCACGCTCCATAAATTTATACTCAATTATGTCTAAATGTGTGTTCTGTACAATGTGTAGCTAAAGGCACATATATTTGTAGCAAACTTGAACCTATTTCCTAGCTTCCTCTTTTTCCGTTTAGTTCTGTACATGCAAAACAGTATGCATTATTAGGGGAAGCCGATTAATATATGGTTAAATTATACATGCGAGAAAAAAAAAATAGCCTAAGAAGTAAGAAAATATTATTTCCTAAAAATGGTTGTCATTGATAATGTCGAGCAAGTGTTTACAAGATAGATTTAACTAACCAACTGTGTAATTTTAAATTAGTGACCAAAACAATGCTAAGGAAAACTCACTAAGTCAGTTGACATGACATGACATGACATAGTGAGATTTTCTTGACAATAAAATGTTTGTTGACTTGGTGAGAATAACAGAATATTTCATTGTTAGTTCAAATGACAACAAATGACTTAAAATGACTTGTTCCAAAATGAAGAGCAATTATTAACCTTTATAATGGTACCAAAATCTAAAAACATGAAAAAAAAATGACTGTGTGTTTTTCCAGCAACCCCACGAATAGGGTAAAATCCAACTTGGGTAGTCAAGTGTTTTTCATTAAGTATAGGCCTTCTCTCCTCACAATGGACCTTTTGAGGCATTTTTTAAAGAATTTAGCAAACAGATAAGTAATTTTGGAACCTCCCTCCCTTCCAACACACTAGTCCAACGACTTACATTCTTATCTTGTGATACCTCCAAGTGATTTTAGTTTCATATAAGTCTTGCTTTCAGGTGAGTCTTGCTGAATACAAAATTAAAATAATGGGATGGGATTAACGATTCCTTCACAACCGACATTAAAGTTATAATGTTTCAAGCTTGCAACAAAAATATGGGGCGTTCCATTAAAATCACAATTGGAGTAACATGTGCGGCGCACACTTCGTACGTAAAAAAAATCTGAATTATTCGAAGAATACTTAAAAAAAAATATATGCAGGTGCCTTCCTTTCAGGTAGAAACTAATTCTTTAAAGGACTTTTGTAGTTCAATGATCACTGCGAACATTCCATGTTTTATAGTCCAAGGGCCGGAATTAGCATCCTTCTTGTGACACTAATGAAAGCGACAAATCCTGATCAATCAATACCCAGAAAGAAATATCTGCATATATATTATGAAGAAAAATGGAAAGGATAATAAACTAACATGGGAGATGCCTTCATATGGGTCGCTCGGATGAAATCCGGTTGTTTAGGGTAGTTTTGTTGTGAACCTTGTGGTAGGTAAAATAGATCCTAAGGATATTTCCAAACCATATTTGATTTACTGAGAAGTGCTGGAACATACGGATCATGTTTTAAGATTCGTGAATGATGAATTGAAAGTGTGTGACCTAGGTGAGCTCAAGTAGAAAAGGCTCTGGTGTTATATTTGGATGTCCCGGCGTATATAATGAAAATTGCAAGTGCTTTGAAGTTGTTCTATCCTGATATCCATCTTACAAGTTTGGCTCGTGGACTACATCTTTTTGTGGAATACATTAGAGTCCAGTTCTTCCAAATGAATAGATTAATTCATGTGACAAAAAAAAAGACCTATTTGTGAAAGTTCCACATCGAATCAGAACTTATTAACTCTTGTTTGATGTGCCGTTGCCTCTGCCATTAGTTCTAACAAGATGAGGAACATGGATAAAACAGCCAACTACTTCTATGAACCATTTGGAGTTGTGACTTTTACTGCACGAACATAGTACTATATATAAATATCTAGTAGCCATTACAATAAAACACCTTTTTTCAATATATTACAATATTATACATTTTTAATCAATAATGGTATTTTAGCGACCGTTTCTAAAATAAAGAGTAAAAATCTATATAATTACTTTGTTTCCAAAATCTTTGGCTACTT
Source organism: Timema cristinae (assembly GCA_039000515.1). Lineage (NCBI taxonomy): Eukaryota > Metazoa > Arthropoda > Insecta > Phasmatodea > Timematidae > Timema > Timema cristinae. Next base: position 23,953,223 of record JBCFYV010000935.1, read on the forward strand.
TGTTTAAGTCTTTTGTGCATTCAAAATATATTCTGAATTTCTTATTTTCATTGCTCTAGTGTGCTTATGATCCATTGGGTCTGGAAATATGCGATTTTAATAAAATATAGTTAATTTTGATTCCATATCAATTTTCCAAAAATCATCTTTTTCTAAACTTTCGACTACCATACTTTTTTTTTGTCCATATGACAAGTAAACAGTATTTTCTTTGGGGGATGTTAAGATAATAATAATAATAATAATAATAATAATAATAATAATAATAAGGAAAGGAAGCTGTAATAAACCCCATTCATAACATAATAATACGTGTAGTGTCCAATTAATATTACTAGTCCAGTAAGTTAATTAGAGAAATTAGAAATCGAAAAGAGTGATAGAGAGAACGTTGTGATCAAAACTTATTCCAGGGAGGGGGAGGGAGTTGTGTTACGATCTGAGTATTTGAATGTGTAAAGTTGAATTATTTAATAATTTTTAATTTTTTTCTGAGACGAACCCAGTTAGTTCAGGACGGATGTTGTTAAGGCAGGCTGTATCCAAATAGTCCGAGGATCCTTGCCAAGGATATGGCATAATATCTTGTACAATTTGTTCCTTAAATGATTTATGTTTTTTAACTTTTGTGAGATAAAATTCACCTAGTCCATGAATTTATACTAAATTTATTGAACATAACCTATGCAACTCACAATATTAAACAATGCTTTGAGACACATGGGAAAAACTAAACAAAAAATATTTTAAAAGTCCTTGCAGGGACTATTTGTTTTATTATCAATAAATATTATTGAATTCTACCAGCACTCTTATAGTTATTTTACAGTAAATAGGTAAACATATTTGGGCTCTTCAAAATATCTTAAGTCCTCTAAAAATACAAGTTTCACGCCCTTTTGGAGGCCCAGTCCAACCCTGGTCTACTTGACCAATAGCATATAGTTTCCGAACAATTTGAAAGGCTACGCTGACCCCAAAAAAGTGAATTACTATTGAAGCATAAAATTAATTGTGTTTTTTTAGAAAAATATTCTAACTTCAGTACAAAATAAATGTAAATAATTTAATACTTTGTGTGTCGAGTGTCATCATAAGGTGCGTCAACTTGCGCAACATTCCAATTTAATCCAATTTAATCCAATTTTGGCATTGAATATTATTTTACCACAGCTATGCTTTTATCGTTATATTATTTTTAACATTTATTTAAAGTGGTTTATCAAATTTAACGTAATACATTTCTCTTTATATTTTAACCGACACTTTATCTATGTCGATAGCACTTGTGCTTACTATGTTAAGGGTCCCTGTTTCGATACCAGGTAGAGTCGTTAATTTAACTTTAGTAAACTGTTATTTATGTCATAGCTAAAAGCTAGTTTGTAAGTCATGTGCGGATATAATCCTTGTTTTCATAAATTGCACGTTAAAATTCCCCATTGAAAAAAAATTTAAATGATATATTTTGTGAAATAATATTGATGTAGGTTCACTTTCTAGCTTGCAATGATTTTTTTAAGACTCAGAAAAAATATATCAGAAATATTGTAACTGGTCCTATGTACAAATTTCAAGGCCATTAGTGTTGTCCTGTCAAGCGAACAATAGGATATTATATTTGTAAATTACACACTAAACTTAAGATGGTCTGTTTTTTTTTTAATCCAACCATTTTCAAAAATGCATTTTTTGAGTTAATTTAAAAAATATATGCATAAAAAAGTAATTATATAATTCAATATCAAATTAGAAAAGTGTCCATACAGGCATAATAAAAATAAAATAAAAAACACATGATTATTGGTTCATCTAGAATTTCGGTCGCAAATTAGTCATTTTTAGTAGCTATGCGACCGCACTTTAACGTGTAATTTCTGAGCAAAGTAATTATATCAGCACAAGAATTTAAACCTAACTTAAATCTAGACATATAGGCCTACAACTCACAGCTCCCTGGCCGTTAATTCATCACTGTGAAAGGGGAAACTCAAATTTTACGAATTATAATTTTTTCGGCCACGCTGGGAATCAAACCCGGAACCTTTAGCTCAGTAAGCTACCGACTGGGCTAGTGTGTTGGACTCACAGGTAGCAATACACAAAGCAATGAAAAAAGTAAAATGAAGTAGTGCGTGGATTAAGCGTCCATCAAAACTTGGTGGGAGGAATTAGGCAGATTGTACAACTCATGTTGCAGTAAATAATTAAGGGCTTAAATCTCTTTATTAAATCTTAACGCACTTCACATGATACCGCTTGGAAACAAACTAGCTTCCCAATAATTTGAGAATTTATGCTCCAGAAGCTATTCAGATCCGTAAACTGCGATAGCAGTAACAAAGGGGATATGTTCTATTAATACTTTATCGCTAAGTCATGGATTTATTGTTAATACAGCTACACATATATTTTGTTGTACATAAATTATCCGAAAAAATTATTATTATTTTACCTTTTCCTGATAAATAATCTTAAAATGGTGAAATTACTCTAACGTTTAGATTTTTTTATGTAAAACTGTATAAAATCACAATGACTAATAATAATTATATAATGTATATTGCAACAAATTATATACATAATAATAACTACCCGCCACGGTGACGTAGTTAGCTAATGCGCTAGTTTCGTGTTGAACTAGACTGCGGGGGATGGGGGGATCGAGGTTCAAATCTCGGTCGGGTGAACTGGAGGTGATTTTTCCTAAGTGGTTTTCCAATCTTCCTCCATGCAAATGCGAGTTCACTTCCTCTATATTCAACCTTCCCAATTCCTAACCCATTAGTGCAATCAGTACTTAAGCGTATAACCCGAATGGGTAGTAAGACGCGGCGCAAAGTATGTTTATTATTAATAACACCTAAGAGAACATACTTAATACGAAAGAAGAAAAAAAACACATAAAAACATCGCTCGTTGGAATGGGCTCTTTCTGTTCCCGTGGCGTGGGCGCGAGGAATAAATGTTAGGCTCTCGTCTAGTCTGGCCGACTAAAGAGGTCGGGGTTCAAATCATGAGGGGAGAAAAGTTTCACCCCTCTTCTTTTCAAAAGTTTTTTTTAGCACCACGTCTTACTACCCGTCCGGGTTACACTCATATGTGCTTATTAGGCTAATCCGTTAGGTATGAGAAATGATGTTTTTAGAGGAAGCGTCCCCGCATTTGCGTAAAGGGACAGTGGAAAATAATTTAGGAAAAAATCACTCTCAATATATCCGAACGAGATTCGAAACCCGATCTCCCCGACATAAACAGTTTTAGTCTACTGAGAGAGTGACTCCTTTGTCTAGAGCACCGAAGCGAGAAAAAATATGTTTATCCTCTATATTTTATTCCTCCTCAGTATGTTGGCTAGTAGCTTATCGTAGTCTTATAAAACTTACATCTACAGACAGCTCACATAATGTTCTAACCCGACATTCGTGAGCCCAGGTACCGGTAACTCACGGCGACATTTTCGATAGCTCGTGCAGACTCACAGATAAACAATTACTAGATAACGGCTCTGGATGGGAGTGACAAGATACTCACAATAATATTTTTTGTTGACGAAAAATAAAGATATTCTACTCAGTAAAATGATTTGTTTATAGATTTGAGTATAGTTTTGTTTTAGACATGAATAATAAAACTTAGTTGTTGTTTTTTGCATTAAAAAGAAGTTATTTTATAAATAAAATTGTATTTCTGTTAAAATCATGAATCCTAGCTAGTTGACCTACGGGTTACATCGCGATACGGACAATTTTTGGTCTGGACAGCTCGCAAAATAATTTTAAATTTTGAAATTATTATTCATGCTTAATTGCTTAATGAAATTGGCGACAGCTTGTCTAGCGTGTCGTTTTCCCAATAGACTGGACTTCCGAAGAGAAGAGGGGGGAGGGAGGGATATTGAGGTTTGAGCACCAGTCGAGGGTACATAGGTTTTTTCCTAAATTATTTTCCCACTCTCCCTTCCGCAGATGAAGGTACATTTCATCTTAATTTTTACCAACATTATGTCTACGTCCACCCCGATAAAGTAAAAAATATGTAGATATCCCGGATGAATTTAAAATTTGTTCCACTAAAAAGCTTCTTTTGTTAACTGTTTTGGGGAAGAACATTTATAAAATTTTAATGCGGTTGGAAATACTTTCTGTGTGTTGTGTCAAATAAAATTAATCCGATCAAACATTTGAGTGAGGGAATAGTGAAAAGTCATTCAGGAAAAAATATTCTCTGTACACCCAGTTAGAATTCAAACCCAACAAACTAGACCCCTAGATGAGATTGGCGCCATAGTTCACATGCCCTCGATACGGGTGAATTATTTTAGCCGCTATGTGGCCTAATCTCAACATTCTTCTGAAAGTCTCTCTTCTTAGAAACTCGGCAGTCAACTGTTGGCTTCAGTTCAAAGTGGTTGTTGATTCGTAGAGAAGAGACGTACGTATACCTCGATTTTGGTAGACAGTCCGTTCCGGAAGGCTTTATTTCGTAACCGAATATTACTGTATAGTAGTAATTTAGTAGAATAAAAGGCCTTCCAGAACGTACTTCTTAAAAATATAGTACAATGCGCAGTAATATTTGTATATAAATGTTTGATAGGTTAAATAGGATAAATGAACTGCCTCGGTGGCAGCATGGTCTAAGGCGTCACTTTAGTGTTAGACTAGCGTCACTAGACTGGTGATGACAGGAAGAGAGCATAATTTGATTGAGTGGTGGAGCAATTTACGCAATCGCATTGATGTTTAATGTCCCATGATGCTTTGCAACACCACCTAAAAACAGCTGATTATAAACACAGCCTTATAGATTTTCAATAAGATGTGTTTAACAAGTTATCATAATTATAAACTAGAACTGGGTCAAATTCACTATTTTTCAAATCCGAATCTCCAGTTTACCTTCGAATCACGAATCTCGAAAAAAATTATGAATATAGGAATAAATATTTATTTAAAAAAAAATTCTTCTCCCTCAGTATCTTCAATTTTGAATGTGGTGTAACGATGTTACAAAAAGAACAAGCTAAATCAAATGGGAGAACACTCACCCTCTGCCTTGTTGAACATAAAAACTGGAGCACATGTGCCGCGACCTCCTCTCCCTAGAACTTAATTCCACTGACTAAACGGAGATACGATCCGACGGTCCGCTCGTGAAGAAAGCCTCGCCCAGAAACAAAACGAGTGACGGCAACACCACCAGTTTAGTTTCCGTTTCCGCCGCCTGGATGGTTTCAGGAGTTTCTACGAGTTTCTAGAGTCACCGCAACCATTCCTAAGCGCTGCTTGTCTCCCCTCTTCCACTTCATGTTTTCTCTCCTCTTTTCCCCTCTCTCTGTGGGCATGTCATGCATTTGTGTCGGCTATATATTGCGATTTTACATTGTTACTCATTGTATCACTGGCTTACTAGGTGAGAGCGGCAATTAAGCTTAGACTTAATTATATTCTTCAAAATTATATTTCGGTTATATTATGGGGAACCTTTCAAAATTATTAATTTCAGACTTATGAATTTAAATTTCTATTTTGGGATGGGTTTTTTTTTTTAATCAGCGTGGTTGATTTGCAACCACGTATCCTTTTGTATTTTTCCTGCTAGGGGAACCTTCCGTTCTCCTATGAAACGTAACTTCTGTTTGTTTCGCCGCTCGGCGGCTTGCGTCTATTTGCGCTCTTGCCGACTGTCTGATTAGCAGTTGATGTTTGTTGGGAATATTTTGAGTATGTTTTACTTAGACAGCTTAAATTAGCATATGGTTATGTGGGGACCAAGCACTTTAACTATCAGATATGTGCTTTATCTTTAACTCTTTCGAACTTATGCTATGTTGTGGTGGTATTGGACGAGAAGCAAGCTCTTAAACTTTAGCGTAGCGCTTTGTATCTTCGAGAGCACTGAATTACATTAGATTGCCATGGGAAAGCGGAATAATTTGGTTTCATAGATTTATTGTTTATCACTTAATGTGTTTAAACACATGTTTGGGCTGAGCACATATATTTTTAGTACTACTCTAATTAAACTTTGATGTATTTGGGAATTGTTTGGATTGTAAGATACTTCCAAGAATAGCATTTATTATGTACCTAAACTTCAGTTACGTTAAAGTACGTAATATTAGCGCATGTATGTAAGGCGTTTAGTAAATTATGCTGATATTGCATCCGTTAGGGACTTTAATTGTACAGTCCAAAATACCTTAGCCATTAGGCAGTGGGTTTATTATATTTGGAAGTTGTTACTTTATCTCAAAATACATTATGATAGTATACATTATTGTCTCCAGGTGACTGACTATATATAATAAATAGTTTAATTCTTATTTTGATCTTTGAGTCGTAGCGTGATGTTGACTATCCTTGATGGTAGTTATAGTTTCTCACTTTAAACTTAACTTGGCGAGCATACTAATCAAACAATATGTTTATATTTAATTCTAGTCATATTTAGTGTATGTTATATTTAACTACAAATCTTCGACTTGGCTTGCATTGGGCGGTACCTCGGCATTTGTAATATTATTTGTATATCTTCTATTTCCAATATGTCAAATAAAATAAATACTGTTATTCTCTGGTAACTCCTTGACTATTATTTATTAAGTTAAGGTAGTTACAGTGGTCCTCATGAACAAATGAGTTTGACAGGTCTGCTGTAGAGGTTTGCACTTCTCATTATGACTCGGGGAGGTCCAAGCTCAATCCTAACAGGGTGCACTGGACTTTTTCTTATAGAGAAAGTATTGTAATAGCGATCATTCTTTTAACTCGAGATAATGAGGTATTTTGACGTTTTATGTGCCACGAACTAGAAATAGTTGAGTGTTTTATATAATAAATAACACGATTTACTTGGGTTTTTTTAGACAAATTTACTTAAGAAACCGTCACAACGCAGGGCAGTTTTCTGTACCTTAATTTTGAAAGGAATGGAATTTAATCAGTAAACAGATTTAATATTTAAAAAAAACACATCAACATTAAAAGATAAATATTTATAACTGAAAGAACTTATGAATTTATCACAATGTATTTGTGGTCAATTGAAGAAGGTATAAAAAAACCGCACCTAAGTGTTTGACTTCGAGTGTAATCTGGTGCTTAATTTCCCGGCTAATCAGGTGCGAAACGGGCTCTTTTAAAATAGTTTTTCTTAGCACCACGTCTTACTACCCGTTCGGGTTATACGCTTATGTACTAAACATTTGCGTGGAATAAGGAAGAGTAGAAAAACCACCCTCAGTACACCCGACTAAGATTCAAACATGAATTTCCCCGTCCTCGGCGGCCTAGTCTATTGCAAGAGTGAAGTCTTAGACCATGCAGCCACCGAAGCAGGTTTAGGGGTATATAAGAACACGATTTATTGAAAATGGTATTTTTTTTAGAACCGCATCTTACTAAAGTTACTGCCTATGTAATAATTACACCAATGGCTTATGGATTAGGAAGGTTTAATGGGGAGGAAGTGGACCCGCATTTGCGTGAAAAAAGAAAGTTGAAAACCATTTAGGAAAAACTATCCTCAATGCACCTGACCGGGATCGAACCCCGATCTCCCCGTCTTCGGCAGTCTAGTCCAACACGAGAGTAGCGGGTTGGACCACGCAGCCACTGAAGCGGGTAAAAAATTGTTATTTCAAACTACTATTATAATAAACTACACTAGGAAGAGTATACGGTTGTGTTGTATCATTCATTATTATGTATGTGTCTTATTCTTCTAAAATCATTATTACTATTATTATTATTATTATTATTAGGACCGCGTCTTACTAACCATTCGGGTTATATGCACTTAAGCTAATGTGTAATGGTAGGGTAATTTTGAAATGAAATTGAGGACCTACAGTTTAACGTGGAATCCGAACCACGGTGGAGGCCTGGCATTCCCCACATTCACAAGATGTCTTGTCTGAGGTGAAGGAAGGGTTTGGTAATCAGATAAATCTGTGCCGGGACCGAGGATTGAACCCCGGACCCCGAGCACAGAAACACCTTACCCCTAGACCACCAGGTCATCCTTCTAAAATCGCTACGGTTTAATTATCATGAAAAGTCCCGACATGATCGAAACAGACTGCGCCCGCTTGTGTGACAACACTCGTGCAAGACGCACATTGTTGATCATTCAACTTTGTTTATCATCTGTGTGACCTTTAGAATAACTTGGGTCATCGTTTCATTTATTATTCCAGCAGGTATGGCAGCACTGAGATGACAGACCTGTAAGTCACGTGGAATTTTCTTTCTGGGCTGTTATCTTGATAATAATTATGTTTCTCTCATTTTATACTGTGTGCGTGTTAGGATGTGCTTCCTGAACTATTTTAAGAGTGTTTGATTGAGTGTTGAGATATTTAACTGACATAACATAGCGAGGTCTTGTTTTAACTAGACCATTTGGCATTAACTGACTGCCTGTCTGGCGCCCGTATGGTAGAGGTCTGACACTCTTTCCTATCGTTTATAAATCCCACATTCTTTAAAAAGTTGTTTGATATTTTTTTTAATAATGTTTCCACAAAATGTTGGTGTAAATTATAAGTAAGTTTTTTTGATAAGTTAAAAATTTCGAATTTATGGTTTAAAAAAAATTCAACGACAATTTACGCAAATATATGTACTTCTGAGATTAAAGAAAAAGGTTAAAAACCTAACTTTATAGATGTAATCTTCCTCTATCAAATACATTCATGTTATGTTAGGGTCACGACAAAAAAATATATATTTTAAAGATAATGTGGGATTGTTGTATAGAGTTTATGTAGGTTAACACACCTTTTTTTTAAAAAACACTTTAAATATTTTAGCTAGTCAAAACTTTAAGCTACATTTTGGTTGAAAGTAATATTAAAAATTTCAAATCACTTCATAAATAAAACCGTATTTATAAATGTCTGCAACGCTTCTTAGTGTTCTCCCATGCAGCACCCATAATTACTTTGGCTTAACATTGGTAGGCAAAAAACATAAAATAGTAGTGAACTGTAATGATTTGATATCATCGAATCCACTATTCATGGCTTATAATTATATATTTGTTAAAATTTTGCAATAAATTATTATCGTATGACCCTAAACGAATTTTCTCCCTATAAAATAAGTAGATAGTGTTATTTGTCAGATCAAATACTCCTCAGATATATATTTTAAACAAAATCTTTGGTGCAATTTTCGAAAAATTTTAAATTTTCAAAATAACTCTTCTGTATACTACCATTAATTTAAGGGTTAGGATCAGAATCAAAAAATCTAGTAAGGAATTTGGGCTATTTGTGTGTAAAGTACAATTCAGCTCCCCCAAATCCCTCATGTATCGTATGAAATCCCTTGCGTACCTTCTGAAACCTCCCCCCATTGTTTGGTAATCAGCGTCTCGGTAAACTAGAAGCCTGCTAGGTAAGAAGACCTCATCTCCCCGACCGCACGTGACTGCCCAGGAAACAAGGTCGGTGAATCAGGTGGTGAGCTGGTTTTATAAGAGGAGGCCGGAAAAATGGCACAAACACTGAGCAACATACACTCAAATTTTCATAGGAAGGGACTTTTAAAAAAACACAAACATATACTTTACAATGAGAACTAATAACATTTACATGCAAAACTAAGAGTTGTCTGAACATATGTGAACACGCTCTCATGTGTAACCTTGCAGGAAATGCGACATTTTTAACCACAACGGTGGACACGTGGTCTAATAAGTCATCGAGCTTTCTATCGACGGGGTTACCGATGGTGATCAAGGCTTGCAATTTGACCTGAAGCAATGGGGCGGGAGGGTGGGGTGATCTTTCGAAAGTGATTCAGCTGTGTGTTTTCCCATCCTCTCTCCAAGAGTAGGTGCACTTCCACTAATATTAACTTAGTTATCACTATTTTTTCAATTGAGACGTAATGCTTGGAAATCATATTTTGAATGTTAATGTCAAAATGTGGATGAGATAGTGTGTGAATAAATCGAGTCGATCTAGGAGCTTTAAAGCGGCCGAAGAACTGGTGAATAAAGAACTTTGTAATGATAATGAGTGTCAGGAGCTAGTAGCTCTTATGTACCTGGTGTCTGTAGGATGGAGTATATTAATGAGTGTCAGGAGCTAGTAGCTCTTATGTACCTGATGTCTATAGGATGGAGTATGTTTATGAGTGTCAGGAGCTAGTAGCTCTTATGTACCTGATGTCTATAGGATGGAGTATATTAATGAGTGTCAAGAGCTAGTAGCTCTTATGTACCTGATGTCTATAGGATGGAGTATATTAATGAGTGTCAGGAGCTAGTAGCTCTTATGTATCTGATTTCTGTAGGATGGCGTTAATTTATGAGAGTCAGGAGCTAGTAGCTCTTATGTACCTGATGTCTATAGATGGAGTATATATTAATGAGTGTCAGGAGCTAGTAGCTCTTATGTACCTGATGTTATAGGATGGAGTATATTAATGAGTGTCAGGAGCTAGTAGCTCTTATGTACCTGATATCTATAGGATGGAGTATATTAATGAGTGTCAGGAGCTAGTAGCTCTTATGTACCTGATGTCTTAGGATGGAGTATATTTATGAGTGTCAGGAGCTAGTAGCTCTTATGTATCTGATGTCTGTAGGATGGGTATATTTAATGAGAGTCAGGAGCTAGTAGATCTTATGTACCTGATGTCAATAGGATGGAGTATTTAATGAGAGTCAGGAGCTAGTAGCTCTATATGTACCTGATGTCTATAGGATGGAGTATATAAATGAGTGTCAGGAGCTATAGCTCAAGAACCTGATGTATATAAGGATTAGTATATTAATGAGTGTCAGGAGCTAGTAATCTCTTATGTACCTGATGTCTGTAGGATGGAGTATATTAATGAGTGTCAGGAGCTAGTAGCTCTTATGTACTGATGTCTTAGGATGGCGTATATTTATGAGAGTCAGGAGCTAGTAGCTGTTATGTACCTGATGTCTATAGGATGGAGTATATTAATGAGGTCAGGAGCTAGTAGCTCTTATGTACCTGATGTATATAGGATGGAGTATATTAATGAGTGTCAGGAGCTAGTAGCTCTTATGTACCTGATGTCTATAGGATGGAGTTAATTAATGAGGTCAGGAGCTAGTAGCTCTTATGTACCTGATGTCTATAGGATGGAGTATATTAATGAGTGTCAGGAGCTAGTAGCTCTTATGTACCTGATGTTTATAGGATGGAGTATATTAATGAGTGTCAGGAGCTAGTAGCTCTTATGTACCTGATGTCTATAGGATGGAGTATATTAATGAGTGTCAGGAGCTATAATCTCTTATGTACCTGATGTCTATAGGATGGAGTATATTTATGAGAGTCAGGAGCTAGTAGCTGTTATGTACCTGATGTCTATAGGATGGAGTATATTAATGAGAGTCAGGAGCTAGTAGCTCTTATGTACCTGATGTATATAGGATGGAGTATATTAATGAGTGTCAGGAGCTAGTAGCTCATATGTACCTGATGTCTGTAGGATGGAGTATATTTATGAATAATGCAGATAGGCCCATATATCAAAAGAAAACACTGAAATGAGAAAAAGTGTTATTAGTTATTACTTACTCTGGATATTTTCTTCTTGCAGAATCCGTAATCCTCTTCCTCACTGTTGGCTGCAGTGGAAAAGTTCAAATTTCTGAAACAGACGAAGGGGCCATCAGTCATATATTGAAAAAATGTAACTGCATAGATTTCGTGTTATGGGTACTATCCAGGGCCGGATCAAGGAATTTGGGGGCCCGGGGCCACTTAAAAATTGTGGGGCCCCACGGTATATATATTAATAATATTACAATATATATTATAATATTAAAATATATATATATTACAAAAAAATATATATATATAGTAATATGAACTGCCCAAACAAAATTAACACCATGTGCACAATCATACATTATTTAATAATCAAACAGTATGTTGAAAGTTCTGTTTAGAATATATTTGACAATTATAGTCTATATATATCTACATTTTCTTTTACATAATGAATTAATTTAGATGATGGTAATATTAATAAAATAGAAAAATTACTTGCCAAATCATAACATTTATAATCTTTTTAAAGGTTCTACAAAATCCAAATTTTCGAATTGCCATTGTTAAAACAACTCACAAAGAGACTTTACTTGATTATTTTTTTTTTTTTTTATTTTGTGAATTCTGACACAACTTTACCAAAACATATACGTCATGTTATATCACTTTCCATTGATAAAATAACTAATTATTTAGCTTATTTTCTCCCGGCACCAAACATAGTCTTATTTTTCAACCAGGTTTTCAATCATGGGACCCGACATTTCTCCCTTCACTAGTCACCACCTGCCGGCAGTCTTATATTTGTTAGTTTCAAATGTTTTAATTAAATACCTAATTGAAGCAATAAAAAACATCTAATGTGCGGGGTATTCTTGGACGCCGCTTCAAGCTCAGGGCCCGGGTCTATGCCCCCCTCCCTCCTCGAACCCTCCTTAATCCGACCATGGCACTATCAATAAATGTATTTGGACTAACACAGGAAGAACAGTTTATAGAATGAGGCCCTAGAAAATCAGTGTTTTTATTGACAAAAGATCAATATTGTAAATATTTCTACAGTCGAAATTGACATTAATTATCACAAGCCAGCGGCCACAGTTGTTTGGCGTGTGAATACATAAATGAAAATTCATGAACGTTCTGAAAAGCCCAAAGAAAGTATTCATTTTGGTAAATCGTCTTTAAGTGCACCCTTTCTTTACATCAGATATTTTTTGGTCCACTGCGTCATGATATCCATTCAGGCTATCCACATTTATATTAATGGGGCTAGGTATGAGAAAGGAAGAATTTAGAGGAAATGTTTCAGCATTTGAATGGAGAAAGAGTGGGTATATAATGTCAAAATTTTAACTAGAGCCTTACCGTCAGCGACAAAGACTTGATGAGACTGCTTACCACCACGGGCTATTATAATAATAATAATAATAATAATAATAATAATAATAATGATAATAATATATTACATCATTTACTGACATATGGAGTCATTGTGCACGATCTGGATTCGAGCCCTGATATCCCCATCACCAAAAATTCAGTCCAATACAAGAGTGACGCACTAGACTATGTGACCACTGATGTGGGTATTAGCGTAGTACAAATTAGTACAGTCCGGACGGGTAGTAAGATGTGGGGGTAGAGGGGAATGTGAACGCTTATGCAAATAATATTGGTCCAACTAGCTTCGTTGGCCGTGTGGTCTAACGCGCTACTCTAGTGTTGGACTAAGAGTGCCGAACGCGGGGAGATCGGTATTCGATCCCAGTCGGGTGCGCTGAGGGTAGTTTTTCCTAAATGGTTTTTCACTCTCCCTCCACGCAAACGCGCCAAGCAAATTCTCATGCTAGAAGACTAATAACAAAATCTTTAGAATAATTTAAAAAAACTCGATGAATAAGACGTAACAATACTGATATAGAAGTTTTTACACCCTCTCGCCAAGAGAATTCTCACGCTTAAAGCCCAAATACACTAGCAATATCGTGAACATTACCTTCCTCTCTAAATTCACCCTCTTCTACACCACTTGAACTTGATTGGAATGTAAGATCTAAAACATTTAGGCTTGCAGTTTGATTCTAAGTCAGGTGGGATATGAGTGGCTCCTTCAACCCTCTAATCGTAGCAAGGACAAGATTAGTTCCAGATATGGTCTAAAATAGAAAGTGCACCACGTTTGCTTTCTGGGATCTAATCAATGACCATGTATGCAAGAATGTATGTATGCGTGTGTATATATATATACATACTAATTTTAATGCTCATATAGATACATTTATTACATGCATCCATCATACATACCATCATACATATATACTAATATACATACAAATCATCATACTTCCATCTATTTATTTAGACAAGACATATATAGCCTGCGTATAATACATACATACATACATACATACATACATACATACATACATACATACAATACATACATACATACATACATACATACATGCATACATGCATACATACATGCATACATACATACATGCATACATACATGCATACTCACATACATGCATACTCACATACATACATACATACATACATACAAGCATACATACATACATACATACATGCATGTATGCATAGATACATAAAAGACATATAAAACGTAAATACAACACCAGCATAACATACATACAACATGCACTCACTACAATACAGCTACAATACATACATAAAATACATGCAAACATGCATAAAATACATGCGACATGTATAATATATATATAATACTTACAACGAATAAAATACAGCATACATCAAACATACATTAATACATACAATATATAAAGTATAGACAATTCATCTAGGCCTAATAGCCTAGATACACAACACGCCAGCCATATGATATACACAAACCATACAAACAAGACAAGATATACATTAATGCATAGAATACATTCATATAATAAATAAATATGTACAATACAGATATGAATACAATACAAACATACATACAATGCATACATTACATTCATACAAAGCAACACATAAAATTCAAATAATCGATACAATATAATACATATATATACCATCTTACTTACTGTACATAACATCATACATACAAATATAAGATTTTACATCCATACAAACCACTGTACTAGCATCCATACATCCATACAAACCATTGTACTAGCATCCATACATCCATACAAACCATTATACTAGCATCCATACATCCATACAAACCATTATACTAGCATCCATACATCCACCCATACATCCATCCAAACCATTGTACTAGCATCCATACATCCATACAAACCATTATACTAGCATCCATACATCCACCCATACATCCATCCAAACCATTGTACTAGCATCCATACATCCATACAAACCATTATACTAGCATCCATACATCCATACAAACCATTATACTAGCATCCATACATCCACCCATACATCCATACAAACCATTATACTAGCATCCATACATCCACCCATACATCCATCCAAACCATTGTACTAGCATCCATACATCCACCCATCCAACCATAAAATAAGTCAGGTGGCTGAAGACATATTTGTGTTCCACAATGACTCAAAAGAAACTGAATCACGTTGGCCTCTATCATGTCCACAAAGACATCTTGGACTCATTCGATATCAGAAAAGTTACTGCAACACAGGTCTCCAGGTCTGAATTAAGGAGGACTTTTGGACCAGCCCTATCCTAATGTTAATTTTTAAAAATCTTTTAATTGAATTGGATTTTTGATGTATTATAGGCATGGTTATAGACTCAAATGAAGTAAGAAAACTTGGTAGCCTGCTACATTTGTATCATGGCTCTAAATTCAGAAAAAGGACTTTTGAACCATTTCCATCCTAATGGCAATGTTAATTATTTTGTTAGTGTTTATTTCTTCTCTTTATTATCAAATAGGATTTTTTATTAATTTAATTTTTGTGGGTTTTGACCTAATTTCTTTCTTGCAGTTAGATTTTGCGTGCATGACGTATTTTAGTGTGATGATGTACCAAAACAAAGTAACAATAAAATTAGTATTCAATGTAAAATGTTATGTCCCCCAAAAATGTAGAGCTAACGACGCCCATGTACGGGTACAATCTCTTTCTATCTACTTCTCCAGCTCCCACCAGTGGTTCTAGAGTGGTTGTCCCATAATATCACAAGATAACAATGCTCACTTTAGTTTAGTTTATCAGCCCTTGTGGCAAAATGGCGAACTATGTCTCGAGAAGCTTGTATTTTCTACACAGTTGGTACCTCTAGTTTCGGGTTCAGGGTTGTCCGCCGATGTCGATGTACTTACTACTTAGTGATGGGGCATTATCGAATGATTTAAACTATCGTTTCCAAGCTATCGGATGAAGTATCATTTCAATTTCACTGGGTCCTGCTTGCGCCGTCCAAATACAACCCATAACTCAAATAAATTATTATTATTATTATTATTAGCACCGCGTCTTACTACCCGTTCAGGTTATACGCACTTACGCTAATGTGTAAATGGTAGGGTGATTGTGAGATGAAATGAAGGACCTACAGTTTAACGTGGAATCCGAACCACGGTGGCGACCTGGCATTCCACACATTCCCAAGATGTCTTGTCAGAGGTGTAGGAAGGGTTTGGAACTCAGATAAATCTGTGTCGGGACCGAGGATTGAACCCCGGCCGCCAGCACAGAAGTCTGACACCTTACCCCTAGACCACCAGGTCACCCAACTCAAATAAAGTTCAGGATAATTTAGTCATATTTCTTGATGTTTATTTTAGAGCAGTTTTCTATAAATAGCTTTAAAATAAATCAATCGTTTCCATAAGAATAACAAGTAAAAGTTCGACGCCTTAGATCAGCCCGTAGTGCGTCTGCCTACGGAGCTAAAGGTCCTGGGTTTGATAACCGGCGTGGCCGAAAAATGTATCATTGATTAAATGTGGGTTTACCCTTTCACAGTGATGAATTTAAGGCTGGGGGCTGGTTGTTGTGTCTGTTCTGATTTAAGATTAGCGTAATTAGTATAGACGCAGTGCTAAAAAAAAAAAAAAGTTTAAAAAAAGTAAAACGTTCGAATCCGCAAGGACGAATATCGATCAGCCAATCAAGGTAGAGTGTGCTTCCCAATAGTGGGCTTTAATAGAAACGAATATTTAGTAAAAGTAAAGTAAGTAAATGTTCGAAACATTAATGTTGACTCTTGACGTAAATACATTTGAATACTTGATGGGTCGATAGTCGAATACTATCGAATTATACGATATTGCCCAATACTAGCTCGGCCACACATATCGGCACACACAAGCCGACGACACGTGAGGATTTATTCTTTATTTATTTCGACGTATCAAATGAAAGCAACGAGCGATAACAATCACGACGCGATCACATGCATTCACACGTGAGTGAACCGGGTTAGCGAACGTATGTAGGAAGAATATGTTAACATTTGACTTTTCAAAGTTAACTAATTCACTGATTTTCCTGCACAATGAACTATGTTATGAGTTATTCTTATTTCTTCTAGAGCGTTTCACTTCACAGGAATCTACAAGTTTTATTGGCATGTGAGAATAAAATAAATTAAATAGTACGACACAATCCTATATATTTTATCAATAAGTTTATTATAGTTTGAGTTAGTTTCCTCAAAAATCTGATATCAGTTAGCTTTTCCTCTTGGATGAATTTTTCTCCAAAAACCACCACACGTTATTTATCATGTAAGTCATTCCATCGATATATTTTTTAACAAAATCCTTAAGAGCCATTTTTTAACCATTTATAATTTTCAATACCTCTTCGGTCTAAGGCGTCACACTATCAATTTAATAGACTATACTGCCAATGACTTGGAGATTGGAGTTCAAATCCCTGTTGGGTGTACGGAGGTTTTTTAATTAATGATTTTCCACTCTCCCTCCACGAAGATGGGAGTATACTTGCTCTAAATTAAATCTTTCTCATCCCTAACACACTAGTGTAATTATAACATAGCCCGAACTGGTAGTAAAACGCAGTGCTAAGAAACATATCAAAAATTATTCATCAGTAAACTAGCGTTAATCTTGGGGCTTGAATTCAAATCACGATAGCCATACAACTTCTAGATGTCTACAGTAGCCCCATGTCTTCTTTGGTGCTGACTGACAGCTCACACAGCTGACAGCTAAAAGCTTTGAAAAGTTACCAGACCAAATTATGTATCCCTACGCCGAACCATATGATCTGCAAAAACATGTATTTAACAGCTATTACTTCTGATGGTCAAAATGTAGGTATATACATAAATGTTGACTGTCAGAAGTCAGCTGTGAGCTGTCAGTCAGCACCAAAGAAGCCATGGGGCTACTGTAGTTTGAACCAAGTCCACCAGACAGTTTCAGTTGTAGCCTCAGGTAGAGGATTTTTTTTTAGAAAAACCCTTCTTTTCCAGCTCTGGGGCACATAAAACTGTATGCCCCATCACAATATCACGGTAATCTAGTTTTGACTACTACAGTACTTTCTCTCTCTAGGGACAATTAAAAAAAGTTTTACTAACTTATCATGGTCGGAATTCTCGAGTAGCAGCTGCCGAACAAAATATTTGTGTGTCCAATAAAACTAGAGATAACTTTAACTCAAACGAAAGAGAAACATCAACATCGACAGTAACTGTTCAGGAAAACTGAGGAGTTAAGATAACTCGCACCGGTGAGCACACGGAGTAGACGTTAAGATCATATAATCTAGTTTACCGGTAACGGGAAAGGCTGGGTTTTAATCCCTGGGTGTGCTAAATATTTTATCTGTCTTCGCAAACGTGAGTACACTTCCTTCTTTTTTCTATGCCCACTTCCTTAACACTTGAAAACATTTCATTCAAACCATTAGTAATTTGGATAAAGCATAACGTTAACTTC
Source organism: Timema cristinae (assembly GCA_039000515.1). Taxonomy (NCBI): domain Eukaryota; kingdom Metazoa; phylum Arthropoda; class Insecta; order Phasmatodea; family Timematidae; genus Timema; species Timema cristinae. The sequence goes on from JBCFYV010000935.1 coordinate 23,971,664, forward strand.
GCACGAAAGCTTTCAATTTTGTCAAATGTATTAAAAACTATTATTATTAGCACCGGTGTCTTACTACCCGTTCGGGTTATACGCACTTACGCTAATGTGTAATGGTAGGGTGATTGTGAGATGAAATGAAGGACCTACAGTTTAACGTGGAATCCGAACCACGGTGGAGGCCTGGCATTCCCCACATTCACAAGATGTCTTGTCAGAGGTGAAGGAAGGGTTTGGTAATCAGATAAATCTGTGCCGGGACCGAGGATTGAACCCCGGCCGCCAGCACATAAGTCTGACACCTTACCCCTAGACCACCAGGTCACCTGTATTAAAAACTGTTTTAGTAAGAAAGATTAAGTAAGAAATGTGAATGAACTACGTACGGCTTCCGCTCTTTCCAACATTATTCTTGTTCTTATTGAACAGCGAGCGATATGTTGCGCTCTGGGCTGCGGCTTGCGGCACACTAGTGTCCCACGGCACACCGTTTGCGGGACACTAACCAACCATGGGGAGAGGAAGATAAAACTAACCCCAATCCACCCAGCCGAGATATATCTCAGAGAGTGATAGTAAACCCCAGTCTCTCGCGAGCTTGAAGCACTAAACCACGTGACCACCACTCCCAAGGCATGTAAAGTGGTTACCTAAATACAAAAGGGACGTAACCTTGATTGAATGAAGGAAGCGATACATTCCAAAGCTGGGTTATTCGAGTGAGAGTCTTATCAGTCGAGTTTGTTTTTATCTTAACGAGAAAAGGTCAGTTTTGGAAGCTTACCCGGATGGAAGATTCCATGGAAAAGTTTGAGAACGAGAGAGATTATTATGTCTGGTTAGGATCGAGGGAGGTAAACAGAACTACCACCGAGTATGTGGGAACTGCAGTAACAACTGATATTATTAAAAACAACATTTTGAACACTAAAAGATGTTTTATTGGTTTTATCTTAGTACTGTTTTATTATTATTATTATTATTATTATATTATTATTATTATTATTTAGCACCGCGTCTTACTACCCGTTCGGGTTATACGCTTTAAGTACTTATTACGCTAATGGATTAGGAATTGGGAAGGTTGAATTAGAGGAAGTGAACCCGCATTTGCGTTGAGGGAGAGTAGAAAACCATTTAGGAAAAACTACCCCAGTTCACCCGACCGAGATTCGAACCTTGATCTCCCCGTCCTCAGCAGTTGGGCTCAACATGACTAGCGCGTTAGCCAACTACGCCACCGAGGCAGGTCTTAGTACTGTTATGCGTGTTTCTGTCACTGCGGATTTTCTGAAGCTTTAATTTCTCATGCTCCACGTCTTACCTACTGCCCAATTTATCCGCATAATTACATTTATTGGAGTAGAGAGAGAATATTCATTTAGGAAAAAAAATCTGTATATTCGGATGATATTATAACCCTTCCCCAGGCCAATGACAATACGAGACTGATGCCTTTGTCAACGTGCTCACCAGTGAGGATATTCACTAACACATTCAGGTACACAAAATGTATAGGAGGGAGGGTCGCACTACCATTCAAATGGAGAGAGAGAGAGAGAGAGTACATGACTCATGGGAATGGTACCCCTTTGTTACCCTCTCTTTGTTGAACCCATGATTACCAGTTCAATGGGAGAGTAAATCTCTCATTATTAATGTATCGTAAGATATAGTAAGCATTTAATATCTCAGAGTTGCGGAACTATGTTCAAAATTGAAATTTTCCACTTATTTCCATTCAAAATTGAGATGCACCATTTTGTTTTTAGATGTTTAGTTCTAAAAACTACCAAACTCTGGGAAACCTTATGAAAACCCTGGAAATTAAGATTTTGCCTGATCGGTAAAATGATTTTCACTCTAGTCCATGTAATCGACATTGCAAAAACACTTTTTTGTCCTTAGTGGGTCATGAAACGTGCACATCCATCAAAATATCGAATTCGCCTTTTTGACGATCACAATACTTTCTTACTCTGAGATGTCGAGAGAAAATTAAAAAATACACGTTTGGGACAATACAAACAATAAGTGTAAGATAACCAGTGGCTTGGCGGTTAACTGATAACAGCTGAAAATAAGAGAAAGCTTGTTTTTAAAACATGAGGATGTATTATTATTATTATTATTATTATTAGCACCACGTCTTACTACCCATTCGGGTTATACGCACTTACGCTAATGTGTAATGGTAGGGTGATTGTGAGATGAAATGAAGACCTACAGTTTAACGTGGAATCCGAACCACGGTGGAGGCCTGGGCATTCCCCACATTCACAAGATGTCTTTTCAGAGGTGAAGGAAGGGTTTGGTAATCAGATAAATCTGTGCCGGGACCGAGGATTGAACCCCGGCCGCCAGCACAGAAGTCTGACACCTTACCCCTAGACCACAAGGTGACCAAGGAGGGGAGGTATACAAATCGTTGCTAACGTTGTACTGCGCACGCGCGACTTTTAATCCTGCCTCCTTGAGCCGCACGTGAACAAGAGGATCTGTCACAAGTGTGGAGTGTGGTTACATTGTAGAGGTACAGTTGTGACACCTAGAGTCTAGAGTCACCGAGGACAATATAACCATTTCTTCAATGCTGCTCATCACTTTCGGTAAAGGGGCCGTCCTCAAAGTTCGTAAGGTTTTTTTTTTCTCTCTCTCTCTCTCTCTCATGATTTTCTACTCACTTCCTTCTCTCACATAAGGGATCGTAAGATTTCCCATCACCTGTCCCACCTCCCCATCCTATCACATAATTTTTATTGATTTGGTAGATGAAATTAATTTAGTTGTTTAATTAATTTTAGACATAAAGATTGGTAATAATGGCAAAATATGAAGCCTATACTTCAATAATTTCTATAAAATAATGAAAATTAGTTATTAAAGTGGGTCACTCAATGAATGAAAATGAAACCTTGCAGAATTCCTGACAAAAAAATATATTTTAAAAAAAAATTTGGTCTTGCCATAAACATTGATAAAAAAAATCTTCCGTGAGATGAATTCTGAAACTCAACCCCGCTCCCCCCTTATAAGAAAAAGATAAGAAATTACAGATCCCCCTCCCCCTCAAATTACTTTACTTAATTTAAGGTCGGCCCCTAAGGGGTATTTTAAATTCACCCCCACCTGCCCCCCATGACTGTTAATTAGTAATTATATATTTTATTTATTTATCCGTGGAAAATAATTTATTTCTTAATTATTGGCAAATAATTACCGCCCTTTAATTTTAGTGCCAATAATTATTTAGTGAGTGAAACCTTCTACCCACTCGAAATGGTCGGCGTGGATAAAGGCGATAAAGTCGTCGCATCTTTGCTGGTTCGCTCACATCAGGGATGTCGGGGCTTGAATTACGGGTGTCTTACTGAGGTATCTATTCTTTACCTAATTGTTTTTTCCCTCTACCTCCATGGATTATTATTATTATTATTATTATTATTATTATTATTATTATTATTATTATTATTATTATTAGCACCGCGTCTTACTACCCGTTCGGGTTATACGCACTTACGCTAATGTGTAATGGTAGGGTGATTGTGAGATGAAATGAAGACCTACAGTTTAACGTGGAATCCGAACCACGGTGGAGACCTGGCATTCCCCACATTCACAAGATGTCTTGTCAGAGGTGAAGGAAGGGTTTGGTAATCAGATAAATCTTTGCCGGGACCGAGGATTGAACCCCGGACCCCCAGCACAGAAGTCTGACACCTTACCCCTAGACCACCAGGTCATCTTACCTCCATGGAAATGTGGGTCTTTTTTAAATTTAAATTACACCTTCCCCATACCTAACCAATAGTAAATATGCGCGAAGCCCGGACGGGTAGAGACGCAAGGTCTGGTAAGTAGACTGTACAAACTCCAAACCAAACAAACATCATAGATAGATTGGTATGTTGAGACATGTTATAATCATTCGACTGGAGAGAGGTTGAGTAACCACACTGTTGGTAAAATAACCTCCAAAGACCCCAGTTTCGAATTAAAATAGGGTTTTCCGACACAGAATCAGGCAGAGGCATAACACCCAGGCCCATAGGGCCAGCAATACGGGAGGGGGGGGGGGGGGGTTGCTATAGTTTAACGGGGCCCACGAAAGGAAACTTTAAATTACTATACATTTGGTGGAAATAATTGCAATCGAATAACTTATGTCCTGATTATTGACAATTTAGATAGTTGAATATGTGTATCACAAAGTGTTGTAAATTATAACTAAGCTATAGCATTATTTCATTCGGTTTAAAATAGAGCAGAGTTTTTTTTTTTATCTTCATGCAGTGAATATGACAGACTGATAACGTTCCCGACACAAAACCGAGGCTTAAACAGTCATTATAAGGTGTGATTAACAAATTAGTAATTATTTAGGAATATTAATTGTTTCTTACATCATTTATTAAGGTGTTAGATAACTTGAAAAAGGGGGCCCGAAAATGAATCTTGCTGGACGGCCCAAGTTTAATCTGCTATGCCAGGGGTATCCAAACTACGGCCCAACACAAAATTTTATCAAAAAATAAATTAATTGTTTCTCTTCGTTATTTATTAACCACTCAGTTTATTTGACAAGTCCAGTTTCTGTCCGCACGCGTGCTTCCCCCCCCCCCCCCCCCCCTCATGATACCAAACCAGAATGCTGTCTGAATTCAAACCCTAATTTTCAGTTACAGGCACCATTCTTTATACCGACAACAGAAAGGTTTGACTGTAACGATTTTTAGGTAGCTCCAAGTATCCCGGCAGAGGATTATCAAAGTAAAGTCCCGAAAGATGTTAACTAATTAAAAGAAAATTATATTGACTAATAATTATTATAAATATAATTTACTACATATAAAGTGATTCATTTCTCACAGAGAAGAATCAAAGTCAATCACTTTTATCAAACACTAACTGATCTTGGAAAGTGGCATTTTTTTATAGACGTGACTGGCCATATGACTTGAATCTAAATTTGTATATTGAAACAAATTTGATTTATGATATATTTGCACATGTCAAGGCATTCAGGGCAAAAATAATGCTACCTGACGAACAGGCGAACGTTACATTGGCCCGCAAAAACGTGTAAAATATATTGTGTGGCCCACATGGCAAAAAGTTTGGAGACCTCTGTGCTAGGCCACTGGAATCAGGCACACTATCCGTGTGGCCGACCGAGTTGGGTTCTCATCATTTAAAATGGAATTCTATTTTATAATTCAATGACCCCTTTCCCTATTAAAAATATTCTATGACTCAGAAGTGGTCACTTTGAAAATCATTGTATTTATTCATGAGATAGTTCCTCGTCGAGATGTCATTGTACATGGCTCACACGGTGTGGGGTATTTCCCTTGGGAGAACACTTTGTACAGTTCTGGACATAGAAATTGACCTATTAGATCCTGAAAGCGGTTAACACCCAACCCAGGCAGGTAGCAAAGCTCGAACCGGGCGTCGCAACATGACCTACTTTTTTATTTTTTTATTCTAGTTAAATATATAAACTCGCTTTGCTCGTTGTGGGCTCCACTCCCAAGACCCCAGTGAGTGTAAACTAATTTAATTCCAGCGTTGTTTTGAACGTTGATTTATTTTTACAACTCTATGATTTTAGCTGCCTCATAAGTGTGTAGAAAATTTTAAAAAATGTGTGTAAAATGTGCAGAATTTACCTAAAATCAAAAAATCTAGATCTGGTGCAATCCGTTTTTGGATATGTCTTACCATTTAGCCACAAGAGGCCTCCAAAGAAAGCTCCGCGCTGACCTTAAAGTTGCTCCACCAGTTTGAGGTTTTTTTTTCGGGGATTGAAAACTTTTTTTTTTTTTTTACTTTTTGGAATTTTTCCGTCGGTTACAGCTAGAAGCTATAAGTTTGCCAAATTTCAAGTTTTTATCTCATCTGGAAGTGGGTAAACATTAATGTCAGTGAGTGAATCAGCCATGTAGCTTTATAGTATAGCGATGATGGTACGGTAGGAACACTGCACATACTTTATCTTTCTTTTACCTTAAAATAAAAACATTTAATATAAACCCCTAAATATTGGTGATAAAAAAAATACATAGATTGTTTCAAAAACACTTTATCAAAGATCATAAATGAAATAACATACACTACTGCATCACATAAACACTAAGAAAAGCGTAATTTCTCTCCAAAAAAGAGCATAGCAATCAACATTGAAATTTATGCTAACGAAAAGTATCCTAAAATTCTTTGGGAAAATGAAAATTCTCATTTTTTTTTGTAATGCTAAACAATAATTAATAGAAAATGTAATCAAAATCGTTATAGAGGATTTCGAGAAAAAATTTTTTTTTTCTTTCTGCCCTCAGTAAACTACCCTTAATTTTAGGGTTATATATATAATTCCAAAAACCCCTCTGGATAACCTTATGAAAATCCTATATACCAAGATTTAACCAGATAGGTAAAATGTTTCTGGTTAATTTATGATCTTTGGTGGAGTGTTTCTGCAACAATGTATATGATTTTGTTTCAGAAATATTACTAGTTTTTAGTAAATTTATTTATTTAAAGATTAAAGAGCGAGAAAGTATTACCATTTATTTTCAGTCACATTCCTAAAAAAATTTTCGCTTGATCGTGTTTTTGAGGACTTTTTATTGTAAAACTTAAATAATTTTGTAAAAATGTTTGACATTGTATTTTATGATTTGTTGAAATGATTTTATATAAATGATCTACAAAAATTATGGGATGGTTTAAATCATAATTAAATGTTTTTACAATACTATTCAATGCATAATTCTAGTTAAAACTAATTTAGGTGTTGTTGAAGTTAGAAAAACACAAATTTTTTTAACAAAATGCTAATTTTCTTCTATTATCATCAATAATTCTAATTTATTTGAAGATATGACAAACAAATACACTCTCAAGGTATCTAAATCGACTTATTCAAGGTCAAAAACTAAATACTCAATCTTAGATTTAGGAACATACAACATCTGACGGACATTAGCAATAAACGTATTAAGTATTTTATGGGGTCGAACCAAGTCCTCTAGGTTTATCCAAACGCTTTAATGTAAACTCCAAAAGGTAGCAAGTCTACCTTGCATGTTTTCACTATAGCGTAATTTATATGATAATATATTCTTTAGATTGAAAAATTACTCCCGAATACGGAAATCAAACCCGGAACATTTGGCTTAGTACGTCAATACTCTAACCACTGAGCTATCTAGGATTCTTCCCGTGCTCAGGTAATTCTTCACTCATATTTTAAGGCAGAGTCTATGATGGACGTGCTGAAATTGTCGGCTACAAATGTGTGAACAATTAAGATCCCAGGCTGTCAGATAACGCAGCCACCTTTAACTCAGTAGTTGGCTTATTGCTGTCAAATGTACAGTTACAATATTGTACAAATGTCCATATAATGATTAATTAAATAGCCAAGCTATTAAATTTGTTAATTACTGTTAGAGCCGCATCTAAATGTCAAATTACTTCCGCAAGTCCGCCACAGACTCTGACCTTAAAATATGAGTGTAAAATGTCCCTGAGCACGAGACGATTCCTGTGGACCTATCCCGAAGATGTTGCAATTTTATCTCACTACGGCGAATCTCACCATGTTCAACTCGAACTCGTAATTTAATATCCGTAAAGTAGCCATTCTTAAGTTAAAAAACTCGCAGTTCGTGTTGAGTCTTCTAATTTCGTATTAAGCGAAAAATTCCGACTTTCCGGTGTCAAAATTTGTGATTTGAGATTTACTTTATAGCTGTGTGAACGCACCCTTCGGCCATTTAAACAATAGAATAACCAAAATGTTGTCTTCGCCATCTTCGTTTTATCTTGGTTTTATTTTTTGTTGGTTAAGTTTAGCTCGATAAAGTCTAAATAAAAATGGATTGGAAGAGAATAAACAAAGAGCAAAAGCAGATTATACTTGATGTATGTTTCTTTGTTTCGCTAAATGATTAAATAAAAAGCTATTACTAGTATAACTTATTACATCATGTATGATATCTTAATAACTTTAATAGGTACCTAAAAAGCCACAATTAAATAACATACAGCATATGGATGGAATGCCTTTCTATTTGAATAAAACCGTTTATTAATCCTGAACAAATTAATAAATTTCTTATCATTCAGCTCAAAAGCGTCTTCGCGTTCACAAAATATACGTGGCCTTCTATTAAATTCATTTTAGAATTCTTCAAGTTATCTTATTAACAAATAGTCTGTCCATGCTTCCGCCATTTTACATTTTGTCCAACAACAAATACTTTCGAAATATCTGTTTGCGATATTGACGATTCCGAGAGGTGGAACCGCAGTGAGATCTATCCGAATGAAAAAATCTAAATCCGTAACGACATTTTTTTTGAGAATAGCTAAATAGAAAAAGTTTTGAGATTGTGTCACGTGAACGCCCGATCTCGCAATGGAATAAACTCGAAACATCTCAGGGATAGGCCCGCTGGATAGCTCAGTGGTTCAGAGTATTGACGCACTATGCCTAAGGTCCCGTGTCCAGGTGTCAATTTTTAATTTAAAGATGATATTTAGATGCATATAGGTGACCTGGCGGTCTAGGGGTAAGGTGTCAGACTTCTGTACTGGCGGCCGGGGTTCAATCCTCCGTCCCGGCACAGATTTATCTGATTTCCAAACCCTTCCTACACCTCTGACAAGACATCTTGTGAATGTGTGGAATGCCAGGCCGCCACCGTGGTTCGGATTCCACGTTAAACTGTAGGTCCTTCATTTCATCTCACAATCACCCTACCATTACACATTAGCGTAAGTGCGTATAATCCCGAACGGGTAGTAAGACGCGGTGCTATAAATAATAATAATAATAATAAAATATAATAAATAGATGCATATATAACCTTAATTATCAAATATAATACTCTGCTGTTTATTCAATCATTACATGATAGGTTCATTGCGTAATCCATCAAAGTATGACTACTATCATTCAAGGTAGATGAAGTGTACTTCTTTAAGGTGGTAACAACATTCATAAGAGCGCCTACATTTAAAATAACTTGCAAAGTTGTAAGATTCTAAAAAATATATAGCTTTTATTTGAAATTATACTACTATAAAGCCGCATGGCTGACTCACTCACTGACATTAATGTTTACCCACTTACAGATGAGCTAGAAACTTGAAATTTGGCAAACTTATAGCTTCTAGCCTGTAGCCGAAGAGAAAATTCAAAAAAGTTTAAGATCTTAATTTTCAACCCCCAAAAAATAATCAAAATGTCGGAGCAACTTTAAAGTCGATGGGCCTTTTCTTTGGAGGTCTCTTGGGGCTAAACGGTAAGACATATCAAAAAACGGCTCTGAAATTACATTAATTTACATCCATCTGCTAGGAAAACTCACTGGGAGTTTCCTGTGCGGTGCACCGTACCAATTTCATTGTAGGCTTTGGCTAATTCGACATTGTTTAATTCAAAAAATCGGATAATTCGAACTCAGCATAATTCCCCATGAAATTTCTATTATATCAACGGTAAAAAATAGCATTTAATTGGAATTTTAAAAGAGAATATTTGGATGATTCGAAGCTTATCGTTTTTTTTTTTAGTTTGTACCTATGTCACACCTAACTTAACAATCTTTTGATCTTTATCAAATCAACCATATGCCAAGAATGGCAAATAAAGCATTATGCATGGTTAAAGAGAAAGCGGGGAATTCTGCACCTAGGCGAGCGGGTTTCCCAGAATAGGGGGCTGTTGGCATCGCTTCTGTGTGGCAATAATATCACGTGACGCACGACAGATTTTATTTTTTTCCAGCAGTGTCTTACTTCGCAAGTGTACTAGTTACGCTAGTGCGCTATAGATGAGGAACGTTGAATTTAGAGGAAGTGTATCCAAATTTGCGTGGAGGGAGAGTGAGAAACCATTTAAAGAAAAACACTTTTAGTACATCCAACCGGAATTCGAACCCGGATATCCCTGTCATCGGCAGTCTAGTCTATTGTAAGAGTGGCGCCTTACGCTATGCGGCCACCAAAGCAGGGGACTGATTTAAGTTTTGTTAATTTTTCCAAGTTTTAATAATTTGTGTTTAAAATTTTCTGGTTTTTTCATGTATGTGTATATCATGTGTGATTTTATACAACATTATATAAAAGGCGTGTATATATACGTAGCATATTTTGAGGTTTATGATTGATTGCGTATCAGTTGCCAAAATACTCATACAAATGGTTAATTCTAATTTTGGATATTTCGATATTTTTTTTTAGATATCCTTGGACTGCAAATTAAAAAAGTTCTACATTTTTATTTTGTCATACTTGGAAGTTCGAATACTAATAGCCTTATCTATGAATCACATCCCGGTTATTCCAAGAGACGTGTTTGAGTGTGCAATGCTATCTATCGGCGATAATGTACACCACAGCGGAGGTCGACAACCCTTCTTTCACTACGACCTACTTCAAAATGTATTAATAGTCTCGAGATCTATTCAGTTTCAAAATCTTATAATGATCACTTAGGTAAGAAAGACGATCAAGAAGGACCAAGATATTTCTAAAAAAATGTAATTTTAGAAACAATCAAACTGTTTATATTGACAATGTACCTGCACCGATGATCATGAGGCATTAAGGCGTCGGGTTCATAATAAACTGGATTGGAAGGTCAAGGTTCAAATCTCAGACAGGGTGACGGTGGTTTTCCAATTGTAATTTATATGTGGTTTTCCCATCCCCTCTCCACGCTAATGCAAGCAAATTTTCTCTACCTCTTCCCACTGATTAAGGCATAAACTAACCTTATGGGAAAAAAGATAAACTAAAAATATTTATTTATCTAACTACAACTGCGAGCGATGGATGAACGACAGCAAAAGAGCGTCCATAATATTATTTTGAATAATATTACTATAATAATTCCAACTCTTTGCAAACCAATTTTTCCTGCACTCATTATCATGTAATTGGTGGTGAAATCTTGTTTGTTTAGAGGGTTAGGGGTGGACTTAAAAAAAGTTATTTTTGAGGGACTTGTCCCTCCCTCCTCAAGCAAAGGGGGGCTCGAGGATCATACTTCAGCAAATGTTAGGAAATTGGATGCCCCTTAAAGCTATTTGGGTTGAACTTTTTTTTTTTAAATCAAGATTTACATAGAAGCTATTTGGAGTGGTCCTTCTCACGTGTACAGTACATTTTTATAAAACTAGATTCCTCTACAAGTTGACGCAACACTGCCATCCAATACTCCCCTCCACTCCCCTTTTCCAACACTTCGTTTCATCTCTGCATATAAAAAAAAAGGATTGTCAAGTTTCACACTAAATTGTCTTACATTTTCAATGTAAACAAAACAATTTGCATCAATTGCGTCTGAGGCAGTTGTAACAGAGTAGTCAAAATGTACATGTCTTGAATAAACTTGTTCAACAGAGTGTGCTAGTTTAAATGTTCGTTTGGGCAATATATATTCTCAATTTTCATATGATGTGGCGAATTTCACTTCTCATTCACCACACCTGTGGCTACATTGGAAAGTATGTTGCCTACCTCAGATTTAGGGCTTGTAGTTTGTAGATTGTCTCAACATGTGGTTTACTCACAGTAATAGAAATAAAGTATAATTCACCTGCCTGGCGGGAAATTACAGTGTAAAGCTTTGTAAAGTATTTAGAAACAAACTTTCAGGAATGTAAGGGGAAGATGGGACCCACTTTTGACCTTCAACTATCATTTTATAGCTGATGGCGACAAGTTATGCTACAGGTGTTTTGGATATGCATGTGAAATATTGGAGGACTTAAGATAGTTTGAGCTCCCCCTTTCCGGAGTCCCAGGAAAACACCGAATAGCAATAGCTGAATTGTAACTTAAGTGTGATATCTGTCCAAATAAAATTAAAACCTTCAAAAAAGATAAAGGAGGATCACTGAACATTATTTAGTGTAAATGCAATAATTTGTAACTGTGTGGACAAATTACAAATAAATTGTGTGTAGTAAGTTCTGGGATACTAATGGAAATATGTTTGTATTTTCTGAATTGTCTTCTTAAATGCACCAAGTATACTTATAAGCCCTTCCTTGAGTTGTGGAAGAAACTAGTTATTGCACTCACTACTTATAATCCCTCCTTGAGTTGTCGTGGAGGAACTAGGTTTTTACACTCGACTACTTATAAATCCTTCCTTGAGTTGTCGTGGAGGAACTAGTTTTTCACTCGACTACTTATAATCCTTCCTTGAGTTGTCGTGGAGGAACTAGGTTTTTGCACTCGACTCTTATAATCTCTTCCTTGAGTTGTCGTGGAGGAACTAGGTTTTTACACTCGACTACTTATAATCTCTTCCTTGAGTTGTCGTGGAGGAACTAGGTTTTTGCACTCGACTACTTATAATCCTCCTTGAGTTGTCGTGGAGGAACTAGGTTTTGCACTCGACTACTTATAATCTCTTCCTTGAGTTGTCGTGGAGGAACTAGGTTTTTGCACTCGACTTCTTATAATCTCTTCCTTGAGTTGTCGTGGAGAAACTAGGTTTTGACACTCGACTACTTATAATCCCTTCCTTGAGTTGTCGTGGAGGAACTAGGTTATTGCACTCGACTACTTATAATCCTTCCTTGAGTTGTCGTGGAGGAACTAGGTTTTGCACTCGACTACTTATAATCCTCTCCTTGAGTGTGTGGAGGAACTAGGTTTTTGCAATCGACTACTTTTAATCCCGTCGCGTATGACATATTGTTTAACGAATATAGGAGGGGGGAAAGAGTTTAACACTCGATATTTATAATCCTATCCTTAGTAAATAAGGGAAAATAGTGTTTTACTTCACTACAATTATATTAGGCTAATCAACGTGGAGGAACTAGGTTTTTACACTCGACTACTTATAATCTCTTCCTTGAGTTGTCGTGGAGGAACTAGGTTTTTACACTCGACTACTTATAATCTCTTCCTTGCGTTGTCGTGGAGGAACTAGGTTTTTACACTCGACTACTTATAATCTCTTCCTTGAGTTGTCGTGGAGGAACTAGGTTTTTGCACTCGACTACTTTTAATCCCTGTCGTGGTGTAACTCGACCACTCATTGTTTTAAAGGCGCAAATATTAAGTGGGGGGGGGGGGGGAAGAGTTATCAGCACATCGATACTATTCCTACTCCATTAGAAAAAAAATAATGAAAAATAAATAGAATAAGTACAATTTGACTTCACCACCGTACAAAATGTATATTAGGCTAAATAGCAACCAAACACATATTGCACACGTAGTAGTTAATATTATTTATTTATCACGGCGTCTTACTACCTGTTCAGGCTATACGCATATATTATAATCACTCTATGAAGTAGGAATGAGTAACGTAACATTTTAAAGATAACCTACCAGTCTCTGCGTGGAGGGAGAGGGGAAACCGTTTAGGAAAAGCTACTCTTAGTAGACCAGAATGGGCTTTGGAAGTATTTTTATTAAAGGTGAAAACATGAACAATAATATTATTTTTCAACGTTAGAATTTGAGTATAAGATATGTGTTACGTAACAATTTGATGCACCCCACCTTCCCCCCATGTAGCACATGTGGGCATTTGAGCACACCCTCCACACCTCCACAAGCGTGTGTTTGTGATGACCCCTAATGTCCTTGGGATAAATTAAACTGATGTGGAGACTTTAAAACTTGGTACACCCCGAGTGCATACGTTATATTTGAATATCTGGACATTTTCCTGAATAACAAACTATTTTCCAAAAAAGGAACCTTTTCGGTAAAATATAAGGTTAAATTACTTCAGGTGAATGAATATTCCCTCTTCCATCGCTAGGTAAGGAGTGTGTGTTTGTGTGTGAGAGAAAAGAAAGAAAGAGCTACTCACCCTTCACAGTAGCGGAACAAGCTGTGTTCTTCTTTACACGTGAGAGAAGCTCCTTCGACCGAGCTGTGAACAGAAACAATCTTCACTATTTGCATCAGAGCTCTCCTTCATTTTTGCATCACAGGCACTATCATCAAGTGTACACTAGGTCTACCTTGTAAGTGAATTATAGAGGCCGGTCCACACTTGACTTGCCCTGTAAGTGAACTATAGAGCCCAGTCAACACTCATCCTGTCCTGTAGTGAACTATAGAGACCAGTCAACACTCGTCCTGTCCTGTAAGCGAACTATAGAGACCGGTCAACTTGTCCTGTCTGTAAGTGAACTATAGAGACCAGTCAACACTCGTCCTATCCTGTAAGCGAACTATAGAGACCAGTCAACACTTGTCCTGTCCTGTAAGTGAACTATAGAGACCAGTCAACACTCGTCCTGTCCTGTAAGCGAACTATAGAGACCGGTCAACACTTGTCCTGTCCTGAAGCGAACTATAGAGGCCGGTCAACACTCGTCCTGTCCTGTAGCGAACTATAGAGACCGGTCAACACTTGTCCTGTCCTGTAAGTGAATTATAGAGGCCGGTCCACACTTGACTTGCCCTGCCTGTAAGCGAACTATAGAGACCAGTCAACACTTGTCCTGTCCTGTAAGTGAACTATAGAGACCAGTCAACACTCGTCCTGTCCTGTAAGCGAACTATAGAGACCGGTCAACACTTGTCCTGCCCTGTAAGCGAACTATAGAGCCCAGTAAATCCTTGGCCTGTCCTGTAAGTGAACTATAGAGACCAGTCAACACTTGTCTGTCCTGTAAGTGAACTATAGAGACCAGTCAACACTCGTCTGTCCTGTAAGCGAACTATAGAGACGGTCAACATTTGTCCTGCCCTGTAAGCGAACTATAGAGCCCAGTAAATCCTTGGCCTGTCCTGTAAGTGAACTATAGAGCCTATTCAACATCTTGCCTGCTGTGTGTTTATCCTATTTTAAATTTTCTATATAGAATACATCAAAACGACCCCATTTTATATCCGACCGGACTAGGAATTTTTCTACGCCACCGAACGGGGTAGCGACGAGTAATTTACTTGATTTTGCGTGGAGGAAGTGTTTAAAGTTATTTTTGACAAAGCACACTCATTACACCTATCCTAGAATCGCACCTCAACCTTACAGTCACCGGCAAAGTAGACTAGATAATCTACAGTCCCACCAGACAACTAGGGATGTAAAAAAGTATAGATTATTTATTAATATAGATATTTTCCTTTCGATACTAGTATTTTTACTCGATAAGTTTACTGATATTAGTACTCACACTCCGTTATCGAAAGAAACAACTTTTTTGTTATCTTCATTCATGATTACATTAAATGTTTTACTATGGTTAAAGAAGGATATAAAATAGATTGAAAAAATATATTACTAATCATATTCAGCTATAAAATAACTTTTCATCAGCTACGCTTTCATAGACATGTTGAAAGCTGGTATGGTAAATAAAACCTTTTATATCATCATTCAATCACTCTATCATACCCTCAAAGTTACAACACATAACACAGACGCGATAGACCTAAATATTTTATGGTTAAATCATTATAATTTTCAGTGTTTAAATACATATGAAAATACAATTATTATTAATTATTATTATTATTATTACTATGGAAAAGTTGAAATTATTACTTGACAAAAAAAATCCAGATTAAAATTTTGATACCGATACTTTTCTTTCGATACTAGTAGGGTATTGATATCTTTCTTCCGATACTTTAAATTAGTGGAATATCGATACTTTTCTTTCGATACCATATTCCTGAGACAACAGCAACTTGGCAATACAGCTTCCTCTCATTGATCGAGGACATAATCCTGATACGTCAAAACGTAGTGTAATTAGTGCACATGAGTGTAATCCGAACCGGTAGTCGGACGTGATGCTAACAAAAACAGCCAATCGAGAAGCGTTTAGAATATTGATGTAGGTAAGTTGTCGGTTAAATGGCAGTTTCAAGTGAGAATAGGTGGATGTCTGATCAGAAAATTAGTAGACCCTAATATATTGCTTAGGGTGAAAGGGAGGGGGGGGGGGGGGAAGGCAAGATCCGTGTATCAACAGATTTTTAAACAAAAATTTTGTTTGGCCAAAATGAATATAATGATGCTTCAGCAAAATATTTAATTTAATTTTCTACACATCGTAATAGCATCGTTAGCTATTAATTATTAGAGAAGTAGCGAGTTGACAGAAGACACCACTTTTCACTTTAAATTAGAAAATACAAATTATTTCGTTCCAAATGAATGGCACGAATAACAATTATTATGATAACGAAATCAATTTTATATGTCAATTAAATTTATTTGGGGGATTTATTGTACAATTTCTGAACCAGCTAATTAAACCCACATTTCATCGATCATAAATATTTTTTCCATGCCAGGAATTGAACTCGGGACCCTAATATTAGTAAGGAAACACGCTGCCAACTGAGCTAAGGTGTATTCCAGCAACACAATTATTTTCGTTTAATTTGATTATCTTATAAAATGTAAAGATCATTGTGTAATTTAAAACTTGTCTCGGATTTATTTGTAATTAAATTAAGTTTGAAAATACTCGCGCCAGTGGGCGCGCTGACAGAGGCAACAGTCTCGCCTTGTGTGGTTTGCAAGTGACGGAGAGGTTGGGGTTCGAATCGTGGCAGAGAGCACCGAGGTGTTTTCTTCTAATCGGGTGTCTCCCTCTCTCCTTCCACGCAAATATGCAGATAAGCAAAACCGCACTGTTGGGGGGACGCGCTTAAGCCTAATTTATTATGTAACAAGTTGGACCCAACATGTTGGGAGACAAAACATGTGGAAAATTAAGCTGCGTTTATTGTCGCCAACTTGTTGGACCAACATCCTGGGTCCTTCGCTAATTTTTAATCGGTACGCATTTTTAGCCATGTATAACGACGTATTACTTGCCGTTTCTTCATTTAGTGTGTTGACAGGAAGTGTACTCTTGCAGAGAAAAACAAAACGTAAGAAACGGTAGGGCGTTTGAAGTTTTTTTTGCTAAACGTCTAATTGAAGGTGCGTACATAGGAAATGGAGAGTAAAAATGTTGTGACTCCGTGAGAAAAACTTGCTACAACACTGTGCTCTATATCAACTGGAAACGACTATGGGAGTCATGTATAGTCACAAAACACGCGCGTCGCCAAGGCTAGACACTGACTCGTCTCGATAGCGCATGCGCAGAACTTCCCAACTCAACCAACATGTTGGGTTGGTCGTTTATTATCCCCAACAAATGATTCAACACAACCCAACACAAGTTGTTGGCACTGACCGGCTCTCCCAATACCAACATGTTGGCTAACACCCCCAACAAGTTGGGAATGCGTTTATTTTGTAACACAACATGTTGTGTTACAATATAAACGAGGCTGGAGTTATTCTCGTCATATTTTATTTCCGATGGCAGGAAGGTCAGTGTTAGATTCCTGGCCGGGATTTTTCTAAACGATTACCTACTATCTCTCTATAGGCCTATAATCCAAACCAGTGCTATTCAATTATTATTTTTTTGTTCGCGTACCCCCGGTTATAATTTCTCCTCAACTGTTTACCTTCCAAAGTTGTTGGTGCAAAATGCGAGTTACACATATTTTATAATATATATCTAAAATAAAACTCTCGCCTCCAAATCTCATGGCCTTACGTCCGGGTCTCTTGTGGCTAACCCTTTTTATGGAACTGATTATTCAGGTATTAGCATAAAATAAAATATATGTGCATATTATAAATATGTTTTTTAAATTTTAAGATCCCCCTAATCTGTTTTAGCCTGGACGATAAGGCGTCTTACTACCCGTTCAGGTTATACGCTCAAGTACTTACTACACTAATGGGTTATGAATTGGGAAGGTTGAATATGAAGTGAACCCGCACTTGTGTGGAGAGACAGTGGAGGGCATTTAGGAAAAACTACCTCCAGTTCACCTGACCGAGATTCGAACCTCGATCTCCCCGTCCTCGGCAGTCTGGCTCAACACGAGACTAGCGCGTTAGCTAACTACGCCACCAAGGCGGGTATCAATATTAAAAAGAATCAACTGTCAAAACTTGACCAATTTGTTTATAAAGTTTAAAATGTTATTAAAAACATGCAGCATTTAGTAAAATCGAAAGTGTGGTTTTTTAAAAGGATTTTTATTTTTTAAATTAATAAATGAAATATTATTGTCAATTATTTTAATACGGTCAAGTCACACCTCTACACTTTTCAAGGCTAATGATGACATGAAATGTCGAAAGATCTTCCATTAATGAAATATATACGAACACGGTGAACAAAATAGTTGACAATAATATTTCATTTACTAATTTTTCAAAATAAAATTAAAAACATTTTAGCTGACCTCGGTGATCTTGGGGTAAATTGTTCACCTGAGACTCCGATGTTCGTGGGTTCAAACCTAACCGAGGTCAACGGATATTCTTGAGCGATAAAGATCCGTAGCACAACTTCCTTCGGAGGGGAAGTAAAGCCGTCAGTTCTATGTCAACTGTGGCGTGTAAAATAACCATGGAAGGTATGGGAAAATACATTTCCCGGCAAAATTGGTAGTCCCTTTCATTCTCGCTCATAGAAATTCCCATGTGCTGATATAATCAGACGCCTCAAAAAGTGCACGTTAAATACCTCAATATATATATATATATATATATTATATATATATTGAGGTATTTAACGTGCACTTTTTAAGTTATTAACTCTAAGCCCTAACCTTTTCGATTTTTTTTAGATAATTACTGTTTTAATAACTTTTCAAGTTTTATAAACATTTTAATAAAGTTTTGACTATTTTCTCTTTTTACTCTTGACGACGTTGTGTTTATGATTTTGATTGTACATTGTTCCCTTGTTTTAATTTATATTTATTAATTTACACCACTCATTTTACTAGGCCTTAACATTTGTGCTTTTAATTCTAATTACTGTTAAACAACAAGTATCTCCCCCCCCCCTCCGCCAATCAATACTCCCCCTCCACAAACACTAATCGCCCGTTCCATAGCACGTTTATACTTTCCCATATCAAGAGAAAGTATTGCATTATTATTTGCACCGCGTCTTACTACCGTTCGGGTTATAGCTTTAAGTACTAATTACGCTAATGGATTAGGAATTGGGAAGGTTGAATTAGAGGAAGTGAACCGCATTTGCGTGGAGGGAGAGTGGAAAACCATTTAGGAAAAACCACTCCAGTTCACCGACCGAGATTCGAACCTTGATCTCCCGTCCTCGGCAGTCAGGCTCAACACGACAAGCGCGTTAGCCAAAAGTATTGTAATTGTGAGAATTTTGACTTTGAGATTATGATGAATCTTTACGTTTCTTGCAATCCCGTATCTAAATAGTGTTTCTTGCAATCCGTATGTCCTTTCACTGGACCTAAATCAAAAACTGATAGATTTTGTTCAAACTTGGAATTTAGGTGCTATGTGTTTTTGGTGACATTTTTGTTTTGATTTTAGCCCTTAAATTAAGGATAATTTACTGATGTGTGATTTTTGAAAACCTCCGAAAACGCCTTTAACGGTTTTGTTAAATATTTTGTTTAGTTGGCTGAACAATTTTGTTTAAAATTAAGGCTTAAAGAGTGTTTATTCTAATTTCCAAGATTTTTTTTAGGAATACTTGCTCACAGAAACTTTAATGAGAACCTATTTTTGAAAATTTTTGTTACACGTTATAATAGACTTGAGAAAATGTGTAAGACTGTGTCGTATCATTTATTTTATTTGCATCCGTGCCGCCCGCCGCGTCACCTGTTGAGCAACGTGAAAACTACTTGTTGACCTTGTCCAAGGACACAGCTGAAACCCAACATCGGCGCGTGTATGTAAGAAGGGATTATAGAGGAAACATAATATTTAGTTATGAGATTACTTTTGAGTTCACTAAAGCAAGTGTCGATAACTTTGCTCTATCTTTGTATTGCCTTATGGCAGTGGTTCTCAATATGCGGCCCACGAAGGATGTCAGTCTGGCCACCGTAAATAATTAAACTGATTATATATAATTGTAAAGAAACTTGCTATTTTAAATATTTAACAGCTATGTTTCGGTGCTACCTACAAATGTGAATCAAGCTTCTCTGACATGAACAATATAAAAAAATTGTTCCGGGAACAAATTAACAGATTTTCATGTTGAAAACGCCTAGATTAGCAACTACATCATATACTCCAGATTTTAAATTTATTGAAGGAAATCGCCCTCATTTTTTCTCATTAGTTTCTTGATAAATAGAGTAAAATTTGTTTTATAATTTATATTTTATAAATCCTAAAATAAAAATAGTGTTCATTATATTATGAGGTACTTAGTTTTCATTTTGAGTACATTGTGTAAATTTTTAAAATTAAGTTTTTTCACCCTCTGGCCCGGTTCATGAAAAAAAGATATAACTGTGGACCGCGCATAGAAGTAATTGAGAGTCACTACCGTGTGGGGCTAGTTTGCCATTTTCTAATTCAGAATATAAGACAAATATTTACGAGTTTTAAAAAAGGGTGATTTTTTAGCGCAGGGGTGGCCCAATCTAAATGTTGCACCGGCGATGCCTTGCACCCATATAACGGGGGATAATAGGATAAGACGAAGATAATCCCCAACACTAACACTTCTAAGCCTAAAGTAATCTGGGCATAATAGGGGCGAGGCAAGGACCTTTCGTTCTAAATAGATTCTAAAGTTTCGTTTATTATGTAACAAGTTGGACCCAACATTTTGGGAGACAAGACATGTAGAAAAGTAAGCTGCGTTTATTCTCGCCAGCTTGTCGAACCAACATCCTGGGTCCTCCGCCTTTTTTTAAAATCAGTCTACACATTTCTAGCCATGAATAACGGACTTATTATTATTTATTATTATTAATATTTAGCACCGCGTCTTACTACCCGTTCGGGTTATACGCTTAACGGCTTATTGCCATTTCTTCATTTATTGTGTTGACAGGAAGTGTACTCTTGCAGAAAAAACAAAACGTAAAAACTGTTGGAGGTTCGAAGTTTTTTTTGCTAAACGTCGAATTGAAGGTGTGTGCATGGGAATAATGAATTACCTACATTTGTAAAGTGAATTTGATAGCTTTGTACAATGTGACATCACAAAGAACCGAATACTTTAGATATAAATCAATTAGTTTAACTTTATTAGCCTTGTTCCATTCCATGATCACAAAATTATGCAAGCCCCTATTTTAAAAGTTAAACTAATTTGAAAATAAAACACTTGCTTCGCCAAAGTTAGACACTCATTCAACTCGATTGCGCATGCGCAGAACCTCCCAACTCGGTCAATATGTTGGGTTGGTCGTTTATTATCTCCAACAAATTATCCAACACAACCCAACACACTCTGACCGGCTCTCCCAACACCAACAAGTTGGGAGTGCGTTTATATTGTAACACAGCTTGTTGGGATCGTGTTGGCCAACATGTTGGGCCTACAATTAAAACGAGGCTTAAGGACAACCAATTTAAGAGATTTGTTGGTGGTCGACCACTTCAAATAGCCCTAAGAAGCATCTACATTTAAAAAAAAAAATCCGGTGAAGAACATTCTAAATAGCTTCTAGGCCATTCCAAATTTAAAAAAATTCTGTTGAGCACTTCTTAAAATACCTTTTAGGGGCTTCCAATTTTTTTAAATTGTCCACAGTAGGGCTATTCCAAATATCCTCTACAAGTATCTACATTTTAAAATATTTTGGGAGGAGCACTATTTTAAATAATTGTTAAAAGAGTATGATTTTCAAAAAATTATTTAAAATAGGACCACTCCAAATAGTTTCTAGGAGCATTAAATTTTCTAAACTTAACTGGGGAAGAAGGTAGAAAGTCAAGAAAAAAAACTTTTATTGTTCTTTTCCCCTCCGCCTCTCACACAAATAAAATTCCACCATTATTGTATAAAATAACAATGTTCTTAATTCTTAGGGTTTAGTAGTAATTCTTAACATTATGTCATAAACTTACGGATTTGAACATATCCCCCCCTTCCCCCAAATTAAATTTTCCCTATGCAAATGCCAAACCTAACGTAGCGTGGGTGTGATATGAAAATAATCAGAAGGGGAAACTCTATATATGGTTATCATACAGTACTATAAACGTTTCATTGCAAAATTGTATGAAAATAGTTGGTAAAATTGCAAAGAATACTATTAGAACATGTTTTGAAGACAATGCTCTCCTATTTAATGTTGATATAATGAACGGTTTGAGAAATAATTGCAATAAAACGTTTAAGGGAGCCTTTTTTCAAGATGGTGGGTGTAAAATTACTTTTTAAGAGTGGTCCTATATGACTATATCACATTTGATTCACCACAAAAAACTATACCACCAGGTCAAATTTATTGTTAGTATCAAAAAGCTTTACTCCACTATTAATCCCAGGTTACGTTAGTTAGGAGTTGTGAGGTTTGGGAATTATTTACATATAATTACCGAGCTATGTCGCCCCTGTAATTTCATGTAGATACCCTAAATAATTAATTCCACAACACATTTCTTTTATTTTTTCAAAGAAAACATGTGTAGCATACTATTCAAACACTACACAATATAATATTAGTCGAAATATAATTATAATAAAATAATGGTACGACACAATCCCAATTAATATTCTCATGAGTGTAATGTAGCTTGGAACAAATCTCTCAAAAATAAGGTTTTAATAAAATTCCCTTTAGGTTTTTCTATAGCCCGCCCCTCCCCCCCGCATCATCTTGTTATTCACAATAAACACTTTTCATATATAATTGTTATGCCTCATTGCCATAAAAAAAGTCTTTAAAAACGCTTTAAGTTGAAAAACAAACAAAAATAAATTATGCGAATTTGACATTGATTACAATGATTTCATGATTTTTTTTATTGAAGCCATGATTATTTTTTTTATAAAACCCAATAGAAAAATTACTTTTTTTATTATGATTTCACAATGGATGACATGAATAAGATGATAAGGATATTAAACTGCATATAATGTATTATTTTAAAAGTATGTTAAATTACTTACCCGTCAGTGAGACTGATGAGATTGTTTCCTATCACAGATGTGGTTCGGATCTGGTTCTA
Source organism: Timema cristinae (assembly GCA_039000515.1). Taxonomy (NCBI): domain Eukaryota; kingdom Metazoa; phylum Arthropoda; class Insecta; order Phasmatodea; family Timematidae; genus Timema; species Timema cristinae. The sequence goes on from JBCFYV010000935.1 coordinate 23,994,663, forward strand.
TTTTTGTGAGAGCCAGACGAAGATCGTTTTACACTACCAGTTAGTTTTTATTGTCTTCATTGCTGAGAAACTACTTTCACATAGATACGTTGATGCAAATGGTAATAATAGTTTTTATATATCTGCAAAGTTGTCTTGTGATTGCAATAGAAGATGACTAACACGTTCAGAATTTGCTACAAAAGGATTACGAATCCACAAACAGTTGTCAACACTGATTTCTTTATAATAATCGCTAAATCTTTCGTTATAAAGCTGACAAATGGTTGACAATAACTTCCTGAACAGTTGATTTATTGACCTTTAGTTTAATTTCTTGTAAAAATCCATCCAAAAATGCAAACATTTCCATTATAAACTCTACGTTTCCACAACCAATTGTTCATAAAACCATTCACTTGATCACTTAACTTTAAAACATTTGTATAATGTCCCTCCAGATACATATTCAAGAAGTTAAACTTGTCAAAAATATCACACAAATATGCTAGTTTCACCAAAAAGTCTTAGTTATGAAGATGCTCTGACAATACAGACTTGCCTTGAAAAAAAAAAAAAAGGTCCTCACCTCATAAAGCAGTTCGATCGAACAGACGATGAAGCACTTTTTCACGTGACAGCTATTTTACCTCAGTATGGTAAAGCAAGTGACGATGGGAACTGCCCAGTCCATCGCACATTAATGATAAACATCTTGTATTCATCGAACTTGTTTTGATTACATTCACAATTTTCACAGCCAAGCAAAGCACATCATTAACCTTTGAATGCATGTATTTTACTGCAAGAGCTTCTCGATGAATGAAGCAATGAACCCATTTTACGATATGGGATTAATTTTGAATTTGTTTTACAAGACCTGTATATTTCCCGGTCATTGTAGCAGCCCCATCTGTACACATCCCTACATATTTACTCCATTCCAAACTTTCTTTATTAATAAACTCAGACCCACCTCGGTGGCGTAATTGGTCAACGCGCCAGTTGTGTTTAGCTCGACGCTGAGGACGGGAGATTGAGGTTCGAATCTCGGTAGGGTGAGCAGGGGGGTTTTTTCCTAAATGGTTTTCCACTCTCCCTCCACGCAAATGCGGGTTCACTTCCTCTAATTCAACCTTCCCAATTCCTAATCCATTAGCGTAATTAGTTACTTAAAGCGTATAACCCGAACAGGTAGTAAGACGCGGTGCTAAAAAAAATTAAAAATAACTCATCTATTTTAAATAATTCTTTCCTGTAGTTCTAGAAACGACTTTCTTACAAAATAGTAATTCCTCAACTTGATATTTTTCACTTTCAAATCTTATATGGTATAAAAGATGCTCATAATTAGATATATCCGTCAATTCATCCAACTGGATCGAGAAAAACAAGCTTTCTCTTACCTGGAAAACCAATTTTTATTTTATTTATTCTGCCATGTCATTGATACGGCGGCGAGTTCGGTCATTTTACAGCGGAATATCTTTTTATTTCCTTACTCGCACGCTCGTATAACATTATACTATACTAGACATATCAACAGAACATGGTAATTGCAATTGGATGTTCCTTTTTTGATTTAACAACATGTAGTGCGACTGTGTATGATGCCATTAATGCTTTTGTTGACACATTAGCTTGTTTGGAAATAGTTCCCTCTTGTTGTTGAAGTTCACTTAATTTGTGAAGAAAAATATCACTTAATTTTGTTAACAAAATCTGGATGCTTGGAATGCAAATGTATTTTAATTTACATGACCGCATACTATCATTTGAAAAAGTTTGACAACATATTACACACTGAGGCTTTGGATTGTCACTCTCTTTGTTCAAGCAAGTGAAATCCAAATGAATATAACAGTAATCATTGTCTATTAGCGAAGTCTTTTTCGTCTTTGAAGTTTTACACAACCTTCGTTTGAATTTGGAAAGTCCTTTTCGAAAAACAATCCAATTGGACTAGATGGAAACGACATAATTACTATTTATAGGTACAACCAACACAGCGAAGCTAAAATTAATAATTATATTGCACTTACACGCACAAAATACTAAACAGAACCACATTTCTTCCTGTCTTTATACTACTGATAAAAAGAATGTTGCCAGAAAAACAGTGTTGCCATGTTATAAAAAGCTACTTGGAGCGGAACATGTCACCTGTCTTATAACTCCATGTCGTGGTATAATCCAATACTTTGATACACACGCCTTACATTAATGGGTTATTTTAAATTTTCTCATAACGGGCAACGAAGCTGTCTGCTTTCTTATGGCTATGCAGCGCAAGCGTTGTTAAATACGCATGCGCTCTGATTAGAAATGGTTGGTTCTGAGATTTGATTGGTTCTCCCATGCCGAACATTTTTTTTTTTAACTTTTTGGAATTCTCCTGTCGGTTACGGGCTAGAAGCTATAAGTTTGCCAAATATCAAGTTTCTAGCTCATCTGGAAGTGGGTAAACATTAAGTGTGCGATATAGTGGAGCTCCTTTTCAGTTTTGGGGGTGGAGAGTGAGGGTTGGGGTGAGTCATAGTTGCTATGCTCACCAACAGGTGTCGCTAGTTTCGCCAGTCAGTAGGTATTGTTATTTCGAAACATTGCTTTGAAAAAAGTACAAAGGGGAAGGGGTTAAGTGGACAGTGCTGTTAGAATGCTGTCAGCCGGCTAATCTCTGGATTCCTTAAAAGACGTGTCAAGAACTGATGGGGGCGGCCTGAATCTAGCCTAGCTCACGCAACTCTCCGAGAGTAAACTTTTCGCTACCCATTTTAAATTACTAGCATGTGACAGCGGTTGCTTCATATCAATAAAGTAGTATCAATTTTAGAATTCTAGCTTTTGACAATCCCATCGAGTTTTTAAAATAATTTTTATACAATTTTGTTTGATTAAAAAGTTTTAGTAGCTAGTATATTAAAATTGTAGCTACAAGGTAAAGATTTAATTTTTTTGAATTTTAAACTGCATTATATTAATTAAAATTTTATTTATATTTTTAATGTAAACACTATGATTCACCATATAAATCACAATATTCATGTCCTAAAATAATCGACAACACTATTTTGTTTTGCAGAAATCTTCCTGTTCATATTTGGATTTTTTTTTAAAAATATTAGCTTCCATGGAAGATTTTCATTTACGGCTTAGTTCTTAGATCGCTTGGCCACTTTTCCGTGCTATTTTACGTGACCTGCAACGTTTTTAACCGTCAAAACTATCTGAATATATATTTTCAAAGGAGGTCGGGGTAGGGAAGGTAGACTTTATTAATATGCAGTTTACTCGCATTTACGTGAATAAATAGTGAAAGGCTATTTAAGAATAAAGCATCTACATATAAACTGCCGGGATTCAAATCCCGAACTCTTCGTCACTGGCAAACCGGACAAGACTAGATTGACGCCTTTTCTGGATTGCCCACCTATTAGAGTTGAATAAAATAAATGGAAACATTCCTAAACATTCTTCCAAACATTTAGGATGCAGAAAACAAAAGTTCGCGAACCTTTGTTTCAGGTTTTCTTATTCTTATTCCCATCTTCCAAGTTCAATCTTTTTGGATGTAATGGAGAGTAAGTATACCCTGATTTTGTTTAGGAAAATAGTTTAGAAAATTCAAACATGTTTTCTTACGATCAACATTGATAACATTTTACTATATTATTTGAGTCATTCTATAGGTTTTGATAATATCTATTAAAGGTGACAGCTGTAGATAACATGACTTGGTGAATGAATATATTAAAATTTATTTAGTAGCTTTAGTAACTAGCTTATACTGCTCTTACTACTTAAATCATACTTTAATAACCTGTACCGCCTTGGACTCGGGAACTAGACAATTTACTTTGCTTCCAGAAGAGAATGAGTAGGCCTCACATATCTCTGTTGACTGATTGATATAGTCAGATTGTAATAGGAAGAATCATATTGTGTCAACTGCTAAAGTGTTCTGCAGTTGTCACTTTGATAGTCTTAATCTCAACAGCTGCTGAAAGAAAAAGGAAATGTATTTTTGATAATGGTGTCCTCCTATATTTGATATCTTTTAAAAGACTCTTCTTATAGCGGCGATCCATCTATGATATATCCATAGTGACAGCTGTAGATCATACGGCTTGACTTATCAATACAGGGGAAGCAGATACATCTAGTATAGTTTCTAGTTAATAGTAAGGTAGGCCCTTTATATTGAAACTGGACTGTAGTTAAAGTTGTTTTTAGCCGATACTTGCAATACCATAGTTTAGTGGCAATAAAATGAGGTATATATTTTAGTATCCGTTCTGAATAATTAGCATATACACATGATAACTTAAGTTGATGTAATATCACTTTTGGATTTAAATTTTATAAATTTATTTTGCATTTAGTTTTCATTTTTTATGTGGAAACGAAGCGTCACAGTTCCATGCCGGTTGGCACGCGGATAGAATATCTAACTCATCTAGTCTGGTTTGCAAGTGACGTGGAGAAAGAGAGGTTCAAACTACAGCTGGGTGTACTAAGAGTGGGTTTTTATGAGTGGTTTCTCTTCCTCCATGCAAATCCAGTAACATTTTGTCTCAATTCTATCTTTTTCAACATTATCCTATTAGTGTAAATTAACGCGTATAACCCAAATGAGCAGTAAGACGTGGAGGAAAAATGACTTACATGATTCATCCCAATATTTGTAGGCCTATTATAAAAAGTTGACAACACACTAAAATTATTTATTACACAACATATTGATATTATAGTTTAGTTTGGGTTGCGGTCGTTCAATTGGTACCTATTTAATGTATTTAAAAACCATAAGTTTAGCCAAATGTCAAGGGCTCTATTAAAGTGAGATGTCGTTTTTATTTTATATTTATATTAATACTAAGTGAACGACCGTATTCTTAGCAATATGTGTATTGCGAATATATCCAATAATATACAAAGGAAACTGTAAAAGGGGCCAAACAAACGCTTGACTCCAAGTCATCAGTGGCATTTTCTGACAGCTCTAAAGTAGGTGACGAAACCAAACTCCCCGGCTCGATTTCCGCGTATAGTTGATAGTTTTTAGTTATATTTGAATGAAAACTAAACTTTGGTTCTATAAACATGACTTAAATTTGGCGTAGTACATTGTTCGGATTCACGGTGTTTCTTAAATGACTTATGGACAAACCGTAACATATTATATAGGTAAATTTTAATTTTTGGTATTTTGTAGGCATTGGCAGAAACATTATTCTAAAATAAAGAAATAATCTGTTTCCTATTATATTATTTTTAACTTACATGTGGTGCACGTACCGTGGTAAAGTGTTTATGTAACCTGTACACAACGTTTTGAGTACAGTAAGAACACTAAGAAGGAACTTTTAAAAAATACAAACATATTTTTGTGGTAAACATTGAAATGTTCAACTATATTATTAGTATAAGTTGATAGTTATTGATAATACCTATCAAAAGTTACAGCTTTAGATCACATGACGCATGGACACATGATTATAATTTAAGTAACGTTTATAGCTGTCAGATGCTATTCTAGTACGGTGTTTCTTCTTTATACAACCACACATAATGTAGGGTGATTCATTCGGGACTGTACATTAATTTTTTTAACTCATGATTGGAAAGTCATAAACTTCGCTTTCCTCATGGCATGTAGGATTGTATCATAGAAGATTCTGGACGTGCCCACCGACAGCGTCCAGACACATAATAGCCCGACGCTCCTAATTGTGTGATATAGAATAAGTGTTCACTCACGAGTGAATCACCCTATAGTAATAATAAAACAATTTTAGAACATTTTAATACCACACTCTTTTTAAACAAATATGAGTCTATATATCTACTGAAAAGGAACAAAGAGTGAACAGACAAACCAAAACTGACCCAACACTAAGTTTATTATAAAATAATTTCAACCCAACTAGCCATAGAATTTAAATCAATTTCAATACCAACAGCAAAAAGTAGAGTCAATATATAAATAGGTAAAACAAATCAAAACTATTTAATTTTTATTTCAAAAAATATTACCATAAACCCTGATAAAGTTAATAGTTCAATGCAATCATCATCTCTGCTACAAATATACTTTTTATACAAAATATTTTTCTTGGTATTCTGGTTAATGGAGAATGGCAAATGAATAATTCTACTGAAAGGAAACCAGTTATAATTATGAGGATTCACTATCATGATTCTTTAACCATAAAGTTAATACAAAATAAGTTTATGGATTTTGTATTCTTCTTGCGCTATTAATAACTATGGTTGTATGAACAAAAATAATTTTAAATAAAATTTATCAATAATATATTATTTTAGTGGCTTCCGTGGCCTGGGGTTGATTTAAACGAAGCGGGTGTTAGCAGCGTTGAAGAAATAGCTTCCGATATTTCGGTTTTAGTTGAAATAGCCGTCATATGGGAAAAATGAAGAAATATTGATCTGGACGAGAATTTGAGGCATATTTATAGACCTGACCATTAATTCCTAATTCCAGCATATTCAATCAGAGTTGATTTTGTTTGGGAATGGTTTTTTATAAGTTATTTCTTCAACTCAGTCCAAGCCCATAAACATTTGTTTTAAATGATTGATTACGCTGTAAAATAAATAAATATCACAAAGTAATATAAAAAATCAGTTGTGAAGGAAAAGTATTAATAAAAAGTAGCAATATATACAGTAATATAACATATATACAGTATTTTACATGCAATCTTTACGTAATTAAAGCAATCTTTCTTTAGGTTTTTTATTTGTAAACGTGTTTTCCAAAGAAAGTTTTCGTTTTCTCTGATTTTGTTCTTGTGATTGTAGCACATATATAGGGTCACGAATAGGCATTGAGCGACGTTGACGTGAATCTACAAGTTCTGGAACTACACAATCCATGTAAAATTTCTTAAGTTTTTCTTCCATTTCATTACTCCAAAACTGATCATCGCGGCAGATAGCTTCAACTTTTATTCCAAGTGGGGTCCAAACTCCATAGTAACAAATGTCTTTTTTTGTTATATGCAATTGACCTTGGATTTGAAAGTAATGCTTGTGTTTTTTGTTGACATCAACTATCACTTTTTTGTCTTTACTTAAATTCCAAAATGTAACTTTCCTTGACAAAATTGCTTGTTCAGGAGTAAGCTCTTTTGCAGAAGCTGGACACTTGACCTCAACGATGGCACTATCTCCCACAAGCCCATCAGGTGTTGCTCCCAAATATTGATGAGTGTGATCAATGAATAGACCACATTCTTTAATTTTACTCCCTATAACTTTTTCCATAGCTTGGAGAGCATCGCTTTCATGATCTCGCCCATATTTTAAAGACATTGAATCAAAATCGGTGTAAAGTAAAGCTTTTACTAATGTCTGACAGCTTGTGTAAGGCCGCCTACAACACACTGTTCCAAAAACTGATGCTGTTAGGAGTTTCCGCCTTTCTTCCATCCACATTCCACATTTTCTTTGAAGAACTGTTGCCCTCTCAAATTCTTGAATTTCTTTCACTGATCTTTTTAAAGAATCCAGAAATTGTTTTTTCTTTTCTTCAAATATATCATGTGGAAGATCAGGTTTTTCTGCGTGAGACCCTAATCTTTGTCAGGTATTTCTGTTGTTGGAAATAACTTTCTTCTCCGTCTCGTTGTGCTATTTTTACGGTTCTGCAGTACTTTTAGACGACGGACTTCATATAATTTTGTAAATTTTCCTGGACTTTGTTTATCAAATAATGTTTTGTGCAGCACATACATTGGTGTGTGCGTGTTATGTGACACAACAGCGGCTGTGCATCTCCCCTGGTAGGAACGTCTTTGTGTATAATTTATTCGTTTCCCACCTATAAACTTCGCTACGATGGAAAAAAATTGTTCCACAATATTACTGTTCAAGTGCCTCAATAAACTTCGGCAATGCACGGCAAGACCACTAACAAGTTTTTGAAGGACAATGTACAATCCTTCTTCAGTTAACCTAGGCACTAGATTAACGTCCTCTTGTTTGGGGCCATTACAAAAGTAGCCACGATCTTTACAATTAAGGTGCTCTCCAAATATGTGACTTGGAGAATTCAGCAAATCCTTTTTGAGTTCATTTAATTTTTCTTGGTTGTTTAGATCCCCTTGTTTTGATCTGTATTCTGCAGCTTTTGTAACAGCATTCCTAAGTCTAACAATGTTTGCTGCTATTTTTTGTCTCAGCATTATGTTGCCTAGTTTGCTGTTTCTAACTACATCTCTCAATTTGTTTCCATAGTTGCGAAGAAGATGGTTAGTGCACTCAACTTTTTCTACAGTTAAGTCATCATAAGGTCTTGCTTGTAGGATCTTCGAATACACACTGGAATCCCATCCGCAACAAGAACGCCATATTTTACTCCATACATTGCTTCACTATTCAAAAAACCATCCACTATGACATCTGCTTCCATGCTTGTGGAACTCGCAGAAAAGTTTCTATAACATGTGTGTGTTTTTACTGGTATTCCTGCATTCTTTGCTCTGTTACACAAAGTACAATATTTGTTTCTCCATCCCAGAAAAATAACCTTTCCAGTGTATAATCCAACAATGGCAGCCTAAAAAATAGAATTATGCATTAATCACGGGAGTTTTATTACAATATTCTTTTGCAATGTACATATCTACACTAAAAAAGAGGCGAATCAGAGAATTCTAGTCATCTAAAGAGAATAGATGGGCTTCGCCAAGATCTTTACCAATCATAAGTAATATTTTCTATTTTGCGAATGTAAAATGCACTAACCAAAAGCATTACAGCACATTTAAACAGATATCCTATTCATTATTGTATTATGTAAATAGCATTGGAGCATAAACCACTTTGTGTTGTGTGAAATACTATATTAACTCTTCACCACAAGTTTGAAGTATTTTATCAAGATGGGGAAAAATAATTCTCCCAACTGGTTTAGATTAACATTGATTACTCAAATTAGCTAAGGTCAATTAAAGGACACTGTTCGTTACCCTACAACATTTCTTAGTAAAAAAATAATCTGCCTTCAAACATCACATGCTATGGAAATTTTGTAAAAATATTTTTTGTTTCTTTGAAGTATTTGTTTATGGTTTATAGCTTTATAATTTAGAGAGAAGCAGCAAAAAGATTTGCATACTATTAATCTTGATAAATTTGGTGATATTGTAAGTTTAAGTGTATACACAAACAATTCCCATTTACAAAATAACTAACACATTATCCTACATTATTATGTATATTTTTGCAGCCCGAACTTACCACACCAGAGAGCGAACTGTAGTTTTTTCCAAAGGAACGTTTGGGCCAACTTCCATCTGCTACAACGGTGAGGATTGGTATTCCATTCCTGTCAACCTCCCCATGTTGAATAGCTATTTTTGCTTCCTCTTCCGCGGATTTGGCCATTTCCGCAAGCGCAGATTTTTCAAACCCATCAAAAACACTGTCTTGATAGTTTGAATATGTATTTGCAGCTAACGTAGGTATATTCATGGCTGAAGTAATTTCAGCAAGTTGTGCATAACCAGCACCTGCAGAAATAGAGCCTGCAACGGCTGCAGTATTTATGTCCATGACATGTTCATTTCGAGGCTCGGTCTCAACTTGGCACTCAATATTACACATTAGACATTTAAAAATAAGTACGCTTTTATAGCCGCGCCTCTTTTCACGAACTACAAACATGTTGCTAAGATTACAGCCAATCGGACCATGATCATTTAATTCTTGCATTTTCACTATGAAATGTGTTATGTCTACTATTCGCCGGCCAGTGATTTTATGCACGTTCTCTATTTGCTGAGAACAGGATGTATGTACAAAAAGATCTTCATTGTCTGCACTATCAGTTTTCTCTTCACTGTGCCACTCATCATCTCTTTCTTTGGGAGGAGCGACACACTCGACCAAATAACTTTTGTTATGGTCAACACTATTTTTTATTTGATCAATTTGACCAGAAACTTGAACCCCCTCATCTGTTCCAAATTGTTTAATCGTTTCATTTGGAATGGATGGTCCTGTGGTTTCTTCCGACCTGAAAAATGTTCAATTAAATATAATATAAATATAATTTAACGTTTCGGAAAATTTTCAATTATTTGTTTCTGGAAAAAAATCCAACTATTTTAAAGAGTTCAAAATAAAGCAATTACAGCTATTTCAGCTCTCTCCTCGCACTCGCGTATCGACTACAGCGCTTGGTGGTTGAAAGTGTCACTTACGTTGGGTCTGCTCTAGATCAGATATAAAAATACATCGATATTATGATCAATCCTTCACGAATGCAATCCATTATCCCTGGGAATCAACGATAGGAAAATTTTGTCAGAAAATATTAATCTCTAATTGTGTGGAGCTTGACAGGGTGAAAAGAGAAGGTTAGGAAGTATTCGGGATATGACTTTGAGGGAAAAGGATAGGATGGAAGAGGCGTGTTACTGAATTAGTGGTTTGAATTCTATTTTCATTTTATCAAAAGTAAGATAGTTAAAATAAATTTATGGTTGGTACGATTATTTGCTAACAGCATTTGTCCCCCCTCCTCCTTTTCAAACTACACACTATATACTCCTAAAAACCCCTGCTTCGTGTCCTCTATCCCCCCCCCCCTCCGTGACCCCTACAGACCCTAGTGCCCCCATCACCCCTTCCTTATCAACCCACTCTTCTCTCAACATACTATTTGATGACTTTATGTATATATAATAGGGTCTAGGTGCCACCTCTAAAATTCAACCTCTCTACCACAATCTGCCATTGAGGAAAATTTTCATCTCTACCTCCATTACGCCCGGCCGGGATCAAATCGACTCCTTATTAGTGGTATAAGCTAGACTAAATGAGACTGCTGCACTTGTCTGCCTGCTTACCGGTACGAATAACTGAAATCAGCGCAATTCATTTTATTTTTGTCACCAAAATATTATGGATAGGTGGGCTTTTTCAAACAGACCCTTCCTCATTCCCCACTACTTAGAAGCCATTCTCCTACGAAAATAAATATAGAACCCAACGTCGTAAAACAGAAAATTGTATTCAAATATTGTTATATTTCATTATTCATCGATATAAAACTAACGCCACAATTAGAGTTTAAAAAATCATTTATCGGCCATTTCCATTAACGAGACATGGAAGAAAGGAAAGAAATAAAGTAAAAAAAACGGAAATACATTTTATCACTGGCTCATGGTATTATTGATGTATATTGACCAAAATAATCTGTATCAGTTCTTGGCCCTACTGCAAGTTGCTGTGCTATGATACATAGTACATTTGACTCCAGAAAAATGTATAGTTAGACCTAGTTATAACATACTTAGCACCGCGTTTTACTACCCGTTAGTGTTGTACGCTTAAGTACTAATTACGCTAATGGGTAAGTAATTAGGAAGTTGAATATAGAGGAAGTGAACTAGAATTTGCGTGGATTTACTTCCCCATTTATTAGACAGGCTTAAGTATATAAAATAATTAATTGAATATAGCATTTATTTGGCACTTTTTTACGCTATTTATTGAAGGTTCATTGAAATAATATTTATTTCTCTTAATAAACCTCTTCAAGTACTTCTAACATTCCAAATATGAAATCTTTGCATCATTTGATTTTTCTAAAAATGGTTGCTTTAGATGCCAAAATCTCAAACTTTGGGTAAACACTGTGCTTAAAATATACATTTAATCTATATTTAATACACTGATCCAAGTTTGGTTTTAGAAGACCTACTAATATATATATAATTATTATATTATTAATTTTGGGCTAAACACCCTTAACGTGTCGGAATTAACGACACGGGACCCACGGCTTTACTTCCCTTCCGAAGGAAAGCATGCTACGAATTTTCCCACCCTAAAAATCCATCGCCCTCGGGCGGAATTGAACCCGCGAACCTTGGGTCCAGAAGCGAGCATGCTAACTACTAGACCATCGAGGAAGACAATTTTTGATGAAAATCGTTAGAGCCAATTTAGAGAAAATCTACTTTTTGTTGTTTATTCCTTCAGTAAACTACCCTTAATTTTAGAGTTAGATAACTCATTACAAAAACCCCTCTGTAAAACCTTATGAAAATCTTATGTACGAAGTTTCAGTCCTATCGGTAAAAAGGTTTCGGCTCTAGCCCCAGTAACAGACAGACACACACACACACAAACAGACAGACGGCATTGCAAAAGAACTTTTTCGGATTCAGGGGGTCATGAAACATCGACATTCATCAAAATTTCAAGTTAGATTTTTTTACTATAACAATAGGTACTTTCTCTCCGAGTGATCTCGATGAAGTTTTTTTTTTGCACCGCGTCTTATTACCCGTTCGGGCTATACACTTAAGTACTAATTACTCTAATGGGTTAAGGATGTGGTAGGATGATATTATAGGAAGTGAGCCCGCATTTTCGTAGAGGGAGAGTGGAAAACTATTTAGAAAAAACCATCCTCCGTTCACCGAGCAAGATTCGAACCTCGAGCCAAGTCCAACACGAGAGTGACGCGTTAGACCACTCAGCCACAGAGGCGGGTTCGATGAAGTAAAAAGTTATCAAATTCATTCTAGATCATATGACACATTTTCCAACAATAACATAAAATCATTACTTACTGTTTATTTCTCCAGTACTCTCCAAGTTGGTCCGGTAATCGTCTTTTCTTCGGTTTTCCTGATAGTTTTAAACGTTTTGATTTTTTAACAGTGAAGCGAGACGAATGTTTGCTTTGTTTAGGTGATAAAGTATCTTTCTGGATTGAAGTCAAATTTTCTTCAGACATGGTTGTAATGGATTATAACAATTTTTTGTCAAATCAATATTTCACCACTTGGTATGATTTATAAAAAAGCACATACATAAATGAAAAATAACTTTTTTATTTTAGTAGACCTATAATGTTTTTTTATTGCGTTGAAAATAATTAGTAGTTTTTCATATTCAACACTAGTGTTATATATTTTTAAATATAAACAGTTTTATTACAACAGTTACATACTAATTAAATATTTGAAAGTTTAAATAAAACCACTACGACTAACATTATTTGAAAGTGCGTGTAAATGATTATTTACTCTACAGTTATATTTTAAACTTGATGCCATGCACTCTTATTCATAGTTGAAAGCATCGATTCAAAACAAACAAGATGAGGTGTGTAAGAAAAGACCAATATTATTTTGTCTCAAGTGCGCCCAGGCCGAGATATATTAGGATGGCATGAGGGGGAGAGGGAGAAGGTAGAAGGGGGTGTTAATCTGTTTCTACTGCATCGTGAATAGCACCTGTCAAGGTCAAAGAAAGAGAGCTTGGTGACAAAATCTGAGGGGTGAGTTGAAAGGTGTGTATGGTGGGGGTAGGTATTCGATCGTAGAGATCCTAGCAGGACATCGCTGAACTATTTTATACAATTTTCTATCATTAATTACAATAATTCCATCTGGTTTATCAATTGGAAAAAAATACGTACCTTTATTTTAGCTTAAGCTCTGTGTTTGTATAGGAAGAAATTTGATCCTACTCACAAGGGAAAAAGTGCCAACTTTGAATCAATTTACTAAATTAATTATTAAGATATATTCAAATATCTTCCAATACAAACATATAACTTTATTTGATTTACAAGATAAAAAATACCACACACTTCTGCGATGTTTCATAATCCCGGAAACTGTGCCAGAAATAGGCAATATTTTTGCGCTTTATTCAGCCCTTCCATTCCATCTTAACTCCCTCTTAATGTCAGTGAGTCAGTCGTGTGGCTTTATAATAGTATAAAATAATGACGACGACGCGCGCACGCCTTACTACGCACTTGCTATCTCACACGGCTATGACAATCTGATTTTACGTGTATTTCTTACAATGGATTATTTATTGGTTTATTTTTGAAATTAGTAGAGATTTAACATTATACACGATTTATTTTGTTTATTTCACTTCCCTATTATAAAATTGACATTAAAATGATTCAGTTTTTGTTCATTTACAAACTGCCGCGGAGATCCAAAGCGAGTGCTGTTTCAGACTGAGATTTTCTCTGAATTATTACAATGTTCTGTTTGACATTATTATGTTTTCTGTGTGGATTTATACGCAAAGCTGCTTATATATGACCTACCCCCTTGCTTCTTGGACCCCTTGTCTCCAGTGCTAAAACGAACTAATGGGAGAACTTATGGCAACCTGATGTTGCGAAGGCTAGCTTCCTATTGGGTAAAAGGTAGCCAACTCATCACCTGATATTCAAATCGAACGAAGGAAGTTTTTTTTTATAAAGAAAGAAAGTTTTAAAACGTATTGTATTGAAATTACTTCTGAAAACGTGTGATTCTCTATGGATGAAGTATTAAAAGGAAACTTTACATACAGTTCTTTAGAGAAAAGTACACTTTATCCATGACTTTTTGAATATATGAGAGGGGTTAAAAACACTATGTGAAACAACAAACCAAACATATTATACGGTACCCTTCATTTAGCCATAAAGGTAGCAAGCTTACCTTGATTGTTTCAACTATGGTGTAAGCTATAATATAGGGCCTTGTGAAATCAGTCAAGGCACCTTTCAGGGTAATCGGAGTGTATTATACTGACCAGAGAGACAAGAAACAGGTTCTCAATCTTATTACCTTGTTTAACCAAGAACCCGCTTCGACGGCCGCATGGTCAAAATCGCTACTCTCACAAGAGACTAGACTTCTGAAGACGGGGAGATAGGGATTCGATCCGACCGAGGGTAGTTTTTCCCCTAAATGGTTTTACACTCTTCTTACACGAAAATTTGGATACATTTAATCTGAATTAAACTTTACTAATCCCTGACACAATGTAATTAGTACAAAACCCCACAACCCAAACCGGTAGAAAAGCGTGGTGCTAAAAAAATTATTAAGAATTACAATAACATTTCAAACTGTAACACAGTCTAGGACCTAAGTTAATACTAACTATTCCACTCAGTATATCAGTGACATGCGAGCAAGTAAATGGGAAAATATAGTTTTTAGTATTTAATGCATGTACACAAATATCTATATTATATAGGCCTAATTAATAAAATACAATGTCACTAAACTAAACACATATCATTCTATGTACCTGTTTCGAGCTTTTTTTTAGCACCGTATCGTCTTACTACCCTTTTTGGTTTATGTTCTAATGACGCTCATAGTTTTAGGGATTAGGAAGGCTATACTTAGATGAAGTGTATCCACATTTGCGTGGAAGGAGAATGGAAAACCATGTTGGAAAAAACCTCAGTACACCCAACCGAGATTCTAACCTTGATCTCCCAGTCATCGGAAGACTAATCTACTACGAGAATAGCGCCTTTGACCACATGGCCACCGAAGCGTGTCTGGTCCAGTTTGAACATTTATTTTTATTTAAATATGTAACGTCTATTTTTTATACACACGTTCATATGATATGTACAAGCATTAATTTAAAGTATAGCCAACAAGATTTACAAAAGATTCCTGTGTATATAATATTAAAGCTTCCAAAATTTACACAATCGGTTAAAAGCCGTAGTGGTGGTCACAGCGTCTATGGAGTCACTCTAGCAAAACAAACTGGATTGCCAGTGACAGGGATCCCAACCGGATGTACTGGTTTTTTTCCTATATGATTTTCCACTCTCACTCCACGCAAATGCAGGTGTTCCCTCTAAAATTATATCTTACTCATTCTTATTCCCCAAAGCGGCAAAGAAAAGTATTTTTTAATGAGCCGACTCTGTACCCTGTTTATGTTAGGAATGGTGAGCTCTTTCTCCCTACCAGAACTCTACTATATGTTAGAATTTTGGTAGGCAAAAACGGGCCTTCCTTCCAACATTGGATTGAGGGGAAGGGGTGGGGGGGGGGGGTATAACTTGATTTAGGGCAGCGCAGTCAACAACCAACCCTAGAGAGCAAAATATTCACAATGTCTGTCTTATTAAAAAGTGGCCAACCCACCAATAGTGCTTAAGACACCTGTCTGTCCCCGAGATGAACCAAGGTCATCCATACCACTTGACCACGGGATCAGATGACGAACGTGACCTTGTCCAGCACGATCACCTCCAGACATGGTCATTCCTTATGAGAGGCGGCGCACGCTTGCAACAAGAAACGAACAATAATTGGAACAAGGCTACAATTCAGAGGCTTTGTTTGCGTTATTTAGTCCACTGCGAGCGTTTAGTGAGCTGTGGTGGGAAAGGGGGGGGGGGGTATGTTTGCATTCAAGATTAATCAACTATTGCTGCAGTATAGACCTTTAGTTTAATTTTCTACATATTATAGTCCCATCAGCTCTTGACTATTTGCCACCCGCCTCGGTGGCGTAGTTAGATAACGCGCTAGTCGTGTTGAGTTTGAATGCCGAGGATGGGGAGATCGAGGTTCGAATCTCAGTTGGGCGAACTGAAGGCGATTTTTCCTAAATGGTTTTCTACACTCCCTCCACGCAAATGCGGGTTCACTTCCTCTATATTGAACCTTCCCAATTCCTAAGCCATTAGCGTAATAAGTACTTAAGCGTATAAACCGAACGGGTAGTAAGACGCTGTGCTAAATAAGTAAGACTATACTCCATTCACGGTAGGAAAGGTCTTTTTTCCTAGCAATATCCCACTATATAATATCCTTTTGGTAGGGAAAAGGGCCTTACAGAAAACAATTCCTACGCTGAACAAACTTTACTTGTCATCATCATAGTGGCATTTGAACAAGAACTCCTTGGCTGCGGCCGTTATAACCGCTGGAGAGACTCTTTCCACCACACCCACAATGAAGAGAGTGACCTTGACTACACAGACAGAGGAGAGTCGTCCCGTAAGTAAAGTGGAGAGAAGGCAACAAAAGAAATGATGAATTAATAAGCCAACTATCGACGTCGGCCGGTGACACTAATATTCACCTCATATTGCGTCCGTGTCTTGAAATAGTAGTAGGCCTAGGAATGTGAAGAAAGTATCGATATTTTCATTTCGATACTAGTATTTTTTTTACTCGATACTTTTTTTCCGATACTTTTACTGATATTAGTATTCACACTCTGATATAGGATCGGTATCGAAATAAACAACTTTTTTGTTATCTTCACTCATACTTGGATTAAATGTTTACTATGGTTAAAGAAGGGTAATAAAATAGATTCAAAAATATATTACTAATCATATTTAACTATTAAATAGTTTTCCATCAGTTAAGCTTTATAGATATTTTGAAAGTTGGTATGGTAAAACCTTTTATAAAATTCATCATTCAATCTATCATACCATAACACATAAAATAAAAGCGATATATCTAAATATACTATTATATGGTTGAATCATTATAATGTCAGTGTTTAAACAAATATTAAGATACTATTATTATTATTATTATTATTATTATGCAAAAGTTGGAATTATTAATTGATCAAAAAAACATTTTTCCAGATTAAAATTTCGATACCGATACTTACTGTTATCGATACTTTTCTTTCGATTCTAGTATGGTATCAATATTTTTCTTCCGTACTTTAAATGAGTACAGTATTGATCAAGGCCGTAGCCAGCCAATAATTTCAGGCGGGAGGGGGGGGGGGGGGTTGGTGGGCACATCCCCAAATTTCCGGAGGATAGAAAAAAAATTCTAAACATTAAACACCTCTATAAGCTATCTGAAGTGCTTTTTACGGTAACACATCCTCCAAATTTGTACTTGTGCCTTAATTTTGATATTGTTTGACTTTGAACCATAAATAAAGTCATGTATTTTGTTCATGACATTTCAGGAGGGATTTGAACCTCCAACCCCGCCCCCCCTCCCCGACTACGGCCTTGATATCGATACTTTTCTTTTGATACTACATCCCTAAGCAGGCCTAGAGATTGGCTCGTTAAGCGGAGCGGGTGGCGTCATCACGGTTTAGAATTAAAATTTCGAACGCACTAGAGCACGTGGACAAAGGCGACACTCAGTCAGGTCTTGTCTGGTTTGTGATGAAGTTAGAGCTCGTATCCCGGCCGGGTGCCCTTCCCCAATCCTACTCCACGCACCCCATTGGTGTAATTATACAGGTGGACCAGAATGATAGTAAAGCGCATCTCAGGTTCAGTAAAAATAGGTGACACAGGGAAAAGTAAGAAGAGCCGCACATTTTTAATGAGAAGTTTTTTTTAGTGCGGCGTCCATTTGGGCGTAGTTTAGGTGGGCAAGTGGGCTAATAATTAAGTAATTAGACCATTAATATTTTATTGCACAATTTTAACAAGTGTATAATTATAAAATATAGTGATTAAATAATCTCAAATCATTACAGTTCGCGAGCTACAAGGGGTCAAACTTGCTATTTTATGCTTTTTTGCGTACAATTGTTAAGGTAAAAGTGACCTGGTGGTCTAGGGGTAAGGTGTCAGACTTCTGAGCTGGCGGCCGGGGTTCAATCCTCGGTCCCAGCACAGATTTATCTGATTACCAAACCCTTCCTTCACCTCTGACAAGACATCTTGTGAATGTGGGGAACGCCAGGCCACCACCGTGGTTCGGATTCCACGTTAAACTGTAGGTCCTCCATTTCATCTCACAATCACTCTACCATTACACATTTGCGTAAGTGCGTATAACCCGAACGGGTAGTAAGACGCGGTGCTTATAATAATAATTAAGGTAAAGTAATTAATGTATGGGGCTGAAATTTTAGTCTAACTAGATATTCAAATGAAGTGTACACAATAATATATATATTAATATTCTTTAAATTGAAAAATGACATCTGGGAACGGACATCGAAAACTGGACCTTTGGCTAAGTCCACCAGTGCTCTAATCACTGAGCTATCCAGGAGTCCTCCCGTGCTCAGGACCATTCTTCACTCATATTTTAATACAGAGTCTGTGACCGACGTGCCGAAACTGTCGGCTTACATAATATGAGGGATCAATTAAGGTGGAATGGAAGAGTATGTGAGAAAAAGCCAACGTGTTTGTAGTTTTTATAACCAAACTTTTGTTTCTACCAAAATAAATAAAATGTCGTTCCAGTACAAATATAGAATTTAATCTTCTTCACATAGTGACCTCAAAATATCTTAAATATCTGTCAAGGTTGTCATGGAATCTAACGACCACTTTTTCTCTTCATTAAAAAAGGTTTTCCATCTAATGACGCTATGTTCATGATGAATATTCAGGAACCGTTGATATCAACATTTAAAAACAAATTAAACTCTATGTTCGTACTGGAGCAATATTTTAGCAAAAAAAAAAAAGTTTTGCCATAAAAACAACAAAAATACTGGTCTTTTCTCGCGTCCCCTGCCACCCCACCTTACGACCATGGGCCATCATGTAACGCAGCCACCTTCGACTCGGGAGGGCTTTATGCTGCCAAAAGTACAATGAAAAATGTATGCGCATTTAATGATAGATTAAATATATTATTATATTATTATTATTAGCACCGCGTCTTACTACCCATTCGGGTTATACGCACTTACGCTAATGTGTAATGGTAGGGTGATTGTGAGATGAAATGAAGGACCTACAGTTTAACGTGGAATCCGAACCACGGTGGAGGCCTGGCATTCCCCACATTCACAAGATGTCTTGTCAGAGGTGAAGGAAGGGTTTGGAAATCAGATAAATCTGTGCCGGGACCGAGGATTGAACCCCGGCCGCCAGCATAGAAGTCTGACACCTTACCCCTAGACCACCAGGTCATCTACAACAACTAAAACATAAGCATATAACCAGAAGGGGTACTAAGACACAGTGCTAAAAAAAAAAACTAGTAAAAGTTGACCTTGGAGTGGTGGTGGAGCATTGGTACGTGAAACCAAAAGTTCCTGGCTCGATTCCCGTGTCTAGGTTGTCATTTTTCATTTCAGTGAGTGTTATTCAGGTATCATGACTGATCCTAGCACGTGTCAGTTTATGACACATGAATTAATAAGAATATAGTATTCATTGGCAACAGGTCCACATATTTATATCACAGCTGTCAGACTGTAAGTCTACTTGGCAAGCGGAAGCATTCCAGCTGTTCTGAAAGTAATGAGACACAAAGTAGTACTACGTTCACAATATAATCTGCCAATGTTAGGGAGCTGGTGGGAGCCTGGTGGAGGGAGGGTTTGAGTAAATATAGAACACGTGTTGCTTCTGGGCAAAAGATATAATAGTAGGGTTCTGGCAGGTGCTTCGCGCTGGGGGGTATTGGGGGATGTAAACCCCCCCCCCCAACCCACCAATGTTGGTTAAAAGTTTGAAATCTAGGAATTTTGTAAGATTTAAGATCTGGAGTTGGAGAATTCTAGGCTTATTCTGTACTCCATTACTTTCTATTATTAAAGTCCTTGTACAGACAAATTTAAAATTTCTCAACTGTTGATACCTACTCTACAAAAACTCCCAACTTCAAAAATCGTCAAGCATTTAAAGGAGATTCCGTGTTTAGTAGATATTAGAAAGATTTAATCAAGTAGTCTAGTAGCGCCGTTGTCAGTACACAGAGACAACTACTGGTGAGTGCATGCTGAATGCGTTATAGAAACGAATCATAAGGTAACATGAGCTGCCCAGTAGCAAAATTTCACTCAGCCAGCAATGTTTGAAGTTAACATTGTTAATGTTAGTGTTTTAGGTGTGTCTTTCGTGGCTGCTAAACTGTCTCAGTTTTATGATTCAAATTATCATATGTTGTACAGCCAATGCCTTAACTAGGGCTTTATTAAATTTTGAAGCCATAAATGCTGTAAATGTTACACAAAATTTTCTTATTTTCTTATTGAAATCTCTGACTGATGAAATGAGGACATTGAAGTTAGTGTTAATGTTTGACTTCTGAAATACAAACTAATTTTTCTAGCACGTATCTATACTAGTTTGAATTGAACTGATGTATCTTATTTCAATGTTTATTAAAATAGGCTTTCATGAAAGCAATTTAAATAGGATCAAAGCAAAAATGAAGGAAGAGGAGTAATAGGTCTGTGTTACATTGTTACAACTCTTATGATTTTTCATTTGATTAAGTAGAAAACACTAAACAAAAACTTAAGTTTTTTTACCCTTTAACATTTTCAAATTTGAAATACATTTTTAAATTCGTTATTTAGTATTCGAGTTGCATTAAATTTTGTATAACCATATTGTTTATTAGCTTGCTGATTTCGAATTTGCCATAAGTTATTTAATAAAATGTCAGGTGAAGCCCCTTCGCCCTCACGCGCTAAATTACAATATGTTTTGAATAGTTTATTGACATACCAATATTAAAATTTTAGGGCAACTTCTATGAGGTTATGAAGCAGGACATTGGCAGACAGGTATCAAAATACTGTAGAAATATCGATTAATTCCATTTTTTGTTGCTTTATTTTACAGCTGAAAATGTTTTTAAATAAACATGGCCAAATTGCTAATTTTTTGATAAAGTGACGAGCTGTAGATAGTTTGAGCTGGTAGTAATACACAGTGAACAAGCTTAAAAACCAGGATTTGAACGCTTTTAAGTTATCAAAGGGTCGCGATGGCCGCAGAGAGAAAAGTTGTGGTCATAAACTACAAAATGTTGGAAACCACTGTAATAAAGTCAGTTAATTTTTTTAATCTAAAATACACGATATGAACAATATCGGCAAATCTAAATAGATATATTTAAGCTACATAGGATATTTAGTTTAGATGCAGGTAAACTGAAATACATAATAATTCAAGTTGCGCTGAAAAACCTTGTAGCTTTAAAAATTCAGTATGATCAAATAAACAAGGCTGTCGCCAGGAGGGGGTTTTGGGTGCTCAAACCACCCCCGAAATTTTATGAACAAAATGGCTTTATTGATGGTTCAAACAATATAAAACTTGATACAAGTACAAATTAGGGGACTGTGTTACCATAAAAAAAAAGCACTTCAGAGAGCTTCTAAAGGTGTTTAATATTTAGAATTTTACAAGCCTTCAGCAGTTAGGGGGTAATGTTACTATATAAAACACTTCAGATAGCTTCTAGAATTGCTTATCAATTACAATTATTTCTAGCTTCCGGCAATTTTGGGGAATGTGCCCACCAAACACCCCCTGAAATTATTGATTGGCTACGGCCTTGCAAATAAATAAATAAATAAATTTAAAAATACAGGTGCCTAAAAGCTCGGTTCAAGGCTTGGTTAACAACTCAAATTTAAAAAAAACTGGGAGCCTCCTCCTGCCCCTCCCTCTCACCCCCACGTTCTCAACATTGCCCTTCTTGTACTCTCCTTTGCTACTTGGGAGTTTTTCTAATTTCGAAATGCTTATAGCTGGGAAAAAACACTGGTTCCCCCCCGTCCCCAAACATATTTCGTGCAACGCCCCTGGCTTCTGGAGGACATATTTAGCAAATACTTGCGGTCAACATTGTGCTTATTTTCCTATATTAATACTATTATTATTTGTATTAGTTTATGGGTATTGAAATTACCTATCAAAAATAACAGATGAAAGGCACTTGACTTGACGCATAAATATAATGCATTTTATAAATGTAAAATAAAATATTGTGACAAAACCGTTCTATGTATTTGAAATCGTTTTTCACCAATGAAAAGGAATTTTTATTATCTAGAACTAAGACTATGTATAATTTTGAGTGATCATACTGATTACAATATACAATGAAAATTATCACATTTTCAGTCTCGCTCTATTTTGACTTCAGTAAGGGAAATAATCAAAATTGAATTTTACTATATAAAGCAAAATTATTTTTACTTCAATTATCTTGGATTATAATTTTTATTTAGTATTCTATTTATTATTTATATTTTTAATGAATAATTAATCTAATAGGTTTACTTTGGACGTATGTATTAATATTGGAAAATAAGAGATCACACAGATAGATAATATTTTTATAACTGTTTTAATGTTTTTATATAGTTTGTTAGTTTAATAGCCTACTAAGCTTCACAAATTATTTAAAAACTTAAATTTGGAAACAGTTTCGTAGCCGTAGTGTGACGCTGCAGGAACTACGCGTACTGTTTAGACAAGAGTCTTCCATCTATACATTCTACAATGTTGCCACCATTGTTTTAAAAGTGACGAAACAAATTATGTCTTCCAATTTTTAGAAGATTTAAAATTATGTTCCCACTATTTAAAGTCAAAAATAGGAATCGATGTCTCTGCTTGAGTGTGGTTTGTGTAGGCTTTCAATTTGAACCATCTAGAATAGTCGAAAAGAAATCCACAAACCTTGAAATTTTAAAATGTGCATGGGTGGAAATATTATTGTCAGGATTAGTTATTAATGAACTATTAGATATTTGTTTTTTGGGAGGTCGAGGTTTTAAAATAGCTTGACGCTCATCTCATGGGGTTCATAGTTTTCAAACTCACTTCGCATAAGACATTATTGTGAGAATACACCATATATGACATGTTGGACTACAGGTGATTATAGCCGTCATTTTAACTAACATTTCAGTTCATTTTTAAAACACACCAAAACCCCTCATCACCATCACCAGCACTCGAACACCTCCACCAAATAAGAGTGAATGTTTCACTGAGGTCACAGGTCGTGAAGAGATAAGTAAGACCGCCTAGTCTTAATACTCGCCCAAGTTCACCTAATTTGCTTTCTGGCAAGGTTCTAAGTAGGCATTCGAATCCTAGCCGTACGTACTGAGTGTTTTAAAAAAAATCCTAAATGGCTTATTTACTCTTCCTCCACGTAAATGAGGGTACATTTAATCTAAAATTCTCCTCCACACACTATTTAAGTATGAAAAGACCAGCCGAGTGGCATAATACAGAGCAAAAATAATATATATTTAAAATAATTGCGTGTTTAGCTTTTTAATATCCGTAGCTCGATTACAGTTTCTCTAATCTGCTTTAATGTACATATAATCATATAGTAAAATAATAAGAAGAGGGACTTTAATTTAGTTTAAAAAATATATCTTTATTGTACGCGTGTTTAGTGTAAAAACGAGTCTGTTGTTCATTGGCTCTCCTTATACTATAGTATGGAGTTGCACTTAAAATTGCCGGACTATCAACATTTAACTACGCTAGAGGGGTAAGAATGAGGAAGCGACATTTAGAGGGATAGTGGGAACACTATTTAATTTAAAACCCTCAGTACACATGGCCGGGATTCACACCCCGGTCACCCATCACAGGCAAACAATAATATACCAGATTGACGTTTAGTACACGTGTCCACATAACTTCTAGGCGCTATACTACATACATAATTGTTTTCTGTCCGTGTGCCATGAACTTATAGTTTTTTAAATACAGGTATGTTTATTGAGCTTAATATCTTCATATTAAAAAAGGGCTTAGCTATTGTATAATTTATATATGTTATATATGATTTCTTTTTAAGAACAATCCCAAAACCCACATTGATGTCCGGAAGTTTTTCCCAAATTTCCTCTAAACAAATGCGTGTACACTTCCTATGAAATTATACCTTCCCTATACCATTAGCGAAATTAATGTATCCATACAACCCAAACGAGTACTTATACTCGACAAATGTTTATACATTATATAATAGGTATAAATAAAGCAGAACTTAAGAGTGCGTGTGTGTGTGTCCAGAAAAAGATAAGGCACTAAAAGGTAAGCCGGAAAACTGAAGTTTCGCGGAGAGGTACTGTGGATTCACAGGTTGGCCAGAAAAATAGAGCATAACAAAAACGTAGTCATGTGACGAGCTTTAAGCCAATCACAAGATGTTTGCCTTAACAGCGCGAGCTAGTCCGCTAAATTCAACTCATCTCTACTTTGTCTGCTCTGCCTGAGATGTTCGGCACGAGGGAACCAATCAAATCTCAGAACAAACCATCTCAAATCAATGCGTATGTGCATTTGGCAACGCATGCGCTCTATAGCCAGATACTAGCAGACAGCTTCGTTGGCCTTTGTGAGGAGATTTGAAATAACCCGTTTATGAAAAGCGTGTGTTTCGATGTATTGGATTGTGCCATGACATGGAGTTATAATTTGTAAACATCCATCGGGAGAATGATATAAAATATATGTTTATCCACAGTAAAATATGTTTATAATCAGCTGTTTTAAATTACCGTTGCAATGCATCATGGGTCAACATACAGCGTGTGAATTGTTGTATCACTCAAGCAGATTCTGTTCTTATTTTCTGCGAACGCGTGAATCAAACTTTACAGGGATTACCTCATATCTCCAGAAAAGTCTAAAAATGGGAAATTTCAAAATGGGGCTCTAGAAAATTGGGGAAGGGATATAATTAGAAGAAAATTTAAAGACGAGGTGTAAAATAAAAATTTGAAAAACAGGTAGAGAGAAAACTCCAGATACCCAAATAAAGGCAAGTAAAGGGACCACGCTAAATAGCCATAAGAGTCTAATCTTTAAAATCTAAATAGTACCTTGGGAAATAGGGTGATGGAAGGTATTAAATTAAGCAAACCTTTAGGTGTGATAGAAAATTTAAATTTGGTAAGCCGATAAGACCCCTGAAAGTATTCTATTAAATATTAAAAATTGAAATGTACTGTATAAGTGGGAGTTGAAGAACTGGTGGTGTGACCAGACTCAAAATTTCAAAAAATAATATATTAACCCACTTCTCTGTATGCTATAGAACTGAAATTTAGCAGGTGAGCTTAAAGATTATTCTAAATAAACATTAAGGTTAGAACATTCTAAATTTCAAAATGTTACTACGGAAGAAGTACGGTAGAAAAAACCTATCAGGGAATATACAACATTTAATTTGCCAGGAATGTAGAGGTAACACTCTTAAATAACAACAGTATGAAATATTTTATATTTATAAATGGGGGCTGGTGAAAGAAAGGGTTTTCAAATTTCCAAAACTAGAAGAATACCGGTAACCTATTTATTGGTGTGGTGGATGATTGAAATTAGGGTTGCTGGCGTAATTACCACTCCAAAAATCAATGAAGAACAGTCTTAGATGTAAAAATGAAGGACCAGAAAACGGAAAGGGCTCCCCTAAAAATTTCCAAAACTATCAAAAAGTCCATCCTTTATTACCTTGACAATATAATTTCAACTATTCTTAATTATCGGTTGAGCTAACTCAGCTATATCGTTCTAATTTCAGCCAACTGGTCAGTTTGAATTCCGGCAGTGTGCACTGGAGGTGATGTCACTAGAGTATTTAAAAAAAAATCTTTCTTTCAGGTAAATTCTGGCATGTTCCCTCTTAATTTAACTCATAAGCCTGTCACATTAGGGGCAGCAAACCTATTATTATCTTTAACTTATCTAACCTAAAAATGCAGGTAGTTTAATTATATTAAAGTCTAGTCATGTATAAAGTACTGCACTATAGAACTAACAATATTATACTATAATTATTTAATCTGTGAAGCACCATAAATAGTTCTCTCCCTCTAAAATAGTATTCACACAAAGTGTAACTTTTAGTATTAAGTAAATAAAATGCTAGCATACAAACAAATAGTTGTATTATTTCCAAAAGTGTCACAATAATATGAAAACATTATTTTTTAGCAGTGAAAAAATAATGTGAGTGGGCCAGTAGTGCCTCAGTGGGTTGCTAGGAACTGCACTTCTGCACCACTGACATTGTGACGTCACTTCTTGGACGAATCCCCGTGCTTAGCAAGCAAATAATTGCCAATACCGTTCCAGTGACACTAATAAGTGACCCACTCTGTTCTTGCATGCCAGCAAAACACCTTCAGTTAGGGTTACCAGATTAAAAAATTTAAAAAAAGAAGGAGCATCTATTTTGAAATCAATTGAACTGGAAAACATTTTAAAATAAAAACAAATTTAAGATATAACATTTATAACGAGTAAAAACATTAACGTCAACGTTAAAATCATCTCATAGCATAAAGCTGGTACCACCTATATAGGCATAGGTATCTAGTAACACCTTTAAAATGGGCATGCCTTGTTACTGTCCGGGATTCTAACCCCGACTTCTTCGTCACCAGAATAAAGTATCTTGCTAGTTTTAAAAATCAACATCCTCATGAGCGCCAGCAAGAAATCTATACTAATATTATAAAGAGGAAGATTTGATTTTTTGTTTTTTTGTTTGTAATGGATGAACTCAAAAACTCTGGACCGATTTAAAAAATTCTTTCCCCAATATAAAGCTACATTATCAGCGAGTAACATAGGCTATATTTTATTTTGAAAATTTAATTTATTCCTCATAAAAATGTCGATAGTATATTATATAGTCGTTGGAAAAAAAAAGTTGTTGAAGGGAAAGTGGGGTTGGTGAAAGGGGCGGGGGAGTAGGGACTAGGAAAGATGTAGTGAGAGGAACGCAAAAAAAAAAAAAAACGATTAAAATAAAATTTGGGGAAACGAAGGGAGTAAATGAAATTGGAGGAAGCGGAAAAATTAATTTGATTTTAACAATTGGTTTGATTGGTGTATACACAATAATCCTTTCGCGCCTAGAGCAAACAAAATTATAGAGGAATGAGTTGAAAATAGGAGGGAGGATAAAAAGAAGGAGGGGGTGATGGTAGGACTGTATTTAAAAAAAAAAGTAGAAAAGTTTTATATTGACTTGATGGATGATTTGAAGCTTTGTTTTACAGGATTCTTTACAATATTTTTTTACGGGGAAGGGGGCTAGTATTTATAAAGCAGTCATTTAATTAAATTATTGTGTCAACAAAGTGAACGCCTTTAGTCCATTTAGGGCAGGGATTCTCAACCGGTGTGCCTCAACACTTAGGGCTATTGCGAAATTGGTCGGGGGTGCCGTAAGATTTGAGGAGGGTGGGGGGGGGGGGCAAATGTCAAGAAAATATGTTACAACAAAATAATTAAAATAAAGAAACAGAAGGAAGTATTGACTTTTAGTGT